>WOXC01007746.1:600000-965671 GCA_011680675.1 Gymnobelideus leadbeateri
AACTGAACAACAACGAATAACTACAAAGTAGTAAGGTGATTTGTATGTGGGGGAATCAGAAAAGGTTTCATACCAAAGATGGCACTTGCATTGGGTCTTAAAGGAAGACAAGGACTCTCTGAGGTAGCAAGAAGGGATTGTGTTTCAGGAATGAAGAAACAGAGAGAAGGCCAGTTTGGTGAGGTTGCAGAGTAAAAGAGGGAGACTCATGTCCAGGGATGCTGGAATAGTGTGTTGAAACCAGGTCATATGAGACTTGAAAAGCTAAACAGAGTTTGAATTTTATCCTAAAGGCAATACTAGAAAGCCACCGGGGTTGATTAAATAATGCCATCAGCATGGTCAGATCTGTGCTTAAGGAAGAATACTTTGGGAGTAGTGTGTGGGATGGAAGGGAGTGAGGAAAGACTTGAGGCAGGGGAAATAATTAGGAAGCTGTTGCCATGGCTTAGGGGAAGCTGATGAGGCCCTGAGCTGAGATGGCAGCTGTGCGAGCAGAGAAACGGGGTCAGGTATGAGAGATGTCGTAAAGAGAGAAATGGCAAGACTTGCAGACTGATTTGATATTTGGGATGAGGGACAGTGATAACGCCTAGGTTATGAAGTGAAAGCTGGACAGATGGAGGACCTTTAATGGAAAAGGGATGTCCAAAAGAGAACATTGGAAAAAGCTTTGGAAAATCAAAGAGTTAGTATGGCATAATGGATAACATACTAGATAAAGAGTCAATAAAGACCTGTGTTCAAGTGTCATTTCTGACACTAGCTGTGTGATGAGGAAGTCATGCAAACTCACTCATCCTTACTTTGTTCATCTATAAAATGGGGATGATATGCCTGACATTTGTCATGAGGTTAAAGCAAAATGTGAAGTGCTTTATGAAATTTAAAATGCTATATAAATGCCATCTATAATTAATTATTAGTCTTCTGATTATCAACCCGAGTATATCATAGCAGGGAGTTGGGAGAGGGAGCATTATGGTTCCTAGAGATGTGGTATATCATCATTTATTACCATCTCAAAGACTTCATTAACTCTATCAAACTAAATCCATAGATAAGGTGGTGCTGTGCAAAGAGCTATTTGGAGACCTCAGACCTAGGTTCGAATCCTGGCTCTGTCACTACCTATGTGACCTTGAACAAGACATTTAACTTCTTTGGGCCTCAGTTTCCTGATTGTTAAATGAAGGGGTAAGACTATGGGCAGTCTGAGGTTCCTTGCAGTTCTCAATCTGTGATTTGCCATCCCCAGTGTAAGATAAGATGTCAACAAAGTTGAGCAAAAGACAATTTCTAGGAGTTAGCATTTCTAGAAAGGAAACGCTATGCAGTCAAACATCCATTACTTTTTATAAAGTCCCTTATGTTCAATTTATTAGAATAGATTGTGAGAGAAACCTTTTGGGTTTTTATATCTCCCAGAGAAAGACTCCACGAATGTTGCTGATTAGATTTAGAAAATTATAAAGGAGGGAATCGAGCAGCCATGGACCAAGTGCAAAGCTGAACCTACCTCTCTAAGCTTCTAAAGGCTGGGTGAATTAATACTAACCACGGGACACCCAAACTGGATGTCTCCTTAACTCATCCAATGCATTTACACAACCCTCTCTGAATGCTGTGTCCCCCTCTGCCCTCACTCTCCATTCCCCTGCCTCCATGCCACAAAAGGAAACAAAAGAAAAAATCCCCACGACCCAGTCACAATCTAATTGTTGTGCTGCAGCCAGTGTTTCAAATCAGCCTGCAGCTAAACCTGTTTCTCTGGCCAGACAGAGGCTTGTGCGGCCAAGCATCCATCTGTGAACAACAATGTGCTTCCCCCTGCTGTCCTGACCATTTAAAAGCAGTTATATCAGTGGGTGGCTTATAAAATGGCATAACAGAAAGTTGATCAGTTATTGGAAAAGCAAAGCCAACATTTGGCAAAGGAAGATAATGAAGTCTACGGAAAGTTCCCTGTGATTGGATTCAGAGGGAAATTGCCTATTTGGAGCTCTCTGGTTTTAGAAGAGTGTGATTCACTGCTTTAAAGATCAATGTTTGGGGGCTGTTTTTGGACCAATGTGTTTGGACTGCAATTCTTCAGCTCAGCGCTTTCACAGTTTTAAGATACCATGTTATTTGTTTCCCGGAGAATCAGACGTTTTTAAGAAGGACTTGTTTACAAAATGCAAATTCACACTGATTTTGGAAGTTAAAGATCTCTGCATCCTGAGAGATACCAGGATTGATTTACATGACTCTTTCCAGTTTAAGGTAGGGAAAGTACTGTCGTTTAAACAACACCCACAACACAGAGCCCTAAGTACTTGGAACCCTTTTATTCATATTATTTCCCTCTCATTCTTCTGAAAGAGAATTCCATGAAGAGAAAGGCTAAACCACATGGTAATAGCTCTACAAGCTCTCATGGAGTATCAAAGGATCATAAGTTGGGTTCCTCCTGTAGTCTGGAGACACTATTCCCTTCCTTTATTAGAAAACCAAACACTTGCCTTTTTTTTTTTACCCAATCCTACTCCAACTTTCTAAGTCCCTCCCAATAGCTCTGCAATCCTATCTGCCGGTTTTTTTCAGTACTCTAGGAAACAGTTTATTTGGACCTGTGACTAAATTCATAAAGGGTATCTAGGTGTTCTCTTAATATCTACCTACTGACCTTGGGTAATGATTCCCTATTTGTTATTTTTGTTATCTTTTCCATTCCAAGGATCATTCTCCTTGTCAGGAAAACAAAAGCAAAGTAAGAGGTAAGAAGCCCTAAATCTCAACTGTTCTAAGTAACAGTCTACTAATCCCTTCTGCAATCTTTCTCTTTTCTCCCCACCCCCCAAAAAACCCTAACCTTTATTTTTGCTTTCAATAATAATAGCTAGTGTTTTATCTCATTTTAACTCCACACCAACCTTATAATGTTAAGTACTATCATTATCCCCATTTTAAAGATGGGGAAACTAGGACTGGGATATGTTATGTGCCTTGCTTAGGGTCACATAGCTAGTGAAGGCACTTGAGGTAGGATTTGAATTTATCTTCCTAACTCAAAATCCATCATTCTAACTGCTGTCACAATTCTGAGTGTTAGCTCTCCTCAAATTACTCTTATAAACTTATGCCATGCCTTATTTTCATCCCATCACCTGCCCTTGCTTCCGTCTCTAGCACCTGTATATTAAATGCTGTCAGAAAAAAAGTATTAGTCAATTAGTTACCAGTGCATTAATCTCCCTAAAAAGCTTTATCTTTCCCTCCTCACCAAATTTTTGTGTGTCTTCTAAATTTAATTCTCTAAACTGACTTCCCATATGGAGTTTTAAGCTAAAGCACCTTACCTTATCTTTTCTCTGTTGAAATTTGCTTCCCCCAGATCTAGGGTGCATATTTGACATTGCTTTCTACTATCATAAAATTTAGTATGAGTGGTTCCTTCACCTCAAGGTCACTAGTATTTCCACTCCAGTAACTCGATGTTCCTTGATGGAGAGAATTAGATACAGAATATAAATTGCCATTGTTGGTTTCTTCACCTTTGGATGGATGAAATTTTTATTAAGGCAAGAAATTATGAGTTTAACAGGTAGTACTTTGGCAGATATCCAGGTCAGACTTATGACCTTCCTGAAATTATCTATATTTTTCTCTGTCCTACTGGTCAGTATTGTTTCTCTTTCTACCTCTACCAGTTTTTACCCAAATATTCTCCACCATGATTCCCCACTCTTGTCATGTGCCCTCACCCTCTTCCATCTAATTAAGCTTTGTCCTTCCAGATCTATAATTCAGGCATTGGTCCCACTCCACCAAGTCTCAGTGAGGCCTGACAAATCTGCACCCTTTCATTAGTATTTAGAAGCAGCATGTGCAGTGGAGAAAGCACTGAACCTGGCATCTATGGACACAGGTTCAAAGCACTACTTGTGAAATCTTGGACAACTAGGACCAGTTTCCTGATGGGTTTTTTCTTTCCCACCCACAATATACTGAGACTTTACCTGAAAGAAGACAAAGGGACACAATTAACCCTAGCTTCCTTGACATAACTTCCTAGTCTTCTAAGGGTATAAAAAGTCCCAGCCACATAGAGTCTAGGCCTTTCTGACTTGGATTTCTACAGAAATGTACCTTACCATATCCTATCCTAATGAACAGATGAGTTTCCTCATGGAAACAAGGGGCCATATCAGGAGAATTTAAGTACCAAGATATTTTGTTGCATTCCCTTACTGTGGTAGGGTAAGGTAAAATTCTATTTGTTAATCATTCAATGACTTGAATGCCTCATTTTACCCTAATATTGAATGTGAACTAAGAGAGTCCTAGTATTAGAATGGTCTGCAACACCAAGGTTATATAGAAAGTAAGTAGCAGTTCCCAAAATGAAGATAGGTGCTCTGACTCCAAATATAGAATTTTCCACTAGAGAAAGCTACTTTTTCACTGTTCTCCAACTTTTCTATCCTTCACAAGTTTTCTTTTTCATATGTGGCATTGCCATCCTTCCAGTCTTTAAAGCTTAGCAATTTAACTTTCCCTTCTCCTATCCTTATATCCACCAAAGGAATAATGATGAGGTATACTAACTAAACCATTTACTCTACTTTTTCTTGATTCTTTTATTTCAATGTCCCAGATTCTTTCTTCTATATTTCCACCATTACCAATATGTCTAGTACTTCCTCACCTCATTACTAAATTTCCATGTTAGCTTCCTAACCAGCTATCCTCTGTAAGTTAGAGTTCTTCTCCCTGTCAGTCAGCAAACATTTATTAAGCACCTACTATTTACCAGGCACTCTGCTAAGTGCTGGGGATACAAATAAAAACAAAAAACTCCCTCTTGGAGCTCAGTCTAATGAAGGAGACAGCATGCAAACAACTTTTAACAAGATATATAAAGGAGAAATTGAAGATGATCAACAAGAAGGCTCTACAACTATGGGGGATCAAGGAAGCCTTCTTGTAGTAGGTGGGATTTTAGCTGGGACTTGGAGGAAGCCAGAAAGCAGAGATGGGAAGGGAAAAAATTCCAAGCAGGAGGGACAATCAGTGAAAATGCATGCATCATCTAAGGTAGGTAGAGTGCCTTATCTATCCCACAGAACAAAATATTTTGAGAACATTTTCATTTCAACTCTGAAAAACTGAGTTTACATAAGTTTTAAAAATTGTTTTTTACATGCAGCTGGGAAATAAGATATACAGGCAATGGGGTATAAAAATCCACCTTTCCCTACAAGAAAGTAAGGGGGACTTAGGGAGGAATATAAGAGAGGACAGATTGGGGGAAGGGGTATTCAGTATGCTTGCCATCTTGGGGTGGGAGGTAGGGGAGAGATGGAAAGTAAATCTGTAACTCAAAATCCTTGAGAAATTAATGTTGAAAACTAAAAATAAAATTTAAAAACTATTTTAAATTAAAACAAACCAAATTTATCTTTTTTCCTCTGATCAAAATGCATTAGAAGTAGTACCTTGAAAATCAAATCTAAACTCTGTCATGCAAGTCCTCCACAGACTGGCTCTTTACCTATCCAGTTTTATTTCCCACTCTTCCTTTTTTTAATATATAATACGATTTTCTAGAACTTGTATTTATTCATATAACAAAGATATTATAGATTTTATTATTTGTAAATTGTGTGCTACAACCCTTTGTAGCAATAAAATTGATAGTAAATATGTACACACACACATATATATATATGCATACACTTGTTAAAATTTGCTATTTATTTTTAAGATGATTTTTTTTTAAATTTTGAGTTCCAAATTCTCTCCTTCCCACCAACCCTCTACCCAAGGAAAAGGTAAGCAAGATTATGTCAGTTATGCATATGAAATCATACAAAACATATTTCCATATTTGCAAAGCAGCAAGAAAATTTTTAAAAGTGAAAAAAATTATACTTCAATTTACACTTAGAGTTCATCAGTTCTTCCTCTGAAGGTGGATAGCATCTTTCATCATGAGTCCTTCAGTAGTTGTGTTTCATAGTTGATCATCCTTAGAATATAGCTGTTAACTATGTACAAGAGTATCTTGCTCACTTCACTCTCAAAGTCTCTCTGAAGAACTTTGGAACTAATTGGGAGACAAGGGAAATACTGCACTGGACTGCCCAGCATGCTGTGCCCACATTAAGTAGTAGACCAAAAGAAATGAGATGCATAAATGTAGATATCTCCATTCCAAATGTTCATATAATGTGTGCCTAATCTGTGGTAGAGCCTTCTAAGATTGTATTGGTCTGATCGGTCACATGCTGTATGTTGATCCCAACATAGTGATGTCATTATGATGTGGTGAGATGTTTGCCTATTAATTGTGCCGTCTATTGTAACAATAACAACAACAAAATGCTGAAAAAAATACGGCAATCTGAACTATACTCTAGCCTCAGAAATTTATGAGCTTTGTCAAGTTAACTTATTTCGGTTTACCTCCCATTCTTGATATGTAAAGAGGAAAATAAAAATGGTACCTGCCTCTCAGGATTGTTGTGAGGATCAAAAAATGATATGATTACATAAAGTGCTTAACACAGTGACTGGCATATTATTTCTTTCATTGAATATAATTGCATACCGGGTTTTAGATAAATATAGAAGGAAGTAAGATTAATGATTTTCTATGTAAGACAATTTGGAAATGAATTTGGCTGAATTGATATCATCTGATTGGTAATAAGTTGTTTCATGTTTTAAATACAAATTACTGTATTTCTATATTCTTATATTGTGGAATTGGGGGAATCGCTATCACAAATGTTCTTAGAAAAACTTTTTTTAAAAAATCTGGATGCTGCTAAGATTATGAATTGAACTTTAAAAGAATGTGACAAAAATAGATATATGAAAACCTAAATAATGGGGTATTGTTTTCAACCTGATGTTTACCTTGTGAGAATTCCTTTGGAAAATTTTGGCTATCACTTAATAAAAATTAAGAAAACGTATAAGATGATTTAAAGACATTTAAGCCCTAAGCTGTGGTTTGTGAAGTTTTGCTAATGAGGTGAAAAAACTCTTGGGAATATAATTTGCTATTGTTATTGCAATGACAGTTGTATGAATTGTCATGAAGCCAGTTGTAGAAAATGGTATGTGCTAATCCAAGAACTGCTCCAGGTGGATGTCTGTCCCTGGGAAAGTTGAGGGGACAAACTTTGGCATGGTCTAAGGTAGGATCCCACTGACTCAATTTCCCCATTGTATATTATGTCCTTCTGAATAAGTTTCCCCATGTGGTTAATCCTGAGTTTGGCTTTTGATACTCTGTGATATGACTGGTTGTCAGATATGACTTGTGCCTGGAATCAAATAGAGCTAAGGGAATTTCCCCCCTGCTCTGGTATACCTCAGGACAGTCTGTGCCCTTGAGAGGCTGAGTCTTGACATTGTTATAACAATGTCCCTTCTTTTCCTTGCCTAGCAAATTTTCATAATCAGGGCAGGTGGGCCATAGAAGTTTTTAAAGTACATTACTAAATCAATTAATAGACTGTCACAAGAACATCTGAGTTTAATAGGATGCAAGTATAAAAAAATTTACAATTTTAATCTGTATTTGTGATCAAATTATAGAGATATATCCTCCTAAAGGGGGAATTCAAGTAATAAGATAAAGATACCATGTACTGTTCTCAAAACTGGATTAAGGATTTTACATATAAAATTATTTTGAGAAAGTAAAATTATTTTCCCATTTAAAAACTTATCTGTCTTATAATTTTAAAAGACAGAAAGATTGATTTTTATAAGTTAACCCTTGTGAATTTTTAAATTTTTCAAATTTCATTTTTAAAATTCTAATATTTTACTTTTCCCCAGTTACATTTAACTGGGGAATTAACATTAACAATTAACATTTGCTTTGAAAACTCTTGACTTGACTTAACTTAATGTTAATTGACATTAACAATTAACATTAACAATTAACATTTGCTTTGAAAACTCTTGACTTCCGAATTCTCTCCCTTTCACCCCATGCCCCTCATTGAGGTGAGCAATCTGATATAGATTATATAACCGTATTCATGCAAAACATATCCATAATAGTCATATTGTGAAAGAAAACACAAACACACACAAAAACCTCAAAGACAGAGTAAAAAAAAATATGTTTCAATCTGTATTCAAACACCATCAGTTCTTTTTCTGGGAATAGATAGCATTTTTTCATCTTAAGTCCTTCAGAGTTGTCTTGGATCGTGGTATTGCTAATAGCGAAGTCATTCACAGCTGATCATCTTAAATATTGCTGTTACTTTGTACACAGTACATTTCACTTTGCATCAGCTCATGCAAGTCTTTCCAGGTTTTTCTGGGAGCATCCTGTTCATCATTTCTTATAGAATAGCATTACATCATAATCACATACCACAACTCGTTCAGTCATTCCACAATTGACAGGCTTCCCCTCAATTTCTAATTCTTTGCCCCCAGAAAAGGGTAGTCACAAATATTTTTGTACATATAGGTCCTTTTCCTTCATCTTCAGTCATATAAAAGGAAACTGATATCACCAAGTATCTAGGGATAGAAAGTTAAGTGGGAAGGCAGTCTCAAGAGGGTTACCCACAGTTAGCTGATGTGACCTGAAGAATCAGCAAAGGAAGCGATCAACATGGAGGAGAACCAAGAGAAAAGGTTGTTATGAAAAATGTCATGGAAGTCATCGTGAAAATCCAGAGTAAACAGTATCAAGAGTGTGACTGGAGGCGGAGTCAAGATGGCGGAGTAGAAACAGCTCCTCCAAGCCACTCTGCCCCCAGATTCCCCCCAAACTATGTAAAAGGGGACTCTGAAGAACTTCTGGAGCCCCAGCACCCACAGAACGACACAGAGAAGCTAACCTCCTGCTGAGGACAGCCCAGCAGCCCTGCAGGAAGGACCAGCGCAGTGGTCTGGGACCTGGCAGCACGGAGCTCGCTGAGCGCAGGAGCTGAGCCGAGCCCAGGTCAGCGTGAGCCGAGGCTTTAGCCCCAGGGTGGCAGGGCCAGCAGCCCGCTGGAGGAACCCCAGAACACCAGCAGCCATGGCGACTCCAGAATTACCAACATAGACATGCCTAGGACAAAGTAAGAGGTTGGTGTCCTATGGACTTTGGGACTGGTATTTAGGGAATGCGTCAGCTCCCTCCCCTGGGGGCTAGAAGCTGCTGAGGAGACACTCTATTTTGCAGTTTTCAGAGGCGGCTCCAGCTCCCGGCCTCCAAATCGTAGGGAGATCCAGCGATCAGTCTTGGGGGGTAATCGCTCTTGCTTTAACCTCCCTGGATCTGGATTGTGATCTAGGGTGGAAGTCGTGGGTGGGTTTACAGCTTGCCAGAAACGGAAGTTGCCCCCCACACATTCGGGACGAAAATTCCTCTATCTGGCCTTAAAGCCATAGTGTGGCAACAAGCCCAAAAGTCAAGTAATTAAGTGGCAACATGCCAAGGCAAAGGAAACAGAAAAATGCAACCCTAGACTCCTATTTTGGGGGCATAGAGCGGAAAAGGACTGTGAGGTCAGAAGTCCTGCTCCAAAAGCCCCAGGGGAAAACATGAGCGGGTTGCAGGCCATAGAGGACCTTAAGAAGGACTTTAAAAATCAAATAAGAGAAGTGGAGGAAAAATTGGAAAGAGAAATGAGAAGGATGCAGGAAAAGTATGAAATGAGGGTCAACAGCCTGACTGAGGAAAACAACACCTTAAAAAATAGACTAACTCAAATGGCAAAGGAGGCCCAAAAGGGCAATGAGGAGAAGAATGCCTTAAAAAGTCGAATTTGCCAGATGGAAAAAGAATCTCAAAAGTTCACTGAGGAGATTCATTCCTTCAGAGTTAGACTGGAGCAAATGGAAGCTAATGACTTTATGAGAAATCAAGATGCTGTTAAGCAGATCCAAACAAATGAAAGATTAGAAGGCAATGTGAAATATCTCATGGGAAAAACCACTGACCTGGAAAATAGATCCAGGAGAGACAATTTAAAAATTATTGGACTACCTGAAAGCCATGATCAAAGAATGAACCTAGAAATCACCCTTCAAGAAATTCTCAAGGAAAACTGCCCTGATGTTTTAGATCCAGAGGGCAAAATAGAGGTTGAAAGAATCCACTGATCACCTCCTGAAAAAGATCCCAAAAAGAAAACTCCCAGGAATATTATAGCCAGGTTCCAGAATCCCCAGATCAAGGAGAAAATACTCCAAGCAGCCAGGAAGAAACAATTTCAATATTGTGGAAACACAATCAGAATAGCCCAGGACCTGGCAGCTTCTACACTGAGGGATCGAAGGGCATGGAATGATATTCCAGAGGGCAAAAGAACTGGGAATGAACCCAAGGGTCACCTACCCAGCAAAACTGAGTATTTTGTTTCAGGGGAAAATATGGTCATTCAGTGGAATAGAGGACTTTCAAGCATTCTTGAGGAAAAAACCAGAATTGAATAGAAAATTTGACATCCAGACACAAGAAGGAAGAGACGCCTGAGAAGGCAAATCAGGGAAAAGAAATCAAAAGGAACTTATCAAAGTTAAACTATTTACATTCCTATATGGAAAAGCAATAACTGGGACTGATGATATCTTTCTCACTATGAAAATAATGGAAGAAGGGGGTGTGGTCATATGAATACATATGTGAATGTGTGTGTATATGGCTACAGTTATATATGGATAGAGGGCATAGGCTGAATTTGTTGGGAAGGGAGAATACTCAAGGGATGAAATTATGAGGTGAGAGAGGAAAGTAGCAAGAGGAGATGGGGAGAGATAGGGTAGGGTAAACTATCCCATGTAGAAGAAGCAAGGGGAAGTGGTTGCAAAGGAGGGGGAGAATAAGGAAGGCTAAAAAGGCAAAACCACATTTACATTGAATTTGGTTCAGGGAGAAAATGACATACATACTAAATGGGATATCTCAACCTGCAGCAGGATAGGGGGAAGGGGGATGAGAGGAGGGATGATGGATGGGAGGGCATCCTTGGGGTGAGGGGAGGTTGGAAGTACCCAGTACAGAAGAGGGACAGGATCATGTAGGGAATGGACCAGGTGGGGGGTGGGATGAGTGGGAGGGAATTTTAAGTAGCCCTGTACAATATATCTACTATGATAATATTTTGCATAGCTAGACATGTACAACATATACTGAATTACTTATCTCCCAAGAGGAAATGGGTGACAAGGGAGGAAGGAAATGGATCTGAAATTCGAGGTCGTAACATTAAATGTTCCAAATATATATAAATACTATTATTAATACTCTTTTGCTTGTAATAGGGAGATAAGATGTGCAGGCACTGGGACACAAAGATTCACCTTCCTCTAATGGAAAAGTCGATGGGGGTATGGGAAAAGGTATGGGAGAGAGCAGATTGGAGGAAGCAATATCTTGTGGGACTTTTATTCTGGGAGGTTGGGTAGGGGAATAATGGGGGGAAAATGATTGTAACTCAAAATCTGGCAGAAATGATGTAAAACAGAAGTTAATAAAGCATTTGTTAAAAAAAAAAAGTGTGACTGACAGTGTCAAAGACTACAGACCAAGAAGATGAGAACTGAGAAAAAGTTCTTTAAATTTGGCAAGAGATCATACTAACTTTGGAAAGTTGTTTCATGAATGATGAAGTTGAAAGCCAGACTGCAAAGAGTTAAGAACTTAGAAAGTTAGAAAAGGAAGTGGAGGCACTAATAATAAAAAACAGAACCATATAAAAGATCCATTTAAAGAAGATTATTTGACTGGTAAGCAAAATCACAATACATAATAAAACCATTCTGAGAAAAGTTTACTTGTCCTTTATTTCAAAAGGTACAATGGTTACCTGAAAACTCAGATATTAACCTCATTGCATAAAAATGTACCACCAAAATGTGCAACTTACACAATTATTAAAGCAACCGGCATTTTTTCATAAGGGCTTATATTCATACACAAATCTGTGTGTGCATGTATGTACATATGTATACATACATTTTAAAAATCATTAATAGATCTTAAGATCCATTAATCTATACTTTATAAGAATTCTTTCCAGGCATAACACAAAAGGGTTCTAAAAAAGGAAAATCCATAAGCAGTTTTATTCTTTAGGCTTCACAATGGAAATAAGATTTTACTGCTGCAACGTCCATTGCCAGCAATAGACACACCAAATACCAGCAGTGTCGTAAAAACAAAGGGGCCAAGAAAAGCAGTTTATAAGCAGCTGGAAAATACCTCTCGCTAAGTTCCATACAACAATAAAATGAGGGACTGTGTATGATGATGTTCACGCCTCTTTGTAATGTATTTTTAAAAATTTATTAACAGACAAGTCAAAGTTCCAGATTTTTAACTCAACAAAGCAAGGCAGGCAGATGCAAACTAAAAAGCATTGAGTCTTTGGTACTATTATGGTCAGCACTGGGCTTGATTTTGAGAGTCTTGTGGCTTGTCATTTCCTGTTTTATTCTCTGTTTCATCAAGTGCACTGTCCAGTGGTTCCTGCATCAACTCATCCAATTCATCTTCTATTTGTGAATCTGAGTTGACCAGTTCTTTTATTTGGCATTCCATATCCATTTCCTTATCCATCTGTTTGGCAATGGCCTGGTTCTCTTCTAATTTATTTGTAGACTCTTCTTTTCTCTTCTCTCTAAACACCTCCACTCCCATCATCCTTAGATAATGAAGTCGTTCATTCTTGGGCACAAAAGCACGAATTGAAGTCTTTCCGCGCCACCCGCACAACACAATAGGGCACTGAAGAGTATCTGGTTTCCTATATCAAAAATGTGAAAATAGTTCATTTTTTCATATGAACACTCAAGTAATTTAAAAAGTTACATGATACAACAGTAAATATTGTCAATGATTTTATAATGATGTTTCCCAGTTTTAACATGCAAAACAATCTCTACTCTTAATGCAATAATATTTAACATCTTGAATTTATATATCATTTTCCTCTAAAGTCACTTTCATGGAATAAACTAGAAAGTGTGGTAGATGATAGTGAGCTGGCCTCAGAGTCAGGATTTAATTCCTGCCTCTGACACATACTGAACATAAAACTCTGGGTGGGCAAGTCCCTTCCTTTCTCAGTCTTCCCCATGATGAACTAAGAATAGAGTGGAAGGGAAGGTGCCAAGCAACACCATGGGGGCAGTTACTTAGTAGGAAATCCCTATGCCAAGGTCCAATCTATATTCCCTATGCTGAACTAAGAAACCAACAGATCTCAATGGACAACATTTTTAAGGAGAAAAAAATATCCAACCCCAAAATTTTTGTACACATACATCAGAATACTTACTACTGGGCATACTGGTTAAAAAACACTTTGCCTGACAATTTAAAATTTCGTGGTATAGAGACCTAAATGTGAAGAAATTCCTATGTCTGCTTCTTTCCAATTGAAAGTTCTTCAAAATGTTCTTATAATTTTAGAATTCTAAGTCACAACTTCATGTGTGTTCTCTCTTCTTCTATTCCCTCAGAAACCCCGCCCCCCCCCCACTTTCTTATTTCTGTTAATGAAACCCTTCTCCCATACTTCAGGAGACAACTTTCATTTTTTCTTACCTTTCATTCAGACAACAAATCCTGTCAAATTTCCCACCGAATACCTCACTCATGCCTCATCCTAGCTCAATTCTTCCTAAATGGTTTCCTCCACTGTACCTAAACAACAGTGCCAAACTAAAGGTCTTAAGATAACTGTTATCATCATTATCACTAGCCCACTTTAAAACTTCTAATTATTTTTGTGTGAATATAGAATATAGCCCCAAATTCCCAACCTAGTATTCAACCAAACAACTTACTTTTTACTACTTGACGTTATACAAGACAATATATAATATATTAAGCACATTAATCCTCATCTCCTGCACATATCATACATGTTCACTCCCAGCTCTACACAGCTCTGATTATCCAGATCATACATACCTTTCAAGATTCAGCTCAACCTCTACATCTCTTTGATAAGGCTCTCTCACAACTCAAATGTAGAATAATAAAATCTTTTTTCTGAATTCTTACGGCATTTTGTGTCTGCACTATATGCTTTGGTATTTAATAACAAATTGTGTCTTGCATTGCTTATCAAATTTCTACCTATTTAAATTTCAGCTGGGTTTCAGGGTCCTAAGATCGGGAGCCATGCTTGAATTACCCTCACTAATAATATTAGCAGGATGAACATAGAAGAAGACTATCAATAATTTCAGAATACACAGAGGCAGTGATAAAAACTGCATCTCATCATTAGACCAAGGGAGGACTAGCAGAGCCTACCCCTGGTTAAGTCAACAATAGTAAGGAGAAGGATGATACAAAGGGATGATGACAAAAATTCTAAGATTCTGAAGTAATTCTCTAGTTATTTCCTAATAATTTATAAAGTACTTGCTCTACTTTTATACTTTCAACCTGTCATTCTGAGCTGAAGGAAAAACAAAAATGCCATTTCCGAGTTTATTTGCCAGGTAATGCCAGGAGCACCCTTAGTTTGCAGTTCTACTGCTACTCACCCAGACAGTATTTAACATGAAGAAATAAAATTCTTTTAAAGACATTATTAACTTCTCAAGAATTTTCAAGATTTCTGCATAAGGTTCTGAGGAATGATTTTTCTTCTGAAGTTAACAAAGGAAGTTTTAAGCTGGCATTTTTATCAAGGTGCCCTCAAAGTGCACTGGTCACACTATTTGACTGCAATACATATGCTAAAAGAGCTGGATACAAGTTTAGTTTTCAAATGTCCCCAGCAGTGTTCTGGAGAGCTTCTCAGTATTTGCATTTCAAATTATTTTAAATAAAATTTCATGATAAATGAAAATCATTCAAATTCCTACCATTTCAAAATACCCTCTCACAAATGAAAACTCTAAAACCTTCCACTTAACCATTTAATCAAAGGACATTTATTTACTTACTGAGCATCTGGTTCATATTTCAGGACAATGCTTCCTTTAGCTAGAAGACAAACCAAAGATATTTATCTAGTACTATTTCTAGCATAAACAATAACAAAAATTATTTAGTGACAATTTACAATGTACCCAGCACTATGGAGGATACAGTTGATGTATAAAAGATGGACCATGTCTTTAAGATGATGTTTATTATTTAGCTAGAGAAACATGGTATCTACACAGTACAAAACATTCAAACAATATAATACACTATAAAATTAAAGGGTAAAAGGATGGTACAGATATGCAACAGGAATTCAGAAAGGTGAAATTAATAAAGGATAGAGTAGTCAAGGAAAGCTTAGATATTTCTTAAAATATGATGACAGGTACAACAAAGTCAGAATATGAAGGGTTTTGAAATTCAAACAGAGGCCTTTCGATCTGATGTTACAAAAAGTCTAGTGGCAATTGATTTTTCTGAATGGAAAATTAAGATAATAAAAATAACCTTTTAGGATCACAGAATCTCAAAGATGAAAGAAACTTAAGAGGTCATCCAATCAAACTTGTATATGAACAAAGACTCCCTACATAATCCAATACAACAAGCTTTTTATTAAGTACCCAATATATGCAAAGCACTGAGCTGCTTTCTATGGATACAAAGACAAAACAAACAAAAAATCCCACATACCAAGGAGCTTATTAATATCAAATGATTTTCACTAACCAGGGCATTACACACACGATCTCATTTGCCTATAAGATAGATACTAAAAGTATCAGCTCATTTTGCAGATCGGAAGACTGAGGCACAGAGAAGTTAAAACACATGACTGTGGTCACAGAAGATAAATCCAGGCCTTCCTATGAAATGCTGTCTTATAACAAACTTGAAAAAACGGTCATCCAGTCTTGGCTTAAAAACCTTCACTGACAGCCCAACTAACTTCGGAGTGAGCTCATTCCACTTTTGGACAGCTAATTGTCAGGAAGTTCTCCTTTAAATTAACCGTATGTCTACTTCTTTCAAATTTCTACTCGTTACTGCTCATTCTGTTATATGGAGCCAAACAAAACAAGCCTGATCTATCTGAAGGAGTATCTACAGCTGTAGGGCCAAGACAGAGTCAAAGACCATGGAGTCAGAAAGGAGAGCTAAAATGTAGTTTGGTGAGGAGTGCCTAGATTAAGGTAGTGGAAGACAGAATGAAAAAAGATACAAGTGAGATATTTTGAAGGAAGAACAAAATTTGGCAAATGAATTTTGGAATGAAGGCAATCTGGCACTCTTAAGAAGCAAAGGGCCACTGACGGAAACACAAAGTAGGAAGCAGGTATAAAATATTAATTACTCTAAATTGAAAAGTTAAATGCTGTCTCTAGCAGCATCACACATTCTACGATAATGCTATCTCCAGCTACTACTTTAATAATAAAGTGTATCATTTATTAAAAAACATTAATTTTTTGTAATTAAGTAAATGTAAAAAATTTTAAGTATATCTGAAATGATAACCTTTGGAAATACTTTTATATCCTTAGTTATTATCAGAGAGAAAATAATGAACTAAATGGACCATTGGAAAGTCCCAACATGACATTTCTTATAATCTTTTATACTTACTAAGGACCAATAAAAGCTGCATGCTCATCATAAAAGAGAAATAATAAATAGTTTCTATTAAACTGAGTCAGAAATACAGGATGAAAAAGGTTAAATCAGCTGGAATAAAGGAATAGGGGCAAAATTAGAGGAAAAAAGAATGCCTTTTTAAAAGAAATATGAAGTTCTTATCTACATTAAGACTCAAGTACATGAAATATAGAAATTAAAAACTGTAAGTAAGGCTCAATTTTATGCAAGAGAAGATGTAATAATTTTTCATTTTATTTCTTCTAAATAATACTGTTCAAAATGCCAAATGAAACATAGCTTAAGGTAAATATTTACATATATCTAATTAAATGTTTACACACAATGCTGAAGTTTTGATCCCTTTGTTCTATCATTCAGATTCCTCTTGAGATATTTTAAAATAACGTATTTTACAGGTCTTATTTCTATCCGGAGCATTTTGTTATTTTGACATAAAGCAAAAAAAGATATTACAATCAGATGAATTTCAATCTGCGGTTAAGTCACTGCTTTTGATTGCTTAATTTTTTGGATTGATGTCCCACTGATCTATTTTTAAGTGTCTTTGGGGAGTTTTAGGTAAGATAGCATCAAAGAAAACTATTTGGCAGATGAAATTATAACAAGTAAACTTGTTTGGGAAACTCCAGTCACTAATAAAGTGGTTAATATAATTTAAAGTGTAAAACAAGCTTCTTGAGGACTGAGACTTTAATTTTTATCTTTGTACTCACTGAATATTGCTTTTTGAACTGAACTTGAAAAAACACTTTTTTTCCTCTTCTTAAGATAATGCTAATGATAGGTGAAGAGTCTTGATTGTCAAAACTCTTGGTTAGGAGATCTATGATTAGTTGCAAAAACTTGGCTGGTACAAATAATGGTTGTAGAAAAATATTTTTGAGAAAATGGAGGAATTAGATTTGTCTAAACAAAGTGTCAGTATGTTGATATAGTCAATAAAAGCCTTCTTTATAGGAAGACAGAAAATAAAACTGAAAACATGATATGATTTTAACTTAACATGTAAAATGTAAAAGCAAAAAAAATCTGCATTTTATAAATAAGCATACTGGCCAACCTAAATTAACTACATTTCTATTTTTCCATAGTTCATATAATAAAAACTTACCCATATCTTTAGCTTGTCTGTGGGTCTCACTGCTAAACTTACTAAAAAATGGGTTTTCCTGGGTTAATAGAATTTTAATATCTTCTATACACACAACAATAATTCTTGAATTAATAAATGGATACAATGTATATATACCCTGTTGGAATAAAGAAAGATCATTACAATGTCATCATTTTCAACTTAAACAAAAATACCCTAATACACATCTTTAAAATTAAGAAATACGTTATCTTTGAATATTGAATTCTAATAAAATTCAAGTACTGAGTGTTTTCATTTTAGCCTTGGGAAAAATGCACCCCAGGTTTGAAAGTTGGTGTTCGACAAGTTAGTTTCAGCATTTAGAAACTAGATCTAAAAAACTTATAAAATTCTGTGACCAGATATCAGGAATTTCAGAGTTACCTCTTGTGCCAGGCGGAAGGCACAACCAAACTGTTCACCATCATTATTCCGAGACCAGACTTTTATCCCTGTGTTAATAACCTGCATATGATAAAAACATACTTGAAGTGTGTGAATTATAAAGTCTGAGGGTGTGTACTCAGATGCAAGAAGAAATATTTTCACTTTTATTGAGGGTATGATGTAATAAAATGGGTTCTGCTTTGTTTTTCCCTTCTAAAACACACAGGAAAATAGGGGAAGAAAACTGACCAAGCAGGCCTATCAATTATGAAATGGGGATTGCTCATTTTTAATTCAAATGTGGTATCTTTCTTACAACATGGGCTTAGGGAGGGTGACCCAGAGGTTCAATGGTTTACAGAAGATGCAAATCAGAGCTTTAGATGTAGAATGGACCTAAAGAGCCCATGCAGCTCTAACTCCTCACTTTAGAGAACAAACTGACCCAGAAAGCTTATATGACTTTCTAAAGGAACATGCTGCCTCTCAAAAATGTGAGGTTTTCCTATATATTATCTGTATTTAGTTACAATAATTAAGACAGAGAAGACTGTAATGAGAAAGGAAGAAAGAAAATAAAAGATTATAACAAAAAGAGTAGAAAGGTGACCTATGAATGCAAGCTTATGCTACTGTACAGCATAATTAACTCTAGCCTCAAAGTAACTTTCCCAACCTGGTTCACTTTGGAAGATGCCATGTTATAGTCCACTCTCAGGTATGAGGAAGTTTGGTGACACAAGTTTTCAGAACCATATTATATAAAGGTACTAGTACAAAATGCTCTAGTATCCACAAAATGCTATTTTAGTTTTATTTAAAACTTTAAAATTTATAAAACTTAAGACAAATTAACTGCTAAGAACTCTGAAAACAACATAGCATATTTTAGCGGTGTTAGTAACTTAATGTGGTCAGGGTTATTTTAAAAAATTAAATCCTAATACTTCCTACTTACATTTAAAAACACAAAGACAGTTCTTAGTTATTAATATTCATAAACTACATGTGTATTTGTAGAAGTTAAGGCTTGTTTCCAAAATAAGGAGGGGTTAATTATTAAAATACTAAGTGACTTGTACCTTCATCCTCTCACTATTATTCAGCAGCACATTTCTCAGTTCCTTAGAAACCATATACAATTGTCTTTTCTTCCCTTCTTGGGTTCGAGTCAATAAATTCATCTTTGGGAATGAAGGCGCCAAGGCATAAAAATTCCTGCAAACAAAATAATGTATTTTATATGTCTTTAAGTTCAGAATTCATTAAATTATAACTTCTTAAAAAAAATTATGACTTCTTAATAAGTTCCAAACTGTTTCCAAATACATCATCTATGAAGAGATATGATTTGCTCTATACTTACAGGTTTTGACTTTAAACACTTTATGATAATTTAGGGCTATTTTTTTTTAAAGCAATTAGGGTTAAGTAACTTGCTCAAGGTTACATGGCTAGTCATTATTTATGCGTGGGTGCTCATTTTCTGAGGTTTCGATCCCGGGTCATCCCAACTCCGAGGCCAGCGCTCTTACTCACTGCGCCACCTAGCCGCCCCTAGGGCTATTTTGCTACTTAAATCACAAGTGGTTCCAAATTGAAGGTTGGCTAAAAGAAATTTTATTTTCATATATGTAATAAAATGTCCTTTTAAGAAACATCAAACCCCCGCCCCCCGAAAAAAGAGAAAGATCACCTACCTACCCTACCATAATAAACCTAATCAACAGGACCAGTAAGGACCGGAAAATGGCCCTGAGAGCATACCAGAAAAAGAACGCATCAACGTAATGTTTAGAAATGAATAGCAAGAAGAAATGGTTAACTGACACCACTACTAACATTTTACCTCTACAGCACTTCTATTTATTCCCTACACAACACCAAAGTTTTGGGGGATACTTATGCAAGATACTAATTATGAACTACCAGAGCATATTTTATATCTAAAGAATAATAGAAAAATTAATGATTAAGAAAGTAAAGGGCCGACCAAGCTGCTGCAGTTATCTAAGAAAACAATGCTGAGCAATCAAAACCTTTAAAAATCTCCAATTATTGATAGGATTAAAAGCTGACATATTTTAGAAAAGTATCCCAATAGCAATCTGAATACATTTAACAGCTTTAAGAAAGTGTCAAAAAAACCAACAGTATTTTCACATATGATACGGTTAATTTATCTGAGAGGCTGTTTGATATAAAAGTAAACACAAACTCCCATTTGAGATGTGATCAGTTTAATTAATAAAGTCTGTTTAAAGAAAGGTAAGAGGGGGTGGAGCCAAGATGGCAAAGTGAAAGCAGGGATTCACCTGAGCTCACCCATAAATTCCTTCAGTGAGGATTTTGGTTTATAATACTATACAACCTGAACACTGGGGTTAAGAAATTATGATTAATGTAGTATATAAACTGTACATTTTCAGATAAAGTCTATTTTTATTCTGCTTCATAAGTTACAAATTTATTAACAGCTGTAGCAAACCCCTCAATATTTTTACCACATTAAACATTAACATTAGAGTTCTCATCTGAATTAGTTTGAAAACCCTTTAATTAAAAAGGTATATTAATATGATGTCTTTTATGATCTAGCTCAATATGAGAATAATCTTTAGCTAATGACTACATGTTATTTGTTAATTCATTAAAATAAAAACAACAAATTATTCTTACTGGATAGGTGGAAATAATGGATCATCTTCAGGAATAAATACAAATGGATCTTCCTTAAATCCAAATAACTTCATTTTCTTTGATGGGGGTGGGCTAAATTATTAGACCAATAAATTTGTAATTAATCATCACGGTAATTAATACTATTTAAACAAAATAGCAAGAATATATTCTTAAATTCTCCCCTCCCACCTTTCCAACCTCCTCCCCACTCCCAAGGTTCACATATATGCTATTGATAGAATTCTGATTTTGCGCATCCTTTATTAAATTTACTGACTCCAAGCAAAGCAAAGAAAAAATTCTTAGAAAACAAATTATCAAGTATTATTAACTAGAAAATAGGACTTATAGCTTTAACTTCTATGGCAACTAAGTGTGTACTTTCTACTGTTCCATCCCACCAAAGAAAAGAATCTAGGCATATTTTTTAAAGTGGGCTTCTCAGATCTTATCCAATTTAACACTGGTGTTAGAAACTATAAAAAAAACATTCAAGTGGAGATATGAACTACTTACCCACATACACCATCTTTCTTGTTTATATCACCCTCCAAATTCTGAGTTCTTTGAATGGTTTCTTCCCCCTCAGTGTCAGTAACAGGTCTGTCACCAGTTTCTGCAGAAGCTGTAACACTTGTTTCTGTAGGGGCTGAAGCAGTCATCTCTACAGAGACTGAAGGGCTAGATTCTGTAACTTCTGTATCTACAGGAGATTTTCGCTGGACCTATTAGAGAACCATCAGAGTTAGGCATATATTTCACATAAATAGAACTTCAACTTGTTTACGCATGTGTAAGTCATCAACTCCAATGCAGAGAATCAAGGTTAAACCAGATGCTGGCCATCAAATGATACATGAAGATGTATCTCCCTCATTCAACCTTAATTTGTATTTTTCCTAATGTCATTAATAAGATTTTGAAATACATGTATATGAACTTAATATAAGCTAAACTTAATCTAAACTAAACCTTTCAAGTGGGAAATGAGCTCCACCTCAATACTGCACATGAATAAAATGCAGCAAGAGTCTGAAAATTAGTGCTTCTTTAAATGAGGAAAAAATGAAATGTTCATATACCTATGATTTAGACAGTTTAAAAAATAAAAGCAAGTACATCATATACTTGTGTACCTTTGCCAAAATGTATAAAACTCTAAATGACTATAGCAAGTTCTATGGGGAAATCAAGTCTAACAAGTTGAAAGGGTGTGGTGTATGTGTACAATATGCATGCCACACACATATATGAAAAAATAGGAAACCAGTGGATATAAATCATTTAGACATTCAAAAAGTCTCTAGAACCAGGTGTAATGGCAATGGGAATTTGAAGATGTTTCCTGCCCCTTGTATTTGCAATCAAACAGGAACTTAGCACTTAGTTTCAAGTCAAGTATTAAGACCCAGAACTTGTGAATCCCACAGTGGGATGGACTTGTTGATAACAAGAAGGGGCAGAACAGGGAAGAGCTAATACCATATATAAGGAAAAGCCCAAGCTGAGAGAGGCCAGAACTTCTGGGAGCCAGCATCTGGAGGCTGGGCTGCTACTGCAGGAGAGAGAAAAGAGAACTGAGAAGAGAAATAAGGACTGAGAATTGAGAAGAACTGAGAAGAGAGAACTGGGAGGAGACATAAGTTTTGATGCTAGTTTGTCATATTTATCTACTAATAGAGGACAGTGCTGTTGTTACAGAAGCCTTGCTGCTGGTTCAGAAGCCCAGAAAGGGGATTTTCTTGTTGTATGTTTACATAAATCCTGGAGGAAGGTCTTGCTGATGATTTCAGAGGTCCTGGGACTATAATGATGATCTGTGTTGATTTCTCAGACCTTATTGTTGGGTCTATATTGATTTCACAGGCAGAAAGTGAATTGATGAGGATGCCAACAATGTGCATGGATGATATTGTGGTTTTGTCAAGTTTTGTCTTCCCAGGAACAGAAACTGTGAAGGACTTGAGGTGGACTAGACACTGTGAGCTTCAGAATGGAACAGGAACTGGACAAGGAGCTGGCACCATGGAAGGCAAACCATGGAAACTGAGAGCCTGTCTGGAGTCAAGATGAAAAGACCTCTCCTTGGATAATCATGATTTACTAGGGGTGGAGAACTTTGACCTTTACATTTAGATGACTGAGTTAAGGACTTACTAATTAAGGAAGACTGGAAACTCATCTCTAATTAAGAAGAAAGAAGACTTTTTGATTGAAGAGATTAAGACAATGTGACCTATGGGTGGAGAGCTTTTGACCTCTGTACTTTGTGTCAATTAAGAAGACTTGCCATTTTAGTGATATGCTGTTATGCCATAACGTGGTGAATGCTGTATTTTGATTTTCTGTGAATGTTTTGTCTTAGTTTGTTACTGAATAAAGAGTTCACTGTACTATATAATCAGAACCTTGAAAACTGTTCACAGCAGCAGTCCTCTGGAAAGTTTCTCGTGCTTGGCTTTACATGGGGCTTCTTAAAACCTTTGTGTCACAGATATCTCTGAAGTCTGATGATGAAATCTATAGACCCTTTTCTGATAATATTTTTAAATGCATAAAATAAACTACATGGAATTACAAAGGAAACCAACTGTACTGAATGCTATCAGAATTTTTTAAAAAAAGTACATAGTTTCCAGATTAAGAACCCCTGCTCTAACAGTTACAAGCAGCTAACATATGTAGATTGTTTTGCCAGAGTCTACTGTAATAGACACAGTCTTTACAAACTTTGAATTTTCATAAATATGAAAGCAAATCCATCTGAAAAGGAAAAAAATGTTTCTCAGAAATAAACTAGAAGGAATTTTAAGGACTTATTTATTTATAAAGGACTTTGAGTTAACAGAGACAACAGCTTCGATTCCACTTTTGCAAAACATTCAGTCTCTTCAAATATTCTTTAAAGTTAGCAGAAATCATTTAAAATTATATTTTAATGAAGGCATTTCCAGGAGGGAATGAGATTGAGATAATATAGCCAGGGCTATATTGAGATAATATAGCCCTGGAACAGGGAAGTGGTAGGAAGGACTGTGATGCAGTGAGCTTCCCTCAACAAGCTCCTCCAAAATATCCAGAAAACGAACCAAACTGATGGCCTGATGTGGAAATCCAGAAAAAATCACAATGAACCCTTCGTTCAGCCTGGCTTGGCACAGGAGACAGAGAGGGAGGTCTTTGGACATGGGTACATGGTTAGACCCTAGTGAGGACTATGCAGCAGCACGAGGAGGTTCCAGACATGCAAGGCATCCCCAGTCCCATTTAAGATCATTGTAAAGGAGAGACCAGTGCCACTAGCAGCTTTGTGTTATATTATCTAGTTCTAGGTCACAAGTGAGGGTGGATGACATTCCTGGATAGTTTTATCAAGAAAGGAAGAAGTTCAGAAGCTAGCAGCAGCACTGAGGTGGCTCAGTAACTAGGCACAGAGCAGAGCTTCACTTCTGGCATACTGCCCAGCCAGCAGAAGAATAACCAAGGCGGGAATACCAGACCAAAGGGAATTCTGCCACCCTGAAACAAGACAACTTCCTAAGTAGCTGAGAGGGGTTGAATGCAGCAGATATTTATTGCTTGGTCCTATACCTAAACCAGAAATCACAGTGCTCAGATGAAGGCAGCAGCAATCAGATTCTTTCCTGTATCAGATCACTTTGGGAACACTGCAAGTTCCAAGTTCCCCAACCTATGCCCAAGATCATAGAACATCACAACAATCAACCACAGGAAAGCAGCAACAGGACCAGCCTAGACCTTCCCTCTAGAAGTGTGGCTGAACCTAGCCCTAACATCAAGTCCAAAGTCAGGAAGTAGGCTAGAAGAATGAGCAAATAAAAAAAAGAACCCTACCATAATAAGCTATTGCAGTGGCAGGGACACTCCAGACACAAAGGCAAAAAGAAAATGACTCCAAACCATCTACAAGCAAAGCCTCAGAGAATAACATAGCTTAGGCACAAAGCCAACCAGAATTCCTTAAAGAGATTTAAAAAGCAAGAGTTTAAAAAAAAAAGTTACAATTTTTTTTAATGAAATAGAACAAAAGAGCTTGAGGAAAAAATTGGAAAACAACTGAATGCTATAGAAGAAAAAACTGGAAAGAAAATTAACAGCTTAGTATAAAACCTTGTCCAAGCAACAAACTCCCAATATATTAGAATAGTCCAAATAGAAGCCAGTGACTCTACAAGGTAAAAAGAAATATTAAAACACAATCAAAAGGCTGAAAAAAAATATAAGCAAATATAAGGTATCTCAGCAAAAACAAGTGACCCAGAAAACAGATCAAGGGGGAAAAGATTTAAGAATCTTTGGACTATTCAAATGCCATGACCAAAAAGAGCCTTGACATTGTATTTCAAAAAAAATCTTACAAGAAAACTGTATAGTTCTCTTAGAACCAAAGGACAAAGTAGAAACAGAAAGAATCCCCAAAATAAAAACTCTCAGGAACACCAATGCCAAAATCCAGAACTTCCATATCAAAGAAAAAATGGTGCAAGCTGCCAGAAAGAAAGACTTCAAGTGCTGAGGGGCTACAGTAAGGATCACACAGGATTTAGCAGCCACCACTATAAAGGAGGAGAGAACTTGGAATATGATATTCTTGAAGGCAAAGAATATGGGCTTATAGTCAAGAATAACTTACTGAGAAAAATCAATCATAATCCCACAGGGGGAAAAATGGATTTTTAATGAAATGGAAGCCTTCCAAGCATTCCTGATGAAAAGACCAGAATTGCACAGACACTTCAAAGTTCAAATATAGGTGTGAAAACAGATGTAAAAGGGTAATTGACCTTGTCAATTAGACACAGTTTGGGCATGTTAGGTCTTGATGATCTTAAGAAAACAATGGAAATAGAAGGAAAGAGGAATAAATACTCTGGGCAGGGAAGGAAAAGAAAGATTAAGGAGAAGAAAATCATCTCACAAAATCACGGTGCCAACTGGATCATCCACACAAACAACAAGGAGGATATACTGGGGGGAGTGAATGTCACTTGAACCTCACACTCATATGAAGTGGTAAGAGAAGGAAGCTCAGTGCATATGCACACACAACTGGGTACAGAAATAGAGTTCACTTAATAGTCACACAGGAAAAAAAGGAGAGTGGCGGAAGGGAAGGAGGAATTAGAAAAGATATATTAAGGATGGAAATAATTTTAAGCAAAACAAATGCTAAGAATGTACAAAAAATATTTAAAGCTCTTTGTGCCCATGAGATGGAACAACTTATGGTTTATAAATGTAATAGCATACTATAGTGATGAACTCTTTTCAGCATAATGACCAATTAGGATCATAAAGGACTAATGAAACATGTTATCCACCTCCTGATAAACAAAAGTCTCAGATTTCAGAAACAAAGTTTTTGTAGATGGTCATAATGGAAATTTATTTTGACTGACTATACATATTTGTAATGAGTTTTGTTCTTATATTCTCAATTGGGGGGAAGGGTCAGGAGCTGAGGTAGGAGGATTAGAAGGCAGACCTTGGTGATTAACAGTATATTTAAAATAAAATTTTTGAAAAAGATAATATAGTCTACTTTGCTTTACAGATGGAAAGATGTATTAGTTTGAAAAAACCTTTAGAGGTAATTCTTGTCCAAGAAAGTAAGGTTAAGGAGTGTTCAAGGACAAACAGCCGCATAACTAGAATACAAACTCATACCTTATAAATCTGAGTCCAGGAATTTTGTTGCACTATACTGTTTTCTTATGGTCTAATAAATGTTTGAATATAAACAGAAAACTCCAGCTATAGACAGTTAACATTTCCATCAGATTTGTATCTGAGACAGTTTTTAGCCAAGCTTCAAACATGAATTCCATTCAAATCACACAAAGACCTCTAATTAATACCTCTAATATGAAAATTCTCTGCCATGGAATTAAAGTCATGATCTTTAACCAACCATATTTAAGGAAGCTCAACATTTTTTTAATCAATATTCAGAAGCTGGTGTTTTATTTATTTCATAGACAAGTCAACCTATTCTAGAATGCGCATTAGTAGTATAACTGCATACAATCATATATTATGTGCAGTTTTAGTATGTCAGGAATTTAGTCTAAAGAAAAGTAGTTAAGGCCGTGTGACCTTGGGCAAGTTACTTAATAGCAATTGCCCTCAAAAAAAAAAAAAAAAGCAGTTAAGGGAGACAAAAAGTTAAATAGAAGCCTTCCAATGAAACACACATTGAGAATATTTTAATTCTGGAGGAAGGAAAAAAAAAGACTAAACTTCATATAATCATAAAAGACTAAGTGGCAACAGACTTGTATATCAAAACCCATATTTGTTAAAAAAAAAAAGGCGGGGCTCCTCATATACTTTAGGGATCAACTTGAAGAAAAATAAAAAACAAAAAAAATTATATCATAAAAGAAGTAGTATTCAGTTATAAAACTCATGACTACTCAATATTTTTATGCAGAGCATTCCTGTCAAGTGTTACCTAGCCTATGGTTTATACTAATAACTAAGAATTCACGACTTCTTTAAGTCTGAGTTTTTTTTCCTCATTGAGGTATATAATGGGAAGGTAATAGTAACACTTAATACTTGTAGAATAGTTTATAACACAGGGCAGACAAGCCCCTAGTAGTCTCCTCCTTCATACTCCCTGTACATCCTGTCTTCCCTGAACTTGTTAGTTTCAGCTGTAAAGTACTACTTAGTAGAGCTGTTCTAAGGATAAATTTTACCTTGGGCTGCCGTTTATTCCAGGGCATTGAAGATTTCTTGACTAATACTGCCACAAAGAACCCTCCAGTGTTCTGGTGATGTGGTAATATACGAAGACTAATGAAAAAATAAAAAAAACCCAGACATATTCAAGTCATTCATCTATTTGGTGAATTATTTTTATGCATAAAAATAACCCAGCAGTTAACAGAGAGCTGGTCATAGTTATTTTGTGCATAAAAAACTAAAAAACCCACATATCCAAAAGCATAGTGGAACAAATTATGATAAACACCATAACGATATAGTTATCGAATTCTGTTCCTCACAAATTTGGCAGTACAACTGCTTTACTTAGAGATGGTTTAAATACTATCTCTTCTGCCAGTATCATGACTCTTCTATCAGTTCATCACAAAATGACCATGACTCCCTATCTTGTAAGAACTCAGAATTCTTGAAAATAATTTTGATCCCTTTCACTTGTATGCCCAGTCATGATTCTGACAGCTTGTTTCCTTTCCCTACCTATCAGGAAAAAGGTATAGAAGATAAAACTGAATGTAAGTTTAAGGCATGTATATAGGGAATATAAGTATCTCATGTGAGGATCAGTCCTTACACCTGTGCAAATACTTTTACACCCCTTGAGTGTGACTAGAGAATCTGATATACAGGTTGTATACAACTGGAATATAAGAGAGGTCACCAAAGATCTCAAGTTCCTGTAAATAACTAACACTCACCTAAGGGCTGTGGCACACACTGACTTGGAGATACATTTCATATACTACCGCAAAGCCTACCAAAAGAATTCCTACAAATAAACCAACCATTTCACCTGAAACCTCCAAAGCTAAAAGTACATAAAACAATGTATACAATTACCAATATATGCAAACTCACCAACGTTCTAAGTTCATTTTCTTTAAATTTTCTTCACCTTTTGGGGGGAACATAGTAGGGCGAATTTGAGTATGCCTGCTCTGAGGTACATCTTTCCAATCTGCAAACCACTGTCCATTTTTTGTCATTACCTGCAGTAAAACAAAACAAAACAAAAAAACCACATCACAATTGAGTCTGAAAATTAAAAAGCACAGAGGGAAAAGTTCTATAATTGTCATTACTGCTATTAAGTTCACATCTGAATTGAAAATTACACTATGATGAAAGAGACCAAAGGCACAAGAATTTTCATAGCAACTCAGGAAAAATGTGCATAAAAATTAAATGACAAAATCTGAAACCTTAAGTTTAACAACTTTCAGACTCCCTCACTTTAGTCTTAAGCAGTAAATTATTTCATATCAAAAGAGCTTATATTTTATCCTAGAAAAATAAAAGGATGTAATTCAAGAAATGGGAAAAAAACAATACTTTTCCTACTTAGAGAACAGCTGAGAAACCATAATACCAGCATTTTTGTAGCATGTGTTGCAGCAAGCACCCTAGCATACCCAGGGTGGCTGCCAACCCAGGTTCTTAGATCTGCTTTTCAAAAGGAAAGCAACTCAAAATAGGTTAATCTTGCTTTAACCAATCAAACATATCATTTACCTAGTTCAGGGGAAAAAGTCAGCACCCCCAACTTCAGAGTATATGGAGGTTACAAGCAAAAATTACAAGACAGAGAAACAAACAGATCAAGCAGACAGGCCTCCAACTGTCCAACCATTACATCTATAGCTAGTTAGTTATCAGAAAGGGAAGCATCAACATCTGGGTTTTCAAAGCCGGGGGAGGGGACTCAACAGCTGCCCAGAGTCTCATCTGGTCAAATCACACAACACTTCTCAAAGTGAGCCCCAAAACAAAGTCTCACAACAGGGTTTATAGAGCCTTCTCCTGGCTCAGAGAATGTAACGACCCTCTTCACCCCATTGCCCAATCACAAAGTATCTCCTGAAAAACAAGCCTCCTGCCACAGGCTACAGGTGCACTTAAGCCTATTAAATGGCCTACAGGCAGGGAAGATCTTGCACAATACAATCTTAGAAAGATGGTAACAACATAAATTTACATTCCCATTACATTATGACATTACAAATTATCTCATTATTAACTACACTTAATCTCTGTACCCAAATATAATATAATTCAAGTTACTGAATTAAATGTAATAGTAATTCAGTCATTGGTGAATCTTTCTATGAAATGAAAATCACCTTATAACTAAAACCACTTAAACAATTTTAAATATTTTCTTCATTACCTTCCACTGTGTGATCCCAGGCATCCACTTTAAACCTGGCAACTCAGAAGAAACATCAGCAAGCTCCAAAGCACCTGTAATAAGAGAGAAAAGAGTTAATAATGTCAGGACTTAAAATAAAGATGTTAAACTATACATATGGGTGTTTATGTATGCACCTACACAAATAAGCTTTAGTTAAAAGTCCCCCATTACAAATTACCATAAAAAATTATTAGAAATTCTAAGTGTGCTTTTTTTAATTGGGAGGAGAAGACACAGAAACTCCAACCCTAATTTCACCTTTATGTGCCTCAAGGAATATTTTCTAAGATTTGTGAAAATCAACAAAGCAAATTGAGTTAAGAAATTAAGAAGGGGGGCGGCTAGGTGGCGCAGTGAATAGAGCGCCGGCCCTGGAATCAGAAGGACCTGAGTTCGGAGCCGGCCTCGGCCTCCGACACTTAATCCACACAAACAAAAACCTAGCCGTGTAACCTTGGGCAAGTTACTTAACCCCAATTGCCCTAAAGGGGCGGCTAGGTGGCGTAGTGAGTAAGAGTGCCGGCCTCGGAGTTGGGATGACCCGAGATCAGATCCGGCCTCAGAAAATGAGCACCCACACATAAATAATGACTAGCCGTGTAACCTTGAGCAAGTTACTTAACCCCAATTGCTTATTTAAAAAAAAAAAAAGAAAAGAAATTAAGAAGGATGAAATGAGAGGCCAGAATGTTTAAGAGGACGTCACAGACACTGAAGTTCTCCAAGAATGAGGGAAATGGTAGGGTGTAGAGAAGAAATTCTATGCCAGGTAATGAGCCTTCTTAAGAAAGAAGAGTGATGGCAGATTACAGCAATAAGTATCTAAATGAGGTGATTCTTGCCATAGTAATGAAGGGGCAGTGGGCTTAGCTTCTACAGTTGGTCTCAAACAAAAGAGAAGTGGGAATGTAGGAAGGAGGTCGAAAAGTATCCTTTCAGTCTGGGTATGCAAATACTGAACAATCAAGTCTTTGGCAAGTTGGACTAAACTCAAATTGAGGGTGAAGTCAAGACTCATTTGGTAGCTACGTGAAGGAAACACCAGAGAGGGTTAAACACTGTATGAAAAGAAACCAACTTAGTGGAAGTAGCCATAAAATGGAGAGGACACAGATATGAAAGATTTTTTTGAGATATAATCAAATAAAACCTGATAGTTGGGTAGATGTGGTACTTGAGTGAAAGAAAGAATTCAGAGAAACACATTAATTTTTAAAAATATACCACCAGAGGCAGGAGTAGATTACGTTCTCTAAGAGTCCTTCCAGCTTTAAAACGTGATGATGCTTAAAGACTCCCAGAAAATCTAAATAAGTGAAAGAAGTATGTGGCAACAAAGATACCCCGAGGAGTTAGGTAGCCTACACTATAAAACTAGGCTAAAATATTAAATGAAGGTGGAAAAGCTATAAATTCAAGTGGGAACTTCAAATTTGAAACTGATCTTTTCTAAATTGGAGCTTGTTTTTTGACAATCAAATCAAAGGAGGGGTGAGACAAAAATGGAGAAAGATATAGACCAATTTCCCTCGTGAATATAAATGCAAAAATTTCAAATCAAAGGAGGGACTTTGGATATAATGTGTTTTTTCCCTTTCCTGAAAGTATGAAAGCAAGAAAATAAAATCTAAATTCTTAGCTGCCTTTAAAAAAAATCTTAATTACCACATGATCAAAAAACTGACCTGGAGAAGTTCTGTGTATAATTTCATTAGGTATGCAGAATTCATGTAAATTATAGTTCAAATAATTACTATCAAAACTTTTTAGTAATAAAGCATTTTTAAGAAGCAAATATTTATGATCTCAAAGGATTTTTTTTGCCATGTATTGTATATAGACATACACACAGTATAGAAAAATAAAGACATGGAATACTAAACCTGGAAAAGACTTAAGAAGTTTAAGATCAGAGGACCTTATTGGATAATAAAGACAAATAGGCACTTTTTTAAAAAGGCACAATAGATTATAAATATTGCCTCTGCAGATAAAACTAACAATAATGGTTATAATTAGATGGAAAATGCTTTGTGGACATTAAATATTTAAATTATGTATAAAATTTCTTACTTTGGTCTTTGCATACATAATAGGAAAAGTTACGAACTTTACTGAAAAAGGAAGACATAGAGTTAATATTTTTATACTGTTCAATGGTTATGGAAACCAGTGTTAGATCATACCAACTTTAATATGTATAAAAGACTGGGAACGGAATGCAACAAAAATCAAGACTGTACAACAGGGCTAATTTTCCTTTTAATTCCCAAATATCCAGGTAGTTCAAGAAATATTATACACATCATTCAACTAAATACTGCATACATGTACACATTTTAAAATGATTATTTTTACCTTCACTTTTCTCCAACAGTGAGGCTATGACTGCTTCATCCTCAATAGGATTTAACGAACATGTAGAATACACCATCCTGCCACCCTCAGCCAGCTGCTCAACACCACGTGTTGCTATCCTAAGCTGTAAACTAAAAGGATAAACTAGGTTAAATAGAAATGGAGTCTCCCCTATTCCCCCCCAAAAAGAAATATACAAACACTCTAGAAAATTCTTTAAATACTTTGACCAATTCATAAAAATAGAACTGAAAAAACACTAGGTTAACGAAGGTAATTTCAAAAACACATTTAATATTTGCTGTTAAACTAGTAAAAAAAACAAACAAACCAGCAAATGGTCACGGCCTATAAAATAAATAACAGCTAAAATAGAGTATTTTAGAATTGGAAATTTTTTCTTCCAGAATTCTTTCTCTTGGATTAGGGTCTTTTAGTAGTTATGCTATTTGGAAAAGTCAGATCTTGTCTAGCTACAGATACATTATATATCCAAGATGAAAATGGTTATAAATTATGTGGTATCTGTTGCTGGTCTGATCAGCATGACTTAGGAGAACCTTACAATGTCAACGGCAATATTTTCAGAACTTAAAACAGAATTCTTTTAGCTAAGCAATGAAACTTAGTTGGTCTACTATAAGAATATCACCATTTAGCAATAAAGTTTTATAAGACTCTTCATTATACAAGCAAATATTAACCAAATTGTGATGGGGTAGTTTTACATCAAAAGAATTTCACTTTGTCTCAAATCTTACAGCAAGCAATCAGAGCATTTAGGATCTTCTATTGCTTGATTTCAATATAAATAGTAAAAATCAACCCAAACTCTCAAAATTGCTTCTCAGAGACCTTCTGGATCACAAAAGGAAACTTCCAAAAAAGTAAAAACGTAATTAGGTTATTAAATTTCGTTTTCAAAATTATCAAATTAAAAGGAATCTTTACACCATGCATATAAAGAGAAGTAATTATTTTACATCTAAAAATTAAAAAATACTATATTCTAATTGTTTTGGCACCTGATTTATATATTCTCAGGGAAATATTACTTAATCTACTAAGGAGAATAGCTTTAGTATAGTAGTACCATTTCTACTAAAATTATTTAAGATGAAATTACTTTTACAGTAAATATGGAACTTCTACATCTAAGAATATAGGTAATAAGAGCATAAAAAATTTTGGGAAAAAAAAGGACAATTAGTATTTTATAATATGTTTATATATGTCGTATATATATGTTTATAATATGTTTATTATGTCATTTGGATAACAAATAAACCTACAGAAATAGCATAATAACATCTACATTAACATGTTTGCTACTGTGTTTAGATTTTAAAATCCCTACATTAAGACTTCTATGTAGACTTTTCTGAAGCCCCAATTTAAGATATTTACCATATTACCTTAGGAAAGAATTCTTCATAAAAAGTTTGCAAAAATCAGTTAATTTTGATTTTTCATAAATCAATTTGGACTATCACCAATTTTGGGGGTCTATTAATGAAATTTCAAGTTGAAATTCTGATGGTCTGATCTTTTTTATAAGTTGAAGAACTTTAGCTAAGATAATTTTTTTTTCAAATCTTTATTTTGTCAAACAGATCTATTTCAAAGAAAATCTCATTCTGAAAAGTTACATATAATTTAACACATATTTTACCCATGTAGTTGTAAACTATTTAGTGTTGTCCACTTTTTCCATACATCAATGTTTTTCCTCATGGTACCATCTCCACTGAAAAGAAAAATTTGTGTATTAAAAATACTGTATAGACTCAGATAAGAATAACAATACACATTTTCTGACTAAATTCTTATGACTGGGTCTTTTCCTAAAATGGTAATTTGAAAACAATATCACAAAAAACTAGGAATAAACTTACTTCACTATATTTTTAAAATGCTGACTATAATGTACTGTCTATTATAAACTGAATGGTAGGGGGTAGAGTAGAAGCAGGGACCTACTTGAGCTCCCCCCATACCCCTCAAAACAAATGATACGCAAAATGATTCTAAACAAATTCTAAAGCAGCAGAAGCCACAAAATGACAGAGTGAAACAGATTTCCAGCTCAAGACAATCTTGGAAAGCCAGCAGGAAGGGTCTACTGCACTGTGCTCAGAGCAGAGCACAAAGCCCATTGCGGGCAGCACAGGCACAAAAGGAACTGGAACAGGCTTCACGGCACTGAATCACTGGCAGCTATGGAGGTGTCCAGACTTCTTAACCCACAAATGCCAGAGTTTCAAAGGTCAGTGGGAAAGGTCTTTCACCTGGGTAAGAGAGCATGGTCCCACCACAGTCCTAGCCCCAGTGCAGCAGCAGCCGCTTCTGGAGCTCTTGGCCTACAAACAATGAGGAAATCTACTGTCTGATCTGGATTGCAGAAAAATGAGTAAACAGCTTGCTAAAGGAGACCCCCCAAAATGCTGAAGAAATAACACCTTTAAAAACAGACTAACCCAAATGGCAAGAGAGGTTCCAAAAGCCAATGAGAAGAATGCCTTAAAAAGCAGAACTAGACAAATGGAAAAGGAGGTCCAAAAGCTCACTGAAGAAAATAATTCATTAAAAATTAGAATGGAGCAAATGGAAGCTAATTATTTTATGAGAAATTAAGAAATTATAAAATAAAACCAAAAGAATGAAAAAACAGAAGACAAGGTGAATGTATCATTGGAAAAACAACTGACCTGGAAAATAGATTAAGGAATGATAATCTTAAAATTATTGGTCTACCTGAAAATCATGATCAAAAAAAGAGCCCAAGGGGCGGCTAGGTGGCGCAGTGAATAGAGCGCCGGCCCTGGAATCAGAAGGACCTGAGTTCGGAGCCGGCCTCTGACACTTAATCCACACAAACAAAAAACCTAGCCGTGTAACCTTGGGCAAGTTACTTAACCCCAATTGCCCTAAAGGGGCGGCTAGGTGGCGCAGTGAGTAAGAGCGTCAGCCTCGGAGTTGGGATGACCCGAGATCAGATCCGGCCTCAGAAAATGAGCACCCACACATAAATAATGACTAGCCGTGTAACCTTGAGCAAGTTACTTAACCCCAATTGCTTTAAAAAAAAAAAAAGAGCCTAGACATCATCTTTCAAGAAATTATCAAGGAAAACTACCCTGATATTCTAGAACCAGAGGAGAAAATAGAAATGGAAAGAATCCACCAATTGCCTCCTGAAAGACATCCCAATAGGAATATTGTAGTTAAATTCCAAAGCTCCCAGGTCAAGGAGAAAATATTACAAGCAGCCAGAAAGAAACAATTCAAGTATTGTGGAAACACAACCAGGATAAAACAAGATTTAGCAGCTGCTACACTGAGGGATTGGAGGGCTTGGAATATGATATTCCAGAGATCAAAAGAGGTAGGAATAAAACCAAGAATCACCTATCCAGTGAAACTGAGTATAATACTTCAGGAGACAAAATGGAATTTAAATAAAATAGAGAACTTTCAAGCAATCTTGCTGAAAAGACTACAGCTGAATAGGAAATCAGACTTTCAAGTACAAGAATCAAGAGGAACATGAAAAGGTAAATAAGAAAGAGAAGCCACTTAAGTGACATATTATAGTTGAACTGTTTACATTCCTACATGGAAAGATGATATCTGCAATTCATGAGACCTTTCTCAGTATTAGGGTAGTTAGAGGGAGTGTGTGAGTGAGTGTGTGTGTGTGTGTACGTATACATAGATAGGTAGATAGACAGATAAGATAGGGCACAGGGTGAGCTGAATATGAAGGGATGATACCTAAAAAACAAAATGAAGTGTTGAGAGGAATGTACTGGGAGAAAGAGAAAGGGAGAGGTAGAATGTAGTAAATCATCTCACATAAAAGAGGCACAAGAAAGAGTTTTATTGGGACGGCTAAGTGGCACAGTGAGTAAGAGCGCCGGCCCCAGAGTAGGGATGACCCGGGATCAGATCCGGCCTCAGAAAATGAGCACCCACACATAAATAATGATTGGCCGTGTAACCTTGAGCAAGTTACTTAACCCCAATTGCTTTTAAAAATTAAAAAAAAAAAAAGAAGAAAGAGCTTTTACAATGGAGGGGGAAGAGTGAGGTGAGAGGGAATAAATGAGCCTTACTTTCATCATATTTGGCTTAAGGAAGAAATAACACACTCAAGTGGGTACAGAAATATATCATACCCTGCAGGAAAGCAGGGGGGAGGAAGATAAAAGAGGGGAGATAATAAAAGGGAAGGGGTAATCAGAAGCAAACTCTTTTGTGGGGAAACAGGTCAAGGGAGAGAACACGGAACTCAAAGCTTTAAAAATGATTGTTAAAAATTGTTTTTGTATGCAACTGGAAAATAAGATGTACAGGTAATGGGGTATAGAAATCTTGCCCTACAGGAAAATAGAGGGGGGATGGGAGAAGGGGGCAATAGAAGGAAGGACAGACTGGGAGAAGGGGTGATTGGGGTATATGATGTCCTGGGGTGGGGGGAGGGGAGAGATAGGAATTAAAATCTTGTGGAAGTGAATGTTGAAAACTGAAAATAAATTAATTATATTAAAGAAAAAAATAAACTGAACAGTAACTTTGTTTTTAATTTGAGTAATCTGGAAACTTTATTCAATGATTCAAGGAAAAATAGAGATTTTCTGAATGCCTCACTAACTTTCAACTAATTTTAAGACTGGAATGAAAGAAAATGAATTGTAATAGCAATTTTTAATTAATTTCCTTTGGAAATAATTGTGATTACTTAAAAACACCTGTGAAAGGTTGCTACATATTTTAAGTCTTGAGGTAAAATCTACCTAGCTTGGAAATAAACCCACATAAGACTGTCAAGTTAGCTCTGATAATAATAGGAAGCAAACAAGTAAATCTGACTGACTTCTAGAGTAAGGGTAGGGAATGATTCTTCTTTCACGGATCTATGACCCACAAATAAAATCAATAAAAGATTAAGCAAAAAGCAATTAATTATGGTTTTACTCTAAAAGACGGAAAAACAAAAATCTTTTAATCATGTTTAAAAATAAGAATGAAGCAAAAAAATTTAATAAAAATAAACAATTCTCTAATATAGCTAATTAAATTGGGATGAGTGAGGGAAAGAGCTAGGAAACAGAGGCAGAGAAATATGACATAAAACACAGAGAAAGAACTTCTTAAATCTCACATGCCACCAGTGACTTCTGGTAAACTGACATAAAGACATGAAATAAAACAGACATCCAAAGAGATAAACATACACAAGACATACAAAATGGAGTACCATGATGAACATACAAGCTCATGGAGCAATGTCATCATCTTATGGCTTTTTGAAATACTACCCCTAAAGAATTTTTAAAGCCATGTTGCTTTTCACCAACCACTGTTGGCTGTATATAAGGGGTCACACTATAACTTTAATATAAATCAGATAAAACTACAAAGGCTTTAAGATCTGGTCTGGGGTCTTAGGTGCTTCACTCCTAGAAGAGAGGGATAGAACAATCATACCTAAAACTACTTTAATTTACACCAAAATTAACTACTGTTTCAATTAATTATAGGACATAAATTAGTTTGAAACATTTTATGCTCCCTTTTAAAAGAAAGCATGGTCCAAAAGGAGAAGGATATGTATGCTTAGATGACATATCAACTTACAACATGCTTTAAAAATCATTATTTCATAAAAGAATTCCAATGTACTTAAAAAAAAATCTTGTGTACAAGATTAAAGATTTTAGCAAAAATTTTATGTCCTGTAAATAACATACCATATTATCAGAGGAAAAAATACAGCATAAAATACCTGCAGGGCACATCACACAGAATTCTATCATAGAAGAGAACCTCCTTCTTTCCGTCCACATCTATTTGTAGTCTAGGAATGCTGGAAGCATCATGGTTTACAACCATGATACAAGGACTGCTTAACCTTTTTGCTTGATGAACCAGCAAATAGCAGCGCTTATTGTCAACATCATTAGCAATAACAAATCCCTCTGGAAATATAAAATTGTAATGTCAGATAAAACAAAAATTAATTTCACATGGTAACAGTAGGGAAAGTTAATAAAATAAGGAATGTACAGATGTCTTCAGTGGAGAAAAAACTTAAGCTTTAATTTACAACTTAGTAAAGGCACTGTGATGGTGAAAAGGGAGAACTAAAGACACACTTTACATAGAAGAAAGTTCAAAAGTGGGATTCATTGCTTGAAGGTCAATGGCTCAAATGATATTTACAAGCTTGGAAAAAGAAACAGTGACAGTACCAAGCTTGTTTAGCATAACTTCAGATCTTTAGTTCCTATTATGTGCAGTAAAAAAAAGCAAGTAAATATCTACAACCCCCAATTATCTTCACTGTTGTTCTAAAACATTTTCTAAAAAAAAAAAAAATAATTATCAAATGAGTTTAGTTGAAAACACAAAGAAGACAAATCAATATCCCTGGTACAACTCCTTTGTCAAAGCTTTTTACTAACAATAGCAGAAAATAACAAAAAAAAAAAAAAAAAAGGAGAGAGAGAGAGAGACACACACTATAACAAAGAAATACAGGGGCCAACATTGAAAAACATAAGGCAAATTGCTCCACTGTTTCAGGATTGCACAGTATAGATTTACTTCCAACTAATGCTATTCCCTGATAACAATATTAATTAACAATTTGAAGATTTTTTACAAAATTATTTTTGAAGATATCAAGTATATTTTAGGGAGGATGGAGAGCCAAAGGCAGAGTGGGAGTGTGAGGTGGCTAATCTGGTTCACTGTAACCTAGATTAAATATAAAAGTTAAGTGCTGATTTTACTGTTTAATGTATTATATTTCCTACAGACCTATAAGTAAAAAACAATCCCAAAGACAAACTCCTTTACATACTTGAAGAATATGAACAGAAGTTGGATTTAAACTACTTTTTGCCCTTTAGTTCATGTAACCAATTAGTTTTAGAACCAATTTAGTCCAATAACCAATCAGTATACATTTTTCATTTTTAACCCTGTTTTGGAATGTAACAGATTTGGTCAATAAATCAGAAGCTGGTAATAAGAAAACAAAACTGCTACAAAATACAAACTATCTGAGATATAAACTAAGTGTCCTGACTTGCCCTGCTTTTATAATACTATAAAATTTTACTGCTAAGAATAATTGGGATACCTAGGAACAATTTTCAAAATAATCAACCAAGGACAAAAGCATCTTAACTTGTCAACATAAAAGATTTACTTATTGAATTAACCTGGACTGTTACTAAAAAAAAAAGTTTCTACTAGCAGGAGTTCAATATTAATAACAACCTCCAAACATGGAATAGCCACTGTCACATCAGGAATATGAAATTTGTAATTGATAAGTGTGGTACACAAATAACCAGCTTTGTTTTAATTTTGAAAACTATCTCAAATTAAATAAAGCACCTAAATTTTACAAATGCCATGGTTACAGAGTGTGTTTGGCCTTTCCCTCAACCATCCCCCAAAACATAAACCATTTCCCCCACCTAAACAATACTCCATTACGTACCTGGAAAGGAAACATTCATATCAGCATGAAGCATTTCAATTAACTGGGCAGTCTTTGATCCAGGTGCTGCACACATATCTAAAATCTATTCATAAAAACAGGTAAAAGTATTTCATGTTTTTGTTTTGAAAACTTAGATTCTCAAAGTAAGTTTTATGAAATGCATTAAAATATATTGCTGTGTCTTACCTACCCCCTTAAGGGCTACTGCAAGCATGAACTGAGAAAATGCTTTGTAACCAAAGTGCCAAAGACACTGAAAAAATTTAAGTTCTGCCTTTGACCCCATCTAGCTGCTTCGACTGGTCCTCCAAGTTCCCCTTTAGACACAACATGGAAAAGTAAGATATGAACTGAAAAACTTTTATTTTTAAGCACTTAATATTTGTTGAATTGGATAATGGATGAATGAGTTCAATTACCAATTAAAGAGCAGCAGTGGATAGAGTGCTAGGCCAAAATGAGGAAAATCAGAATTCAAATCTAGCCTCAGACACTTACAAGTTATATAATCCTGGTTAAGTCATTTAACCTCTGTTTGCCTCAATTTCCTCATCTGTTAAATGGGAATAATAGCATACCCCCAGAGCAGTTGTAAGGATCAAATAACAATTATAAAGCACTAAGCACAGTGCGTGGCACATATTAAACGTTATATAAACGTTAGCTATTATTATTTTTATATGTAAAAGGCAAAACTTAACTAATTTTTAAGTGGGTTTGGCATATACTCATGTTTCCAAGTAATCCTAAGTCCTTTAATTTTCTTCTACAGTAAGAAAAACACTATGGGGGGGCTAAGTGGTGCAGTGAATAAACCACTGGCCCTGGAATCAGGAGGACCTGAGTTCAAATCCAGCCTCAGACACTTAACACAAAAACTAGCCTGTGACCTTGGGCAAGTCACTTAACCCCAATTGCCTTACCTTGTCCCCTTTGAAAAGCAAAAAAGAAAAAAAAGAAAAACACTTTAAGTTTTAAAAATAAACAGTACCTTATGATGAGGTTGAACATTAAGCAGCAAGGGTGGAATCATACTGACAGCTTCCTGACGACTAATATTTCCCTGAAGAAAAAAGTATTAGTAAGTACATATGTTTATAAAACTGCAAATACATATGAATACAAAAATACCTATTTCATAAAAAGCAAACATATTACATATTTTACTGCAATGTAAACACAAAAATAATGTAATTTGCTATATAATCATAATCCAAATAGATTTCAATGAACGTCAGGTCACTATATAAGATAGTTTTGTCATAAAAGTATATTAAGGATATCTCTTGATAGGTCTCTTCAAGTTGGAAAGAACCTTAACTAATCCAGTTCAATTTCTGATCTAGTGTGAGAATTCCACTCACAATATGCCCAAGAGTCATCGAGCCTATACTTTAATAGAGGTTCTAGTTACGGATGATGACAACCCTTTACAAAGCAGGTCATTCCATTGCTGGAGAGTTCCATTTTGGGGAAAGATTTTTCTTATGCTGAGACAAAATCTACATTACTGTAACTTTTCATCTTCTGTTCCTATTTTTGCTCTCTGGGGCACCACACAAAAAGGTCTATGGGCTCTTGAGAGTGACATTATATCAAGGACCCATAAACTGTAGTCTCTCCCTTTTCCAGGTTCATCACAAGTAAATTCTGTGATTCTCTCCAAAGTATGCATAGTCAAGCAAAACAAATTTCCAGATTGGACACACCCCAAAATATGTCTCATTCTGTATGTTAGAAAGAGGGCTACATGCTTCACCATCCTTCCTCTAAAATCATTGTTGACAAAGTCTCTCAAAATTATCTTATATGGTTGCTATCATTATTATATAAATTCTTCTCCTGCTCACTTAATTTTGCATCAGTTTGTACAAATCTTTGAGGTTTTCTGAAATCATCCTTTTCATCACCTTAAAACACAATAGCATTTACATTACATTCCTATACCATAATTTACTTACTCATTCCCCAATTGACAGGCACCTCTTTTGTTTCTAGTTTTTTCCCCACTACAAAAAGAGCTTCTCTAATTATTTTTGTATTTATGGCTCTCTTTCTTCTTTTTCAAATGTCTTTCGGGCATAGACAAAAGAGTGGTACATCTGGGTCAAAAAGGATTTATAGAGTTTATAGTGCCTTTTTGGTCACAGTCTTAAATTAGATCTTTGTCATTTGGTGAAGTACCCAAATATCTAACCTCAGGCCCACAAAGTTTCACTTTCAGGAAAATAAAAAAGCAAGAAATAAAGTGAGTATAAATTATCTTAAAATTCTTTTGGTTCTTTATTGCAAAAGTGCTGGATTAGATCACTTCTGAAGGTTCTATACAACTCAATTATTAAACTATTTTTTTTTAAACTGGGCTTTTTATCTAAGTCAACTGATACAGAAGACCTCTATAAAGTTGGAAGTATTATTCATTTTCACACATTGTGAAACATAGTCTTTCAAATGAATTATCTAAGCTCTTTTTTTTTTTTTGCTTTTTGGAGGGCAATTGGGGTTAAGTAACTTGCCCAAGGTCACACAGCTAGGCTTTTGTTTGTGTGTGTTAAGTGTCTGAGGTCGGATCCGAACTCAGGTCCTTCTGACTCCAGGGCCAGCACTCTACTCACTGCGCCACCTAGCTGCCCCTAAGCTCTTTCTTTAACCAGTATATTAAAAATCCGTCAACTGCATTGGAAGGAACCCTCAGAAGTCATTTAATTCAATTCAACCCCTAAGCAAATTAAAGATCTCATCCCGATAAGTCATTATCCATCTGCTATCTGAAGACCTCCACATAGGGCTAGAGGGTCCCCATGAAATGAAAGAAGTTAGATACTATTCCATCTTTCTTTGTTTCATTCTGAGCCCAGACTGAAATGTCAAGTACTTTGTAAACCTCAGTATCTGTCCTCCCCCATTCCATCTAGAGTCCCTTATGTGATGGCTCAGAGGTATATGTGGACAGGATAGTAATGGAAAAAGGTGAAGAGAGGTTAACTTTTAAGCCACAGAATCTCCAAGATTCCCTGATTTGGGAAATGGGAACGAAAATAAAGGGAAAATAACTGAAGGTGTGAGGAGAACAGCCTGGGCAGACCCTGGTATTTGAGGCAACCAACAACAACAAAAAACTATTCTACTGTTTGAGGGCAGGGGTTTCTGCTGTAATTTCTAACTTCTTAAGCCTGTACGAAGACACGATCTCTCTTTCATTCCTACTTTGCTCCTCATTTTTCAACCATCTGAAGAGTAAAAATTAGTTTATAGAGTTGTGACTCTTGTCTGATCAACTCTAATGCTGTGAGAACTAACATGGATCAGAAAAAGATTCCCTACCTGCCCCTTTTCTGAGATAGGGCTGAGCTACCAGGAAAGGAAAGAACTCTTTATTTATTTGATGACAACAGTGTCATCCTTGGCTTTTCCTTCCTTGTAGCTCATAGAAGTAGGAGGGTGAAGGAGAATGAGGAAAAGTGACAGGTTACGTCCGTCACCTGCTAAAGAATTAACCCAAAAATGTAGATGCAGGTATGGAAATCCCAACTCTCTATCCCCCTCTTCCATGACCAAGTCCTCACAATACTCTTGTGCCCAAGGAGAAATTTATTGCTGACATAAACTTAGCAATATGTGGACCTCATGAGCTACCATTAACCAACTGTGTCATCTTAGTGGAGTCATTTCACTTCTCTGGATGGCAATGTTCTTATACTAATTAAAATATAAGCTTTTTCTGGTAAAAAAAACAGCTTCATTTTTGCCTTTGTGGCCTCAATGCCATGTACTTTGCACTTAGTAGATACTTAATAAACACTGGCTGAATTAAACTATAAGACGCATTGGGGGAAAGGACTATAGTGGCACTCAATTTCTAATGTATGTCTCAAAAGTAATATTCTCTCAGTACATATGTCTGAAAAAACAAAACTTACAGATTCGGTTTCGCTAACCAAAAACTGGTGAAATCTTTCTAACTGTGGAGATTTCCTCAAGATTTTTCGACTCAGATTTGTGTGCCATGCAAGCTCTTCTGGATACCTAATAAAAACAAAAAAAGTTGGAGATATTTGGTAATCTCATAGTCAAGTGATTAAAAAAGAAAGCTAAATATTAAACCAGCATATTATTTTTTCTAAAGATAGTTCAGTAACTTTGTAATCTAGATTGGATAAATTAAAAAATGTTTAAAACAATACCTCTGAAATATAAATATAAATAAGAATGCCATAAAGCATAAAATTCTAATAAAATGCCTTTCAATTAAACTGTGGAATAGAAACATACATATTTTGTACATTTTAATTTCTGAACCATATTGGCTCTATGGAATAGAAAACTCAATACATTTCATTTTACTATTTTATTTTATTTTTTAAACAAATGCTTTATTCACTTCTGTTTTACATCATTCATTTCCGCCAGATTTTGAGTTACAATTATTTTTCCCCTACCCACCCTCCCAGAATAGCAGTCCCACAAGATATCACTTCCTCCAATCTGCTCTCTCCATATCTTCTCCCATACCCCCTTCGACTTTTCCATTAGAGGAAGGTGAATCTCTGTGCCCCAATGCCTGTACATCTTATCTCCCAATAACAAGCAAAAGAGTATTAATAATAGTATTTATATATATTTGAAACATTTAATTTTAAGACCTAAAATTTCAGATCCATTCCCTTCCTCCCTTATCACCCATTCCCTCTGGGAAGATAAGTAATTCAGTATATGTTGTACATGTCTAGCTATGCAAAACATTACCATAGTAGATATACTGTACAAGGCTGCTTATAATTCCCTCCCACTCATCCCACCCCCCACCTGGTCCATTCCCTACATGATCCTGTCCCTCTTCTATAGTGGGTACTTCCAACCTCCCCTCCCCCCAAGGATGCCCTCCCATCCATCATCCCTCCTCTCATCCCCCTTCCCCCTATTCTGCTGCAGGTTGAGATATCCCATTTAGTATGTATGTCATTCTCTCCCTGAACCAAATTCAATGAGAATGTGGTTTTGCCTTTTTTGCCTTCCTATTCTCCTCCTCCCTTGCAACCACTTCCCCTTGCTTCTTCTACATGAGATAGTTTACCCTACCCTGTCTCTCCCCATCTCCTCTTGCCACTTTCCTCTCTCACCTCATAATTTCATCCCTTGAGTATTCTCCCTTCCCAACAAAGTCAACCTATGCCCTCTATCCATATATAACTATAACCATATACACACACATTCACATATGTATTCATATGACCACACACCCTTCTCCCATTATTTTCATAGTGAGAAAGATTTCATCAGTCACAGTTATTGTTTTTCCATATAGGAATGTAAATAGTTCAACTTTGATAAGTTCCTTTTGATTTCTTTTCCCTGATTACCTTCTCAGGCATCTCTTCCTTCTTGTGTCTGGATGTCAAATTTTCTATTCAACTCTGGTTTTTTCCTCAAGAATGCTTGAAAGTCCTCTATTCCACTGAATGACCATATTGTCCCCTGAAACAAAATACTCAGTTTTGCTGGGCAGGTGACCCTTGGGTTCATTCCCAGCTCTTTTGCCCTCTGGAATATCATATTCCATGCCCTTCAATCCCTCAGTATAGAAGCTGCCAGGTCCTGTGCTATTCTGATTGTGTTTCCACAATATTGAAATTGTTTCTTCCTGGCTGCTAGGAGTATTTTCTCCTTGATCTGGGGATTCTGGAACCTGGCTATAATATTCCTGGGAGTTTTCTTTTTGGGATCTTTTTCAGGAGGTGATCTGTGGATTCTTTCAACCTCTATTTTGCCCTCTGGATCTAAAACATCAGGGCAGTTTTCCTTGAGAATTTCTTGAAGGGTGATTTCTAGGTTCTTTCTTTGATCATGGCTTTCAGGTAGTCCAATAATTTTTAAATTGTCTCTCCTGGATCTATTTTCCAGGTCAGTGGTTTTTCCTATGAGATATTTCACATTGCCTTCTATTCTTTCATTTGTTTGGATCTGCTTAACAGCATCTTGATTTCTCATAAAGTCATTAGCTTCCATTTGCTCCAGTCTAACTCTGAAGGAATGAATCTCCTCAGTGAACTTTTGAGATTCTTTTCCATCTGGCAAATTCGACTTTTTAAGGCATTCTTCTCCTCATTGCCCTTTTGGGCCTCCTTTGCCATTTGAGCTAGTCTATTTTTTAAGGTGTTGTTTTCCTCAGTCAGGCTGTTGACCCTCATTTCATACTTTTCCTGCATCCTTCTCATTTCTCTTCCCAATTTTTCCTCCACTTCTCTTAGTTGATTTTAAAAGTCCTTCTTAAGGTCCTCTATGGCCTGTAACCCGTTCATGTTTTCCTTTGGGGCTTTTGGAGCAGGATTTCTGACCTCACAGTCCTCCTGTTCTATGCTTCGATCCTCTTTGCCCCCCAAAGTAGGAGTCTAAGGCTGCATTTTTCTGTTTAATTTGTTTCCTTTGCCTTGGCATGTTGCCACTTAATTACTTGACTTTTGGGCTTGTTGCCACAGTATGGCATGGCGCCAGACAGGAACTTTTGCCCCAAACGTGTGTGGGGAGGCGGCCAACTTTCGTTTCTGGCAAACTGGAAACCCACCCACGACCTAAACCCCAGATCACAATCCAGATCCAGGGAGGTTAAAGCAAGAGTGATTACCCCCCAAGACTGATCACTGGATCTCCCTCTGAAAACTACAAAATGGTGTGTCTCCTCAGTGGCTTCTAGCCCCAAGGGGAGGAAGCTGACGCATTCCCCAAATACTGGCTCCAAAGTCCATAGGGCACTAACTTCTCACTTTGTCCTAGGCATGTCTATGTTGATAATTCTGGAATCGCCACAGCTGCTGGTGTTCTGGGGTCCCTCCAGCCGGCTGCTGGCCCAGCCGCCCTGGGGCTAAAACCGGGACTCAGGCGAATCTGTGCTCAGCTCCCCGCGAACTGCTGGTTCCCAGAGTGCTGCTCTGGTCCTTCCTGCAGGGATGCTGGGCTGTCCTCAGTGGGAGGTTAGCTTCTCTGTGTCATTCTGTGGGTGCTGGGGCTCCAGAAGTTGTTCAGAGTCCCCTTTTACATAGTTTGGAAGTGATATGGGGGGAGAATGGCTTGGACGAGCTGTTTCTACTCCGCCATCTTGGCTCCGCCCCTCATCTCCATTTCACTATTTTAACGAATTCTAAAAGGACCTACTTAAATCTGTGAAGATAGACTGAATATTGTCTGCCAGACTATACTTCAACAATCATGTTATTTCATTAGTGCAGGTACTCCCTTGACCTAGGAAAATCATAACCACCTCACACTTTCATGTGCCGTACAGCCAATAATTGGTAATGAACCTCTCAAAATTAAAGCTAAATCTTTTTAAGACAGTCATCACCAGACTATCTGTGGGGTCTCTCCAGCTTGGCAAAGCTTTCAAGAAATCACTCTTGTGGCATTAAAACCAAGGGTCACTTCCACAGCACAATGCAGCACTTGCGAAGATCTTGGATAGATGGGGCAGCTAGGTGGCACAGTGAATTGAGTGCTGGCCCTGGAATCAGGAAAGCCCGAATTCAAATCTAGCCTCAGACACCTAACACAAAAACTAGCCGTGTGACCTTAGGCAGATCACTTAACCCCAATTGCCCTACGTTTCCCCCCCCCCCAAAAAAAGAAAAAAAAGATTTTAGATAGAGGACTGATTATAAGTAACATAATTTTCTGGGTGTGTAAAATATGACTTTTAATGAGTACCTAGTTATACTACATTTTTCCTGTACGGTGAAAAGATCCTGGTAGCAATCACAGGCATTAGATACAAAAGGACAGTAGATACATAAAGATTCAGTTAAGTTTATTCTGCCTTCTTAATGTATGAACTTTCAAAACTTAAGACATTTTAGACAATGAACCAATTTTAGATGTGAGGCAACTGAGATCTAAACAGCTGATTTTAAATCCAAGCTTCTTCATTATGTCGAAAGTTTTTATTTTATAATGATATACATAATAAAGATTCTGTCCCCCACTTCCCCCCAATCCCAGGATATCCTTCCAATGTTTTCAAGGCCCATGTCACCCTAGTGTTAAAAACAAAAGACAAAACACAGATCTGGGAAAACGATGTCAGGCTGAAACCCAGGTCTGGAAGTATGAGAAGTAAATTGTCCCTAATAACTGTACTTATTCAGTATTGATTTGAAATTGTTCTTAGATAAAAAGGATTTCTTTCTAAACAACATATGTGAATCCCTGGACATGCCTCAAATTTGCAAGAGTGAATAATGGCTATACCACAGATAAATGAAATTCATTTAGATAATTCAGATAATTCAATTAGATTAATTCAGATAATTTGAAAATTTTTTTTCCTATTATTTTTGCCATCATTTATTTATTATTTATAGCCAAATGCTATTACTTTTTCCTCTGACTGAATTATTCTTTATCCTTCTTGGTATCTGGCACCATACCATCAACCACAACTCTCCCTCTACCCTGCATTAATGATCTTGACATCTCAGACAATTCTTATATTCTTGACTTCTTCTCAGACCATAGTAGTTTTTGATGGGTCCCCTTTTTCCTTAAATATTCCTTGATCACTAGTTTCATCATATTATTCCTCTGCACAAAGAGCTTCAGTCATTTCCTACTCTTTAACACTGCACCTAATAATTGATTTGGCCATAGAACACTTGAGCTCAAAATACATAACCCAGATTTTGGTGTGAGTGGATAAAGGATTATGGAATTACTTTCAAGATAAATGTACCGGAAGAGATTTCAGAAATTTTAGACAAAAAAATTATGATGCCATAAACTATTCACCAGTATTATTTGTGTTGCTTTCATCTCTTCAACCAGACCAACCTTTTAATCCCTCATATACTTCTTTTGTATATTCCACATTACTTAGTAAAATGCTAAACACATATATGCTAAATACTAAGTAAAAGCCTAATTGATGAATTTCGAACTTCTTCACCTCAAAAAAAAAATGAGTCAAATAAATTTACTTCTAATTTCATAATTTCTTCTTCAATCTGATGAAGATGCAATGGAACACTGAAGTGCTCAACAAAAGAAAAAAGAGAAAAGTAGGTCCAAATAGTCAACAACAACAAAATACATGAATATACAAGACCCACTGACAATTAACCAATAATAACAATAAATAATAATGATGATGAAAACACTAATAACTGGCATTTACATAGCACCTATTATAACCCAGACACTATGCTAAGCATTTTGTTCTACAAATATTGTCTCATTCTATCCTTTCTAAACAACTGTGTGAGGTATTATTATTACTCTCATTTTACAGTTGAGGAAAGTGAGAAAACAGTTAATTGACTTGCCCAAGGTCATACAACTAAGTGTCTAAGGCTAGATTTTAATTCAGGCCTTCTTGACTATACAAAGCAGAATATGACAGACGGCAAAGAAATGATACAAACGGCAGGACAGGAAAAAAATTATTTCTGGATGTACTACTCGGAAGCCAGACGGGTTAAACATGGGGGCAGAAAAGGATAAAAATTTCAGGACAAACATGTGCAGTAAGTTCTGAAAACAGTGGGCACACTGGTCTAAGAGGAATGGGGCAGAAACATTAGGGATGTCACTCTCTAAAATTAGCAAAAAATTGTATAAAAGTGTTATAAAAAGCAGCAAAGGTAAGCTACAGGCATTCTGCCAAAGTGACTGAATATCGGATTAAGTCCATATGCCATTAAAGACAGTGAAATCAGTGTCCTTGGGTCTTAGATTGCCTTTCAAATAATACTAGAATTAAAGAGTCACGCTAAAAGCATATCACTGATTTGAATTTAACTAGAAATCTTGGTATAACTGGATGAAATTTTAATTTGGCTTTTTATGGTTACATGGAAAATGTGAAATTAAACTAGAATGCTTTGCACTGATTAAGGATTTCAGTTATATTTTTATTACCAAGGCTCACTGACTGTGCTGGGGATGTCTCAAATCCCTGTGTTTTTCCTCTCTGCCCTGTACATCCTTTCTCATCTTTTATCTTGCTATATAACTTTTTTGTTTTTAACTTGTTATATAACTTATATCAATTATTTTAATATATACCTTCCCTGTCTATTAACAAATTCTCATTCAAGTTCTCATTTTTAGTATGATTTAATGTAAATCAGTTTCCCAACTCACAAAAAGCAAGGCCTAGGTATGGAAGCTGTAGTGACAGCATAACAAACAGAAATTAATCAATCAGGCTACAAAACCATTGTTTGGTTGCAAAGATTACTTCAGAGAAAAATTAAGCAATGATTAAAATACCAAAGTAACCAGAAATAAGTAACTTGATTTTACCTACCAGCTTAAAGGCTGTGGTACTTCAACTTTCTGACCATCTACAACCAGATCCTTTAGTTCCTTGAAGTATTTGTTCTTCAGACAATGAAGAATTTCCTTTGCATGGCTGTAGAGAGGGGACATATAGTTTAATTGTTGTCAGCCTGATTTAAAAGAAAACTTAACATTACTTTTTCCCCTTAAGAAATGTTTCAAAACATATTTACAATCCAAAGCTAACTTTTTTTATGCTTGAAAAGAAGGCATTTGTCATTTTTATCATTGCCCTTATTGGGGAAAAAAACCCTAACCATTTCCCATTTTCCTGCTACTTTAGAGGTGATGGGTTTAAAACATACTTTATTACTATCTTCTAGAATTATTCCTGCATTATCATTTCTATGATTTAAACCTTTTAGACATAAAAGCAGAAGGCAAAAAACAAGGAGGAAAAATTCTACCAAGGTGCATTAATTCTGCAATTCTTTTTCCCAAAGGCCAAAGAATTATCAATTCTCCAAATTCCCTTTTCATTATAGCTCATATTAAGAACATTTTCTCATTAATATTTTTTTCTGGAAGTAGTAACATTTTTAGTTTTGTTCTCTTAACTGACATATGCTATTATAGTCTAAAATTTATGCAATAACTGATCTGACCATATTTCCTACTCTGATTGATATCGTTAGTTCATTTAAAACTTTTTTGGCACTATTGAGAGTATAACAAATAGACAGAAAATAAAAGTTTTCCCATCATTCCAAAACCTCAATTTTCATCACCAATGACAGTGGAATTATAATATTTGAACTACAAATACTTCAGTATCCAATGTGATTATAAGATACTAAAAATGGCAACTAAAAAAGGAGAATTCAGAAGAATTAGACTAAACCAAGTACAAAGGGAAAATCCAAAGTATTGTGGAATCATTTTACAAATTTTCTTAGGGAAGGGAAGATACAGATAAAAACAAACAAACAAAAAAAGGTTATCAAGAAGACATCAGTAACTACTAACTCATCTGCCACCCCGCTTATGGTAATAATCAAGTATTAAGTATATTAGTATGGCACATTAAGCTAATCAGCATTGTACTTGGGAGAGTGCACTGACTGGAGTGGAGATCTAGAGCCAAATTCAACTTGCTGATGCTTATTACCTGTATGACCTTGCCCCAAGTTCACCTCCCCAGGCCCGTTTCCCTGTAAAATGAAGAGGTTGGACAAACAGTCTGAAGTTCCTTCTAGCTCTAGACTACATCCCAGAAGAGAAATGAACAAACAGCTTTGACAAATAAGTTTCTACAGCAGATTACTACTTCATGTTGGCTGGAAGAAAATACTACTGAGTTTATTATTTCATTAAAAAACACATTTGACTCAGTAAAACACAACACAGACTTAAAGGTTTTCTGCCAACAAGGAGTATCTCATACATGTTAAGATCACAGAAGACTGAAGATAGACCTTATATAAATTTCTAAATATTTATACCAACTAACCCAGAAAAGAAGATGTATGATGGTCAAAGGTATTTACCATGGATAATAAACTGTAAAAATTTCAAAAGAAAGAGGGATTATCTAGTAAGACTGTGATGTTCTCCAAATGCTCTCTCCCTTATGAATAATAAATATGGTGACAAGCACATCAAAGCCCAAAACATAGCAGCAACCCTTTATGAGGCCTATGGCCTCTCAAAAGATCAATTCATACAGTAAAAATCAACTGGACAAAAATACTTATTGCCCAGCCTATATGGTAGATATGTGCAAATAGATAAGGAAAGATGAATAGGAGAGGTGACTGGATATTTGGAAAACTGTGCATGTCAAAGTTTCAAAGTTGCCTTGCCTCACAAAGACCAGTTTTGCACACGTGCGCGATAACACACACAACACACACACACACCCTCCAGAAACTCAAAATCTTGGCTGATCCAGAAAAAATGCAATATGCATATGAAAGCAAGTTTCAACATATTACCTGAGCCTTAAAAGCATCATGACAGAAGACATTATCAGGCAGCCCACATATGAGAGGAAAAGGCTATAGTGCGATATCATAGCTGGGCAAAGCTTAACATGTGCCAGTTCTGCAACCCACATAAAGATAAAAGGCACATTCAACCTCGGCAAATGACAAGGTCAGGAATATCATAGAAAGTTGAGGCAAGAAGATGTAGAATTTCGAAAGTGTATGCTCAATACTGAATAGCGTCTAAGATGACAGGACCTAAAATAGTATTTGTAGCAACTAATTCAGAATGGTCAAATCATTGGTTATGCTCTGTGCAAAGTGCAAAAGAAATAGAGATTCTCTTGTAAGACTGTTGGAAGACAACTTTTAAAAAATTTATACTGAGATTAATTTTTTTCTTAACCACCAGTCCACAATTTCTCATTTCCCTTAGCCCTCAACGCACACTTGTCATTTTTCATGCTGGTCACCTGACTGAATTCCCAGAGCCTGTTTAAGGCACAAACCATCTTCCTCCCCATCCTGGGCAATGCCCACCCCGGCCGTACCATTTGTACCCAGTGATTCTCAGAGTGGCCGGAAGGGGCTCCCGGAGGGCCTGCATGAACTGCTCCCACTCGCCTTCGGGCACGATCTTCAGCTCCTGGTAATAGTGTTCAAACAACTTGTTCTCTTTGATGATCTCGGGGTAACCGCCCTCCCAGCCCTAAAAAAAGGCGAGAAAAATATGAAGAAGGCACCGCGGCTGTCCTCCAAGTGCAGGCAGCTCCCGGGGACCCCGGCGGCCAGGAGCGGAAGGAGCCGCAGACAACGGCTGCCCCCACCGCCCTCTGCTCCGGGGTCCGCCCAGCCTGGGCCTCCAGCCCATTTCTCCAACGGCCCAGTCCCGGCTGCCCCACTCCCAACTCCCCTCGGGAGCATGGCCCTTACCGACTTATCCCGCTTCCCGTCCCCGTCCGCCGCGTCCTCTCTAGACTCCGGGCGTTGCTGCGGCTGCTGCTGCGAGCGCCGCCGGTTCCGATACCGCCGCCCCATGCTGCCGAACCCTGCGACCACGCGACGCGCCAAGAGCTTCAGAATGATGCCGCCGGCTCGTCCCACCTCGAGGGGGGCCTTCTCCTTAGGCCCCAGCCCAGGGAAGCGTTGCCTATCTAAGAGCCTAAGGATAGAAGTGGGAAAGAAATACCCAGGAACCGCGAAACCTTACTTCTCCGCTGGAAAAAAGCCCTTGGAAAGCCGGCAATGCTTTTGAGAGTGGACAACCGTAAGAACAAAACCTCCAGACGTCTTTTCTGTGAAGGTCTTTGTTTTGCAGGCACTGCGTTGGCACCCTAAGCCGGGAGCGCAGGCGTAGTGCGGTGCGGCTCTTGGGCTGGTCTGGAGAGACAGGCTAAGAGACTGGGAAAACCGGTGACTCTTAGAATTACCGGCATTCTAGAATCGTTCGGAATCGGTCACACGTGGATCTTCTGCGGGCGGGGGTATGGAGGGGAGGAGAGAAAAGAGATCCTGTGGTGCAATAGGAGGCCTTTCTCCGGAGTTAAAAGGACCGCCTGCCCAATCGATGTTGTCGGCCCCTGACCTTCCGATCCTCGGCCCCGCCCCTCAGCCGCCTCCTTTCAAATCTCCTTTGCGGGATTCTAGCCGGCTCTTCCAGATTTGCCCAGTTGTGTAGAGATCTGGCATCCGGACCGGAATAAAGCCGCCACCGCAGGTTTTGCTGCGGCGTTTGCTCCGTCTGCCCTTGCCCAGGGGCGTCGTTGCTAGACCACCCCTGGCGATCGTCCCGAGCTTGGCCGAGGCCAGAGCCCCAGCCCTCCTACCGGGACCAAGATGCGCATGGAGGAACTAGGATCCTTTGAAATGTTCTCCCGCCTCGTAGCTTCTGTGGAGCTGATACTCTGCGTCCTGCAGTGGATCTTGGGGTCGCCCTACGGCCGCCACAGCAGCCCCGTCGTTGGCTTAAGCGTGTATCTGCCGGGGAAGCTGGCGTGGGTCATACAGGAACTGCCGTCCTTGCTGATGCCCCTCTACGTGGTCACCTGCACCCCGGCCCAGCGCCTCAGCCACTGGCCCAATCGCATCCTCCTGGCTATCTTCGTCACTCACTATTTGCAAAGGTAACGGCGTGTGAAGCAGGGGGATTCCTCCCCTTTCCTCCTCTTTTTCCTCCTCCCCAAAGGAACCGAGGGTGTCTGGAGTCAGGGGTGACCTCCAGCCCCTCTAAAAGTGCCCCCCATCCGGGTGAGTTTTGCTTCCCAGGAGGAGGCAACGAAGAGGCTGGGTGTCAAGACTGTTCAAATAAAAGGAGAGAGTCCCTCCTACAGAGACCCTGTAGGAGGCAGAGTTGGCTCCTATTTTGTCATTGATTTGTGTTGTTCTGCCACCGCATCCTCCTCCTGAGGACGCGTGGTGCTGGGCAGGGAGCCTCACCTCAGAGCCATGGCCCCCTCCACCCCACTTAGAAACCTTTGCCCTTTTTTTAGTCTCACTTTTTAAATGCATTGTAGGAGTTGAAAGGTAATTTCTTGTTTTCTTTGGCTAATTTGTCACGAGCAAGTTAAGACATCAATCTCGATATCATTCAATCTCTTCGGAAACAAAAGACCAACAACAGTGGCCAAGGAATAGATGCAACGTCCATCTTCCAGTGAAGAGCCTTCCTGTACTTAGCGAGTATTTGGAAAGTTGACCCCATCAGTTGCCAGGAATATACTGGAAGCCTTTTATAGCATTATAGAGCCTACAGTGATTTCCAGAGTTTACCCTCTGGTGGGATTGCCTTAGAGAACCAAAGCACAATGAGGTTGGAAGCAGGACTTTGTGAGTAAGGTCCCTTCCAAACTAGGGGTCTGGATAGAGTTAATACACAACTTCACAACACAAAGACTACTCTGGAAACCTGGAGGTGGTTGGAAAATGTTCAACATCTGTGACATGTTTGGCATAGTTCACAGGGTTTATATGAACCTTTAGTTATTCCAAAGTTCCTGTGTCTGTCTTTCTAGTCGTTTACTTACCTATTTACTTGTTGTTTTCCTCTAATAGAATTAAGCTGCTAATGGCAGAGAATTTTGTTTTTAACTTTGCATACCCAGGACCTGGCACAATGCCTGGCACTTAATAGAGATGTTTGTTGAATTTAAGTGACTTGAGAGAGACTGGAAACTGGAAGATCAGTTAGGAAGCTATTGAAAAATTCAGGCCAGGTGAGAAGTCAGAAGTGCTTGAACAAGTGTTGTCCTTTGATGTGGAGAAAAGAAAAAGAATATGAAAGATTATTTCTGCTAATGTTCCTATTTGACCAAACACATTTCTTTTTCGTAGTGTGCAGTATTGAGGATATTAAGTTTAGATAATAATGAAGAAGAGGAGGAACAAGGTTAGCTTGGTGAAACAGTCCAATTAGTATTTGTTAATCACAGAACTATTTGTGTGTGGAATAAAAGAGTTCAGAGTCTGAATCTGAGATCAGAAAAGGTCTTTATTCTTTCTCATGAGAAAGGGCCCTCTGCCACTGTCGCTCAAATGGTATCTGTCAGGGAGAGAGCACCAGGTAGAAGCAAGTCCATGGTTATATAACCTAATGCAGAAACCTAACCTCCCAACTGGCCTTCACTCTTATTGGTAGGGAGGCTGGCCCATCTTGGAGACAAAGGACATGGAAACATATGGGTGTTCGATGCAAGGCCAGGAAAGCAGTTTTATCCTTATTTGGCATATCTTGTGCTGAGGTGGCACTGGGGAGGGTCTCCATTGCTCTAAGTCCCAGATTCCTGTAAGGTCAGGTGACCTCTAAACTTAGGCCTAGTGGATGCTGAAGCCATTCTGGATTTGGTTTTTCAGAATGGGGAAATTTCATTGCAGATTATCACTCACATTTGTGTGTATGAAAATACTATATTTAGCTTTGGCAAAATAGAAGCAAAGTACTTTATTTCTTTGTATCAGTCAACGTTGTCTTGCTCCCATATTCAGAGGAATTGTAAAACTTAACATCAAATTAGGCAGATAAAGAAATGTTAGTGGGAGTGGCTAGGTGGCTCTAGTCTGGAGGATCTGAGTTCAAATATGGCCTCAGAACAACCACATTACATTGCTTACTTTCAATTGTCTATGTAAAAATAAGTTTTTCTTTTAAGTTATTTCATAGTAGTATACATAGCTTGCAGAATCAAACAGCTGTCCTCTGATTTTTTGGAGACTTTTATTTAGAAAATAGACCTAGTAAACAAATACATTCAACAGGAAACAGAACCTGTGGAAAAACCTTCCAGTGTTACATAAAACCAGCTACTGTATCAAATGTACTGATAAGAAAGCAGATATAAGAAACTTTACAATGATGAATGCTGAAAGGTGAAAAACAAAAACAAATCCATTAAGTCAATTTATTTCCTAAGTTAAAAACCCAGCTTTTAGTTTGCTAGTTAGACTAAGAGAGAAAACAGAGATTTTTTAGATCAGGCTCTCAGAGCTGGAAAGGACCTGGAGGTCTCTAATCCAAATGAATCAATAATCTCTTGCTAGACAAGAAGTCATTCAATCCTTGCTCAATAACCTCCAGAGGTAGAAGCAGAGACTAAGGAATTTGCACTATCCAAAGAAATCCAGCTATGCTTATGTTTTATAGCTGCTCTTTTAACATTTGATAGCACTGCAAGTACTGAATTCTTTGTTGTCTTTAAGTACTATTTTCAACATATTTCAAAAAAAGCATAAAATGTCTTTTTTTGTGTATTATTTAACTGTTATACCTGTAACTTTGTATGGGTTTCTGAAGTTTTCTGAAGCTAAATTGTTAAAGAATGTATTTATTTCTCTAGTTGAACACCATTTGTCCTGTTTCCTCCCTCCCTCCACATGCATATGTATTTTTCAGCAAATATACTATATATGGTATGTAATCATTCACAACTATAATCAGTCAAATTGTATCATTAGACTACCTGGCTTCAGTGTTTATTTTCCAAATTAAGAATATAACAAGAATATTCATTTTGTAAAGCTTCCTTAAAAGTATAATTTCTCTTCTAGGAATTAGTATTGTAGGAAAATATCCAAAATAAATGAACATGCATGACTCTCAATACCAGTTATGTTGGTGAAGTATATCCTACTTATACACATACACCTTCCTAGGCAGGGTTTTGTAAACCATTTTAACAGTGAAATCTGTCCAACTATTTTAATTCCTCCTGCCTCATACTCTTATAGAGTATAAACACTTCTTAGATTTTTGTTATCACACCCAAAAAGGGATCTTCAAATGCCATTTAGTACAACTTATTACTAAACGGGAATTCCCTCTTTATACCTGACAAGTAATCATTATGTCTTTGCTTGAAGATTTCTAGATAGAGCATTTCTTGGGTGCTTACTATGTGTGCCAGGCTCTGTACTAAGCACTATGAATACAAATACAAATGCACTTGCCCTCAAAGAGATTACATTTTAATGAAGAAAGACTATTGATTACATAAAACTGAGAAGGTTTTATATGGACCAAATCAACACAACTAAAGTTAGAAAAGAAGCAATTACAAGAAACATTTGCAGTAAATGTCTCTGATAGTCTGCCAGCCAACATAAATAGGGAATTTTTGCAAATATTTAAGAACAAGAGCTATTGACCCATTATATCTCAGCTGACTCCACCATGTTTCACTTTAATCCCACCTATGTTACCATTAGCAGCCGTGTGCATCTCACCCCCTTTTCTTTAAGTACCGGAGCCATAATTAAACCAATACTGCCATTTTTTTTTTACTACTGTAGGTAGTAAAAAATAGCCATCTCTGTCAACCACAATCACTAACCAAATTTCCACCTTCTGCAAGAAATTTTTCCAGATCCTTCTTAATCTTAGTACCTTTATCTCAATTGTACATAATTGTTTACATGTTAGTCTCTTCCATTAGCCTGTGAGTTCTTTAAGATTGAAGGTCTTTGTTTTTACTTTTCTTTTTATCACCAGCACTTAGAACAGTGCCTGATATACAATATCAGTGAATAAATGTAGTGAATAAATGCTAGCTGACTTATTCCCTTTAGAGCACAAATAGAGAATAGAGAAAAGAAACAAAAATATATCATAATATTAAGTATTGGAACTTAAATACAAAGTTAAGGGAAAAAAGCATGCCATGTACATAGCAGAACATAAGAGAGGATTCAAAATATGTAACAATAAATTTTCATTTCAAGAAAACCTGTATGATAAATAATACTCGTGTTGAGAATTGTACATCTTTTTTTTTGCTTCTTTGTGAGTTTTCTTTTGTTCTTTGCTATGTACTTTTTAACTTTGTTCTTTTTTCCCTCCCCCCCAATTCCCCTCTCACAAGGCCACAATAAAGTTTAGATATGTTTCTCTATAGCTATAAATATATACATGCCTTCCCCCCTCCCCACCCCAGCAGGCTACAATAAAGTTTAGTTATTTCTCCATAACTATATATATATGTATGTATGTATGTATGTATATATAAATAGACAAATATACATATGTATGTGTGTATATATATATACATATACTTTCCCAAACCTATTCTACCCCTGATCTCTGTTTTTATGTATGTGCATATCTCTTGTTTTCTATCCCTCCTGCCTCCTCTACTTTACTTTTATCTACTACCTTACCCTCCTATGACTTGTCTATCCCCCTCCAAGGATCCCTCCCCTATCCTTCCATCCCCATAAATCTAAACATCCTTCTATACCCCTATTTATCTATTCCCTCATCCTCATCCTCTAAAAGTCCCTCCCTTGTCCTCTCCCCCCTCCCTATGTCCCTACCATTTTATTTCTTCTGAATGTAGAAGACTTTTATACTCTTAAATATGTGTATTGTTCCCTCTTTAACCCATTCCTGATGAAATTTGGTTACCAGAACTACCAGCCCTCCTCCCCATCTAATTCCTGTGTATCAATTCTTTTTCTTGTACTTCATTTGTACATTGTACATCAATATAAAATAATTACTTTTTAAAGCTATTCCTAAATGGTTTTACCTTTTTAAATTCATATCATAGGGTGGCTAGGTGGCACAGTGAATAGAGTACCAACCCTACCAAGAGGACCTGAGTTCAACTCCAGCTTCAGACATTTAACACTTACTAGCCGTGTGACCTTGGGCAAGTCACTTAATTCCAATTGCCCAGCCTTCCCCCTCCAAAAAGCAAAAATAAATAAATAAACTCATATCATACTCAGGTTTACCCCAGTCTTTCTTATGAACTACTCAGTTATTAATAAGAACATTAGACATGCATTTTACATATATAAAAAGTAAACAGTCTGTCCTTATGAATCTCTTATTAACTGTTATGTATCTTATATTCACATTAGTTCTCATATGTTGAATTGTCTGTTAAGTTCATGATTTTTTAACAAGATTGTGAAAGTCTGCGAGTTTATCAAATGTCCAGGGTTTTTGTTGTTGTTGTTGTTGTTGTTTTTATTGTTGTTATTCAAGATAATACTTAACTTTGGTCGGAGCTCCAGTTCTTTTGCTCTTCCATATGTTGTGTTCCAAGACCTACGGTCCTTTAATGTCTCTGTGGCATCATCATATTTAAATTATTTTAATCTTGAAGCTTTTAATATTTTTTCCTTGAGCTGGGGTTTCAGAATTTGACTATGATATTCCTGTGAATTTTCCTCATAGGATCTCTTTTAAGTGATGATCCATGGATTTTTTCTATTTCTATCCTCCCCTTGTTCTAATGGTTCAGAACAATTTTCTTTAATCATTTCTTGTATTATTGTATCAAGATTCTCTTTTTGATCCTAACTTTCAGCAAGTCCAATTATTTTTATATTTTCTCTTCCTGATCTAAGGTATTTTACTTTCTCTGCTATTTTTTTCATTGTTCACATTTTGCTTTGATCTCTTATAATGTCACTGGCTTCCCTTTGCCTACTTCTAATTCTCAGGGTGTCATTTTCTTCCTTAAGGTTCTGGATCTCCTCTTCTAGTTGGCTGACTTTTCTTCCAAACCCTCTTGTTCTTCTTGGATTATTCTTATTTTCTTTTTTAGTTTTTCCTCCATCTATGTCATTTGATTTTTAAAGTCTTTTTTAAGGTCTTCTGTAAATTCTTTTTGGGCAAGTGACCATTTGACATTACTCTTTGGGGGTTTCTTTACTTCAATATCCTCCTCTGAAGATGAACCCCAGTCATCTCTGTCCCCATACTAGATTTATATGGTTAGAGTGTTTCTCCTTTGCCTGTGCAGTTTTCTCCCTAGCCTAGGGGTTACTGATGATTGATATATTCATGCATTCATGGGATTTTCTAGTTTTTGCAAAGCATGCCTGAGATGTTTTTGTTTTCTTAATTCTCAAATTAAAAGGAATACTGGGAGAGGTAGGAGGAAGAGATAACAATGGAACTTGCCATCAATGTACTTTCCTCTTATGATGTGTACAACAGTGTGTCCCACTAATAGGAGATGGTGGTAGTGGCTATACTCTCTTGTGTTCAACTTTGAATATCAATAAGCTTAGTTCTTTGAGCTATACCTCTTCCCAGGTCTCCAAGCTGAGTCATAGCTAATTTTACACCAAAAACTTGATTCTTCTTCTTCTTCTTTTTTTTTTTTTGGTCTTTTTGGAAGGGGCAAAAGGCAGGCAATTGGGGTTAAGTGACTTGCCCAAGGTCACAAAGCTAGTAAGTGTTAAGTGTCTGAATATTTGAACTCAGTCATATTTGAACTCAGTCCCTCCTGATTCCAGGGCAGGTACTGTATTCACCCTGCCACCTAGCTGCCTCTAAAAACTTGCATCTAAAGGAAAAAAATACCACCTCTCATCCTCATCCCATTGCTTCCAAAGAAATACTAATCACACAGCCAAGTTAAATGGGAATAGCTATCAGCTTGAAATTTCAGGCCTGTTCAAAGTAGTTGAGGATCCTTTTTTAAAAGCTAACTTTTATATTGTACTTTATACTTTATATCTCATTTGAGATCTTTATTATCCCAAGTTTAGAGATGAGGAATTTGGGGCAAACCATTAAGTGACTTGCCTAGGGTCACAGAGCTAGGAAGTGTGTGATGAGGGATTTGAACTTGGGTCTTCCAGACTCCAGTCTTGAGGCTCTCTAGGCTCTACCACTAATTTATCCCTGAAGGCCTGTCTCTACCTAGGCAACTAAATAACAATAATAAAGTGCCTTTGGGGTGCCCCTCTGCCTTCAGGGCATAATTCTTTTTTTTTTTAAATTTTTTTTATTTTCAGACCAATATATCTTTTTTTTTTTTTAAAGCAATTGGGGTTAAGTAACTTGCTCAAGGTTACAGGGCTAGTCATTATTTATGTGTGGGTGCTCATTTTCTGAGGCCGAATTCAATATCGGATCATCCCAACCCCGAGGCCAGCGCTCTTACTCACTGTGCCACCTAGCCGCCCCTGCAATATATCTTTATATAGTTAGGAGATACCAACAAAATGAACATAAATTCCTTGAGATCCTGATAATCCAATTAAAGGTATCCAACCCACAGGAAAGACTAAAATATTTACCAAACAATGTTTAAATTGGTGTAGTTAAAATAGTACCAATATTTGCAAAAGGCACTCAAAGTTAAGATTTTTTATGCCTAGGATTCCTTTTTAAAGGATGTGTTTTGGAATGGTGAAAGACATGGAAATGGATAAGAATTGGAATTGCTGGTAGGGAGAACTGACAGGGTGAGAAGGTGCAATATGGAGTTACCAGCCAAATAGTTCTTCAAGAGGATTTTTCAAATTAAAACTGAAGGTTTGATCTTGGAAATTTAAGCTTTTTTGCATATTAATCATATCACTTTTGTGCTAGAAAACTTCTTTTTTTTTTTTAAACAAATGCTTTATTAACTTCTGGTTTACATCGTTCATTTCCGCCAGATTTTGATTTACAATTTTTCCCCATTTTTTCCCCTACCCACCACCCCAGAATAGCAGTCCCACAAGATATCCCCTCATCCAATCTGCTTTCTCCCATATCTTCTCCCATACCCCCTTCGACTTTGCCATTAGAGCAAGGTGAATCTCTGAGCCCCAATGCCTGGACATCTTATGAAACATTCAATTTTAAAACTTGGAATTCCAGATCCATTCCCTTCCTCACCCACTCCCTCTGGAAAGATAAGCAATTCAGTATGTGTTGTACATGTATAGCTGTGCAAAACATTACCATAGTAGATATATTGTAAAAGACTGCTTATATTTCCCTCCCACCCATCCCACCCCCCAGGGCATAATTCTTAAAGACTTTGGACACATTTGCATCTGTTTGTAGTTGCTTAATTGCATGCAAGAGTATGCCTTCCTTTCATTTTCCTTATGCTGATGATATATCCAATTTGCTTAGATACCCTGCAGATATTTCCTGTGGGTCTGTGGGAGACTCCTCCTGGTTGAAAGTGAGGTGATGAGGTATGCTGGCAGAAGAACAGTCACTTGAAGGCAACAGGCTCCCACATCAGGCTCACCTTCCTTTGTATTATCCTTCTGTAATTTCAGCCATGAGGTTATTCCATGCCAAACCTGACAACTGTACAAATAGTTTTAGTGCACTTTGCCAAGATGCTAGCCATTGTCATCATCATTTTATTATTGTGTCCCAAAGCCATGTGGGCACATCAGAGGTAGGATATGGCATCCTCTGCCTCCAGACCAGGGTTCTTTCCCCCATTCCAAATTTAAGGAGTCTGCCACAGAGGGCCTTCTCCCTTCAGTGTGGGTTGTATGGGTCTCTGAGATTTGATGATTCTGACAAGTCCTCAGAGTCTGAGTCATCAAGGCCCAGCTGTGCCAGAGCCCCTACTCTTAAGGTCTCCGGAAGAGACTTGGTAAAAGAAAAACAGGGCTGCAAGAATGTAGCTGTTATTTGTGTTGGAGCAGATCCTTAGCAGGAGTGCACTGCCCCTCTGGAAGTCAAAGTGGCTGCAAGGTTTCCATCCTGTCAGCCTCCTGATTTAATTCTGTGTATAAGCAACCCCCTGGGCCAGAAAACACTGGTGGCGAGTTGAAAAAAGCTCCTTGCCTGGCACAGAGGTGACTAAGAAATACTTGCTGATTGATGGAAACATCTTCTTTTTCTAACAAGGCGATGTCTAACTTACTGCTTACTTAAAGTCAGTCAGTTCTTGTGTTTTAAGCTTGCGTCTTATATAACATTTAATAAAAGAAGCTAGCTTAACAGTAGCTTGAAGAGGACATTCAGCAAAGACACTACATTGATTTAGGTAGTGACCTTCCCCTTGCCTCCACACTTGCCACAGTGTTATGCCCTCTGTCAAGCTTGAGCATTGGATTATTTTATGCATTCAGTAATAGGAAATTGAGGTCAACTGTTGCATTGTTGTCCCCTGGACCTTAGGTTTCTTTGACAGTGTCATTGATCTTTTAGGAAAAAACTACACGGGATAGACATCATTCTTACCCCAAGCATTTATTTTAAAAGACAAGCTTGTAATGTGTCTTTCTATATTAGTGAAATCTTTAATTATGAACAATAATTAACAATTTATACAATAATTTCAGCCTTCAACCACAGATTAAGATCCTATGACCTGCTTAGAATGATTATTGTTATATGATACAAGGATAAAGATTTGAATTTTAAACAATTTTATTTAGAATTTTATAAACTGGGTTGTTGTATATTTGAGATCTGAAGGTGGTATTAAAATATATTGACGTTAAGACAATACCAGTAAAGCACGTAGGCTGTCTCTTAGGCATTCCTTTCTCTTTCCATAGGGCTAGCCTGTGTTTTTTCATTAAAAGATAGGCAGATTAGAGAGCTAGCCTGCATGCTCCTGCATCATCCTCATCATGTTCACAGGAGAGAAAGGCCTCTAGAGCATTGGGTACACCAACCCCCCCACCCCAAGTTCTCCATCCCTGGCAAAGTTAATGGGAGACAAGAGGCACACGGGACTGCTAAGTACAGATAGTATATAATTTCCATCATTGTAGGGAGTACGCACTTTGTTGAGATCACAGATCCATTTGGATATTAAAATGTCTATTTCTTCTTTTCCTTAGGTCATTAATTTTCCCCTTTCTGATTCGTGGAGGAAAACCAGTACCAATTCTCGTATTCTTGGTGGCATTAATGTTCTGTACCCTTAATGGATACTTACAAAGCCAATACTTGAGTAATTATGCAGTATACTCTGATAACTGGATAAAAGATCCCCGTTTTATCACAGGTGAGTCTGGTAACCAACTATATAATAAAATAGCATTCCTACAATTGAGAGCCAACATCATATAATGTGAAGAACACCAGTTTTGGAGACTAAGGAAATAGATTTTAGTCTTGGCTTATTTAATTTTTCTGAGCTTTCATTTCCTCATTAGGAAAATGGAGATAATTCTTCTGCTGCCTACTTTGGGGTTAGCATGAAAATGACAGCTTTTCCAATTCTTCATTTAAATAATAAAACATTACAGTATCTGAAGACTAGATTACCTACCATCTTTGTATTTAAATTACTGCCATGATCTTTACATCAACTTTGGATAGCCTTAACTTCCTTCGTAATAATAAGAGCACTACAAAAGGCAATGGATTGCCTAGGGAGACGGTAGATTTTCTCTCTCTGTGGAGGTCTTCAGGCAGAGAGTGGATACTTTTTGGTATGTTATAGAAAATAACTTTGTTCAGTTAGACTGAATGGCTTTTGCAGTCCCTTTCAATTGACATTTCTGTAATCTTTAAACTTTGAAAGGTTATGTAAATGTGAATTACTTTTTTAAAAATTGTCTAGCACATAATTATCTTAAATTTTTCATAGTGGACCACACAATCAGAAATCTTAGGATTATACATGGAGAGATAGAAGAGTCCTTAAAGGCGATCTAGTCCAACTACCTTATTTTACAGGTGGAGAAACTGAGGCCCAGAGAATCCATATTTTATAGGCAGCATTAATTTTATTATATAAGTAAGCTCAAAGAGAACATATCTAGAGTTGAAAGGAAGCTTAGAGGCCAACTAGTGCAACCCATCATTTTATAGATGAAGAAACTGAGGCCCGTAGAGATTGAGTGACTTGCTCAAGGTTACACAGGTAGTAAACATCAGAAGTATGTTTTGAACCTAGGTCCTCTGACAGCACAACCAGTGGTGCATCATTGTACTGTGCTGGTTAATTAATGCAAGCCTGCTAACATGACTTGTGGCAACAGTCTCTTATATGGTTAGTAGTAGACCGGTGCTTAGGTCCAAGTACCTCACCAGGTGATGTATGTGAATGAGACAACTCTACTATATGAGAGGTGTCAATCTCAAAAAACACCTATGCTTGGATTTGAGGTAGTCTGACTCTGAATTCTTTGAGACAGTTCCACCACAGCACGTAATGAAACCTTAATAGCTGTATTCAGCAAAAACAATACAAGTGCATAGAAGGTTAACTTGAATCGCTGTTTTCCTCCAAAAACATGCATTTTCATTTACTGTGACATAGTTATGTATACTCCTTTGATTCCACATTGTGTCACACTGATAAACTTATTCAGGATGAGATTAATACTGATATTTTGCCCCGTCTATTTCCAACTATAGCACCTGGAAGACATTGTAGGAAAGAACTGGAGAAAGATAATATCTTAACAATAGTTAATAAACCTTAAAGACCTATTATGTGTCAGGCCCTGTGCTAAGTGCTAGGGATACAAAGAAAGGCAAAAAGAGAAGAGGTGAGGAGGGAGAGCATGGAGGACAGACCATGAAAGTGCCCATAGCTAGGACATTGTAAAGCCAAGCAGGAGCAGCTCTCCAGAGGACTGCTGCTGTGAATAGCTTTAAGGTTCTGATCACATAGTATGGTGAACTCTATTCAGCAGTAAACTAAAGCAAAACATGCACAGAAACCAAAGTTCAGTATTCACAATGTTAGAACATACCAACTTACTGCTAAAGTGGCCACATATTCTTAAACAAAAAATATCATTCCGTAAGTTACAATCTGGACCAATCAATATAAAATCTTCTTTCATCTTGATTGGAAACTGGCTTCCAATCATCCTTAACTCAGTCATCCTTAAGGAATACAAAGTACAAAGGTCTCCCACCCCTAGGTCACAGTAAATCTTGATCTTGTCAGTCAGCACTAAGTACAAGGATAGGTCCTTTCATTTTGACTTGCGGCTGACCCCCAAACTCCATGGTTCCTCTTTCATGCTCCCAGCTCTTGCCTGAATTCACACAACCTGGATTCACGGGTAGGTAGCTCCCAGTTCCTGGTCCAGCTTCTGGTTCAGCTCCTGGTCCAGCTATACACATCAATTTTAGCAGAGTTACAACAATGTTCACACACATTGCCAGCTCTATCATCAGTTTACTTTTCTGCCTGTGAAATCAACACAGACCAACAGATAGAGTCTCTGTCTGAGAAATCAACACAAATCATCAGTAAAGTCCCAGGACCTCTGAAAACATCAGTAAAACCCTCCTTCAGGACTTCTGTAAACAGACAGCAAGAAAGTTCTCTTTCAGGGCTTCTGAACCAGCAGGAAGGTCCCAGGGCTTCTGTAACAGCAGCAAAGTCCTCTATTAGCAGACAGGTCTGACAAAGTAACATCAGCACAGACAAAGTGTCAGCACCACAGCCATTCTTTTTCCCAGTTCTGCTTGGTCCCAGGTTGTGCTCCTGCTTTTATATGGCAAGTTCCTCCCACTATGGGCTTCACAGGCTCTGTTTTTAACAAAGACTTGATAAAATGTCAGGCTAGGTTCAAAGACACTTGAAGAACTGAAACAAGGAGCTAAGTACTTCTTTGCTTACCATTACAGAGATGAAGTTTCTTGTTCAAGGAACAGTAAGGCATCCAGGAGGGGAGCTAAGTGTAAGATGTAAGAAGACCATAAAAGGAGAAGGATTGTAAAAGCCTGTTTGTGGAGGATTTTGAATTACTAAAAGGACATTTTCTGTTTTGTCCTGGAGGTGACTGAGAGCCACTGGAATACCTGATCTGAACTGGATGACCTTTTAGCTCTCAAGATTTCCATGATACTAATTATCACATAATAATAAAGAAAATAGTATGTCATAAAGTAGAACTCTAATTAGAAATATCAAAGTAGAGAAATAAAGGTATTATATATTGGTAAAATGAAAAACAGTTTTTAGTTCTTATATACCAAATAATTTGGCAGTTAAAATATTCATAAAATGAGGCAGCTAGGTGGCGCAGTGAGTAGAGTGTCAGCCCTGGAGTCAGAAGGACCTGAGTTCGGATGCGGCCTCAGACGCTTAATGCACACACAAACAAAAACCTAGCCGTGTGACCTTGGGCAAGTTACTTAACCCCAATTGCCCTCCAAAAAGCAAAATATACATATATGTGTGTATATATATATGTATATATATATATATTCATAAAACAAAGTAACACCAATACAAAAAGAAGTAGATAAAATGTAGGAGATTTCCTCACTTCATTATTAAGACATGGTAATTCAAAATGACTAACAATAAAGAAACTATAGAACCAGTAGCTAGTGGCTGGATGCAGTGGATAGAGCACTGGCCCTGGAGGCAGGAGGATCTGAGTTCAAATTTGACCTTAGATACTTACAAGTTGTGTAGCCCCAGGCAAGTCACTTAACTTTTATGACCTCAAAAAAAAAAGAAAAAGAAAAAACTATAAAAATAAGCCTTCCCCCAAAATTGGGAAGTTAACTGTGTGGTAAATCTAAATGGGAGAAATAGTGAATATACATGGATCACTTAAAAAACTCATCACATATTAGTTCAGAGAAAAGAAAGCCTCTAACTAGTAAAAGACAAAAATTAGGCCTACCTTACTTTTAAACCACAATTTAACAAAATTAGAATTAAAGAACATTAATAAGAGTAAAATATATAGAATTATGGCAAAACAAAATAAGTAGAGTTGACTTAAAGAATAAATTAGAAAAAGATTATAAAAATGATAATAATGATACTCACATGTCATCATATGTGTCATATAGGATGTCATACATGTCATCATCAATATGAAGCAGGCAAATCACTTCATAGAGGAAAATTCATATTGCTGAATTCCTATAGAAATACCTAAGAGAAAAGGAAACATTAAAGGGAAACTACAAATGAAGATACTACAAAGGGAGCAAGGCTAGTTCAAAGGATAGTGAAGAGACAGAATGTGAGCATGCAATTATAAAACTAAGAGCAGAAATATAGTATAGAAAACAAAAGAACAATAGATGTAATGTATACAATAGGGAACTACTTTTTTCAAAAAAGAACAGTAAAATGAACAATTTGCTACTAAACCCAATTTTTTTTTTAAAAAGGAGGAGCAAAAAATACATCAGCAAATACAGCAAAAAAGAAATCATAGCAAACAAAAATTAATAATACATTAAGGAGTATTACACATCTTTATAAGGGAAGGGGAGTGGTTCTGTGATTTCTTTGATATAGCAAACTCCCCTAGATGAGAAAACTCTCATCTCTCTTCTACTGATTCAGGTCAGTACTTTTGCTTTAAGTCTTATGGCACTGAGAAGTGACCTTCCTAATATACTGCCATAAAGTGTGAATGCTAATAAATTAAAGAACTTAAAGGAAATGAGTTATTATCTACTTTATTTATTTGTCTAGTCATTCATTTGTTTATTTACCCAAACTGATGCAATAGTGTCATTACTATTTAGATAGAATAATCCCAGGGGAAGAAATAAATCATCAGTGAATTACCATGACAAAAGAATATCTGGCCAGCATAGTAGCCAGATTAAATCTTTTACACTACCAAGGAAAAAAAATCCTATATTACAGAAATTATTCATAAATATGAAGAAATATAGAATGTTCCTCAATATCTTTTATGAGGCACCTGGGGTGTGGATTATAAAATCTGGCAAAGACAACTGTAAAAAAATATGAACTACTTGAATATAGATTAAAAATATAAAATATTAGTTATTGGTAAAGCAGTCAAGGCCAGGTCAACAATAGAAAAACAATCAATATATAAACTATAACATGAAAAAATTAAAATAAATTAAGACATGAATACATGAAAAGATACAGAAAAAGCCTTTGATAAATTCTAAAATGCATTAGTGATAAAGACAATGGAAGGAATAGAGAAAAGGGGGTGGGGAGCTCTTCTTCAACAAAATAGAAGCATTCCAATGAAAACAAAGGTACTCAATTTCTGTACTTATCTTTGACCTAATACTGGGAATATTAGCAGTTGCAACCGAACCAAAAGTAAAGAACAAAAGATGATTAACATTAGAAATGAAGAGGACAAGTCACTTCACATGACTTTCCCTTAAACAATATATGTTCCAGCCAAACTGGCATAACATTGCATCCTCCTCCTTAGTGCTTTTGTGCAACCTGTCCCCATACCTGGAATGCTCGTTTGCTTCACTTCCTTTCCTCAAATCCTTGATTCCCTTGATTCCTGATCTCCTCACTTGATGATACCTTTCACCCCCATCACCAAAACGTTACTTGGTATTTTCTGTATAGTTTGTACTTACGAACTTCTGGATTTTTTTTTTGCTTTTATGTTTGTATCCCCATCCCAGACAATGCATAACACCTATCAGGATCTTAATAATCTCTATCATTTGTAAATGATATATTAATTTAGTGCTAAACAACCAACTATAAAGCAAAAAATTATCTTAGATAATAAACGAGTTCAGCAAAGTTTCAGGGATAGAAGGCATGCTTTTATTCATGCAGATTACAAAAAGCCAAACATGACTAAACAACTGACAATAATAGAAAGTTTCAAGAGACAAGATTAATTTAGAAGCAGCATGTGCCTTGTTATATAGTTCCAATTTTAAATGGAGGTTTTGGAGTTAATGGCTCTACCCTCCAAAACTAGGGATACAAAGAACAGTGATGGGGTGGAATACCAAAGCTGATGGGATATTGCATTTTAAAAGATTAGTATTTGATAAACTAATACAAAGTGAAAAGGATAGAAAATATTATTTAATATATTAGAAAATTGCTTAAAATATGGCAAGAAATGAATTTAGAACCCTATTTTATACCATGCATATTAATTAACTCTAGCACGATGGTAGGCTTAAAATTTTTTTAAATCTATATAAAGAAGATGGAATTAAAATAGAATAAGGTATTAATTACAGAAGGAAGTGACTTGGTTTCTGTTTTAAATTAATTATTAGACTTAGAGATAAGATCAATGTGCATAATTTTATTAAAATGAAATATTCAATGTACAAAACAAATGACTATGTTAAATAGAAAAGAAAAATTATGGCAAGAGAGACCTAGAGCACTGCTTTGGAGGACTAAAGAAGAACCTGGCATGGTGATGTATGCTACTAATTTGGTGGAGGCTAGTGGATTATTTTGAGTTGGAAAGTTCTGAGCTGAAGTCAACTAGATATCTGCATTAAGTCTGACAACAGTGTGATGAGCTTCATGTAGTAGAAAGCCTCCAGGCTGCCTAAGGAGGGTGGACCTGCCTATTTAAAAATACAAAACAGGTTAAAGCTTCTGTGTCAATCAATGTTGGGATCAGGCCTGTGAGGGGCCAATTGCACTTCCAGCCTTGACAAGATAGGAGACCCAGCCTCAGAATTGAGCAAAAAAAAAAGGAATAACTAAGAATGATCATCACACACAGGGCAATGAAAAGGTGAATGTTGGCGTTATTAGGCTACATATAACCAATGAAGAACAGCAAAAAAGGACAGAAATAAAGGGTGTCATCAAAGAAATATGTGTTAGAGAATATGGGCTTTTGTCAATATGGGGCAGGAATGTGGGTTGACAAATAGATGTTCAGAGTGCATCACTGATACACCCATGATGTTGGGAGAAAATGAATGCCTCAAGAATGAGGGGTAGACTTACTCTGGTGAACTTTTAGAAGAATACAGACAAAAGTCTAGCAGGTTTAGCAGACATGGATGATTTCTGATCTGTATTGTTGAAAAGATATCCTGAATGAGATAACAGATCCATTTGAGTTTGATGGAGAAAAATTTGACATCTAAAATAGCTAAGGGAATGTTAAAAATTTACAAATGGAACTCCTAGTAACTTACAGCTAAATGGCCAAGGGATATAAATGGTTTATGAAAGAAGAAAACATACATAGTTAATTACTACTTGAAAAATACTAATCTTCACTAATAACCCAAGAAACTGAATTAAGAAAACTCTGAGGTATCCCTCCATACCCACTAACTTGGCAGAAGTAATAAAAAGTCAAAAAACCCATTGCCATTGGGGTTGAACAGATACAAACATTTATTGCTGATGTAATTGCACTCTAGTAGAAACTTGGGGAAGCAATTTGACAGTCTGTGGTAAAAATTACAAAAATAATCATACCCTTTGACTTATATTGTTGGGAATATAGAGTTTATTAAAAGAAAAAGCCCAACTGTTCATTGATGTCTATAGCATCATATTTGTAATTGAAAAAAAAAAAACTTTAGGGCGGTCCAATGAGAAGGGAATGGTTAAGCAAATTTTGGTATGGAATGATGTCATGCAATTAAACACTTACTCTAAGTCCTAAGGATACACATACAAGCAATCAAGACATCTGATCTCAAGGTGTTTATGTTCTAATTGGGAAAGATAATGTATATAGGCACTGCTGACCTTATAGTAACTAGGCTACTCCTAGTATGAAAACTTCCTACACATCTGGCCCATAATATAATTCTAGAGAGTTATTTGGTTCACTGAGTGTTTAAGTGATTTGCAAATGGTCACATAGTTAGTAGGAATCAAATACAGGATTCAGAATTCATATTCTGATTTCAAGATTGCATCTCTATCCAGTATACCAAACTATTCCTCTTTAACACTACCTATGTTACCTATAATAAGAATTAGAGATTTGTATCATAACTTGTAATAATGAAAAATTAATCTGTGGGGAAGAAAAGTAAAATAAATATCTGAATCTGACTATAATAATGTTTTTGTTTATCTTCTGCTAGTAACCATAAAGGAAATCAGTGAACCAGTTGTAAGCCTCATAAATATTTGGTGACAGACTAGCAATAGCATCCCACATGCATGAAAGATAACGTGTTTAAGTGATTGAAGACCATGACATCTAAGAAGTTGAATGTACTTCTCAGGTCACACATGTAGCATCAATTCGATATTCACAATGCTCACAGTGGCTATGAATATGCTGGTATAGTTGTGAATCACAACGCCATGTCTCCACATGGAGGACAGAACCAAAGAACTTATTCAAATACCAGAAAACCAAGTCCCAAAACCAGAAAGTCAAAGTCATTATAGTAACCACAAAGTTGGTACACATAACCAGTGCAACAAACGCCCACATTCCTAAACCTTCAAAACAAAACAGGCTCCCTCAAGCAAGGATCTTCCTCTCTCACTCACAGTTACTCCTCAGCTTCCAGTTCTTCTCAATTCTCTTCTCAGTTCTCAGTTCTTCTCAGTTCTCAGTTCAATTCTCAATTCTCAGTTCTTTGTTCTCTTCTCTCTCTCCAGCAGTAGCTGTTCAGCCTGCTGTTTGATCCCAGCAGTGCCCAGTTCTCACAACTCTGGCTGGCTCTCAGAAGTTCTGACCCTCTAGCTTGGGCTTTTCCTTATATGTGGTATTAGCTCCTCCCTGTTCCACTCCTTCCTGTTACATCAGCAAATTTATCCCACTGTGGGATTCACAAGTTCTGGATCGTAATACTTGATACAATTGTGAACTTGAAACAAGGTGCTAAGTACTGTTTGCTTGGCAACACAAGGGACATGGGAGATCTTCAAATCCCATTACCATTACATTCATCCCCAAGATCTTTCATGTCCCTTACATGGGTCAATGGGAGTTTAGGGGTGACTAATGTCAACAGAACTTTCCAGCAATATAACAGGGATAGCACACAATAAACACAGAAAACAATATTTTAGGGTGGGGCTTGAGCACAAGTTCCCCATCACTTGCCCTTGAACAAATGGGATCCCAAAATCTTGGGGTAAGGGGCAAAGGTCTCTTCTTCCATGTCTGCTTGCTGCTGAAATTGGATTTAGAGCTGTCCCTGTATCAAGAGGTCCCATTTGAGAGGTCAATTCTTTAGCCAACATTTGGAGTGTGGTTGATGCCAGGTCCAGGGGTGACACGTCGTAGTTGTGGATAGGGGTGACATTCAGCTTAAGCCATCAGGCATCTATAGGTGGAGGGTACCAAGCCTACAAAAACAAATCTAGCAAATGAACAGACAAAAAGCCAATAAGAAACAAGGAGACAATAACCAGAAATAGGGTAGACATAGGGTCAGCCTTGCTTCTAGAATCCATGAGTCCACTATTGTAGCCTCACTCACTCACATGAGTTAATGGTACAATTTTGTAATCACCTCCTGAATAAACAATATAGTGGTTGATCCATTTTTCCAATATATTGTTAAACCAATATGGGGTCTGTAATCTCATCTGTGTATTTCTTTAATCTGGGCTGGGGCTTGGCCTATTTCCTATTCTCCCTGAAGGTGTGGCAAACTTGGATACAATGCTTCAGGAGTATCTGTAGGGGTGGTTCCTACTTCCCTATTCAGTATAATATTAAGTATCTTTTCTTGGTACATCTAATGCAGCTCTTCAGTTGGAATACTATCTAGTTTTCCAAAATCCACCCCTGCTCTCAATAGAGCAGTAAACAATTCTCTTCTTGTCAATCTATTTTGTCTTTGAATCCACTGGTTATTTACTCTTCTCTCTCAAGGAAATTTATCTTTTCCCCATTCCCCTAAGTCACTTAATTGTGAAATCTTATCCAGCACCTCCGAAAGAAGGTGCCCTATTTCCCCAATTAATAGAGTCAGACTGAGGTGCTTATAAGCAGGAGGAGCTATCTTCACTATGACATTTCTCTGAGGAACTCCTAGGGGGATATTGTGATATGCATTTGCATCTCCAACCATGATAGCAGTTTTCATTACCTCCTCCTTTAGCTTTCTCATACAGTCTATGAGTACCGTCTCCACCAGGCCACATAGAGTCAGTAAGATATTGCCTATTGTATCCCTCTGGAGCTAAAGCTAACAGATTAGTCCTGTTGTTACCTCCTCACATATGGTGATCCCTAAAAGCTTGGTGTACTAAAGGATTCTGACTGATGCCTATGAATTTTAAGCAATCCACACTATCCAGTGATACTCCTCTGGCTCCTTCATCAGTGATTCTTACCATCCAAGACACTATATCAGTTACCTCTTGTTGAGTGAAATCCTCAATTATCTCCCTGAACTCTGTTTGGCACTGGCGGTTCCCCTACCTTCTTAGTATGGGGAGATCTTCTACATTAGAAGGCTCATCACCTAACCTTATTCTATTATCACATGGCAATTGTTGGGGCAACTCTGCCCAGCCTGTACAAAAGCTGTATGCACATTCCTTCTGCTAGTTTTTCTCTTATTTGCTAAATGAACAGTAGTTTGTTCTTCTACCACCTGAGACCCTCCAGCTTGCTCTTTTATAGGAGAGCCCAAATACTGTGACACAGAAGAATTCTCATGCAAACCAGCCAACTTCCTTGTCATCTGAGTTTTCCCTTCCAGCAGCTTATCTCTACTTTTACACATAAGACGATAACTTATTAGCAAGACCCAGCCTCTCCTATATACCCCTGCCAGTTCTTTCCCTAGTTCTATTGGTATTCCTTGTAAGTATCTTTCCAAATCTCTGGGTTTTCCCTTTTGTAGTCTTGGTTCCCAGTTTTCACAGAGCCCTGTGCTATTAGCCCATTCTCTTTCTAGAGAGGAATGAGGCAAATCCTCCCATCCTGGGAAAGCCATTTCTCCCTCTAAAGCCCTCCTGCCTCCAAATAGAGGCCTGATATTTTGTGATCCCATCCTCATTGCCAAATGTAACACCAATATGATGTTCACAGCACCCACAGTGGGTATGAATGTACTGGTGTAGTTGTAAATCACAAAATGTAAGAGGCTTTCCACATGGAAGATAGAACCAAAGCATTTATTCAAATACCAGGAAACCAAGTCCCAAAACCAGAAAGTTGAAGTCATTATAGTAACCACAAGTTGGTACACATAATTGATGCAGCAAACACTCACATTCCCAAGCCTTCAAAACAAAACAGACTCCCTCAAGCAAGGATCCTCCTCACACAGTAGCTCCTTGGCTCCACACTGCTAGCACCCAGAAGTTTTCAGGATCCTCCTCTCTCACTCATGGTAGCTCCTCAACCTCCAAGCTGCTTACTCCAGAAGTTCTAAGTTCTTTTTAGTTCTCTTCTCAGTACTCAGTCCTTCTCAGTTCAGTTCTCAGTTCTCAGTTCTCAGTTTTCTTTTCTCTCTCCAGCAGTAGCTGCTCAGCCTCCACACTGCTTGCTCCCAGCAGTTCTTCTTACCGGCAATTCTGGCTTGCTCTCAGAAGTTCTCATTCAGTTCTGTATCTCTAGCTTGGGCTTTTCCTTATATATGGTATTAGCTCCTCCCTGTTCTGCTCCTTCCTATTACATCAGCAAGTTCCTCCCACTGTGGGATTCACAAGTTCTAGATCTTAATAATCAATACAGTCATGAACTTGAAACAAGGTGCTAAGTACCTGTTTGCTTGGCAATAAAAGGGGCACGGAGGATCTTCAAATCCCATTACCATTACAACACATTCCCATGTTTAGCTTGGAGAAGCCCTAGGGGAGGATATTATAGCTACCTTCACATATTTTAGTACTATATCAGGAAGTAATAACCATTCCTTAACTTCCTTGTCAAAACACAGGGTCAAATTCTCACCCTTCCTCATGCCCTTGAATCCCTCCATTTTCAGTTCTTGAGTACATAGAACTGCCTCAGTGATTTCCCTAAAGCAAAAGTCTTACCTTGTCACTCCTTTGCTCCATTGACTCCTCATTACCTCTAGGATCCAATACAGACTCTTGAGCACTTAAAGCCCTCCCCAATGTGGCTCCAGTCTACTACTCTAGCCTTATTCTGTGTTATTCCCCTTTATATACTCAGTAGTCCAGTGGCCTTCTTGCTGTTCCTCACACATGATACTTCATCTCCCGAGGCTTTGAACAGCCTGTTCCTACATCTGTAATTTACTGTGTCCTTTCCTTTGCTTCTTAAAATCCCTCCTTTTCTTTGAAATTCACCTCAAGTTTCACATGAAGCCTTTCCAATCTCCCCAGTTATTAGGGCCTTTCCCCTCAAAACAAACATGTATAGGTATTTGTGTGTATATGCATATATGTGTGTGTTTATTTTATTCTCTGTTTCATCTCCCATGAGATGCTCCCACAAAGCGGCCAGGCATACAGTAGATAGAACAGTGAGCCTACCTCAGACACTTGCTACCCAGTAGTTGTGAGGATAAAATAAGATGTTATTTATAAAGTGCTTAGCTAGTGCCTGGCAAATAGTAGGCCCTTAAATGTTTATTGATTGATTCCTAACAAGGCTAGAAAGGAAGGACATGATTGGACTGCAAGGTCTCTGAGGTGCCTTCCAAACCTGAGATTCTAGAACGTGTATCATTAAAGCTACACATCTTTTTCTAGTCAGATATATCTTTGACATTGTTTTTCATAGTTATTATTACATATGATGACGATGCTCAGAGCATCCCCCTCACCATACAGATTTTAACTAGTATGCCCTTTCTCACCCTTTTGGCTCATTTATACAATTCTTTTTGCCTTCCAATGAAAACCCCATCCACCTGAGCTGGCAACTCATTTACCAGACTGTTCCAGTAGGTATCCTGTGTGCCCTCAACCATCTGGGGGATGCTAACTACTCTTCTCCATCCAGAAATATGTGACCTTTTTTTTTTTATTAATACAGTATTTATTTGTCTTCCCTCTGTCAAACCCTGAGCCCATGGCTTTCCCCCGGGGCTGCCTGGTAAGATGGAGTTAAAGGTATACACAGGCTGTAAGAGACATGGAAGAATCAGGAGAATGAGGAGGAATATCCAGAAATGTAGGGGGATAGAATTGGCTCCATTATATGGCAAAGAAGATGAGGACTGCCACCATCAGACAAAAGAGCCCTATGGCCTCAGACAGGGCAAAGCCCAGGATGGTGTAGGAAAAAAGCTGCTTCTTCAGGTTTCCTGGCATAATCGATGATGAGACTTCCAAACAGAGTTCTAGTCCCAGCTCCAGAGCCAGCCACCCCCAAAATGGCAGCCCCGGCCCCAATAAACTTGGCTGCTGTGTCAATGTCCCTTGAGATGGCACTAGCTTTGAATCCACATCTGGGGACAAGAGAGGTCAAGGGACCTGATGCTTCCAAAATGCTGACATCTGTCTGAACCTCTGGCTGTTTTAGCACCACTGCAGATAGTGGACTACTCAGCAGTTGAGAGCTGCTCCTCTCAAGGGCAGGGGTAGAGATGAACTTGGCACAGGCGTACATTCTCAGGGGTTAGGGGCAAAGCTGAAGAACTTCCAGCAGAGCAGAGGAGACAGAGAGGGGTGGAATATGTGACTTTTACTACAACTTGTCTACTTTGGCTGTGGGTCGGGTAGAAAAGGAAAGGTGAAAACTCTGCTTTGTGCTTTGTTTATGAGGTGAAGAAACAGGTTTTCTCACTTTCTAAAAGTACTAATAATTTCTCCTGCAAAGATATGGAGGTTGGGGGTGGGGGTGGGGATTGTATTATTAATAGTCCCTGAATGATTGAAACAGAAAATTAATTTTTTTTAATATCCAGGGGGAGGTGAAACAGTCCTCATGACAGTAGCAGTTGTTTTAGAAAGAGTTTATATTAATGTAGTAAGTAGATAAATTTTTATTTATAACTACCAAAGCAATTTTTACTTTTATTTCTTTTCTCTATTAGGTTGTGCCATATGGCTAATAGGGATGTTAATAAATATTTATTCTGATAATATCCTAAGAAACTTGAGAAAACCAGGAGAGACTGGGTACAAAATACCAAGAGGTAAGTAAAAATCCTGCTAGGATGAATTGTTAATGAATTTATTTATCATTGCCATCAAAATCATGTGAGATCCTGATAAGCATCCGACTTGAGTATAATATTAACTACCTAATTCTAATTCTAGCCTCCTAATAGCTACCTAATATTAACTTTAAGGGTCATGATCAACCACACCATTGAACCATTTAGGTAATGTACTGTGTTTTATGTGGAGAAATTAGGATTTTTTCTTAAAGCTTTTAGATTTCAATGTCTTTTAATCTGGTTATTATAATGAAATGTGTGTGTGTGTGTGTGTGTGTGTGTGTGTGTGTGTGTGTGTTCTCAGTTCTTTGCTCTCAGTAAAAGAAAAATAATAATATCTGAACTACCCACTTGGAATCAAAGAACTTAGAAATCAAGGAGTTTTGAGAGAAATACTTTGTAAATCTCTATATACATGTGAGATATTATCATCATTATTCATTGTGCATTTGTGCTGCGGCCTGAGAAGTTGGTGGGCTAGCAAGTGGTGAGAATAATGAGACGGGGGTATAATCAACAGTATGTTTATTACAGAACCATTTCATACAGAGCCAGAGATACAAGGGGCTCACAGCCAGAAGATTGTAATGTCCCCCAGCAGAAGATTGTGACCAGAGAAAAATTCAAACAATGTACAAGAACCCTCCTTTGATCTTCTTGCTTAACGTTAGTTTATTTATTAGCCAATATCATAGAACCATGTCCAGAGGCATAACCAAACAAGGTTATATGTCCTCCTCCTTATCTGCTCTGTAACCTTGAAGATGTTTGAATAGAAGAAGGGGACATTCCATTACTGGGGCTGGGAGACCCCTGAAAGTTCTCTATATCTCCCCCATTTATTTATTTTAAAAGACTGCAGGCAGAATCGTGCAATTGAATGTTAATATACCACTTGTTGAATAATACAAGAAAAACAGGAAATAAGGATGGATAAACAAGTACATAAAACAAGTAGTACCACCCCTATTCCTAGGAAGGTTATTATCTGCTGTACTTGTCCAGGTAATATTCCCTGAGCTCTCTTTATCCATTTTTTTTTGCCTCTGAATTTAGTAGTAGTGACTGTTGACTTTCATGGTCCATGAGGAGAGCCAAATTCTCTAAATCATTTATGTTAAGGGATGTGTTATGGTCACCGCATAGCCCATTAAGATGATTTCTAATTAGATTTATGTTATATTCTGATGCATTATATTGTTTGTTATCCATACAGAAATACATATAATCACATATTAACCTTTGTCTAACTTGCATTAATTCAATCTCATCAGCTATAGCAATTAAATCATCTCTGAGCTGTGTTATTGCTTTATAAAAACTCTTGTTGATTTCTGATTGTAACAAAAATCCTCGTGAAACATTGACAGACAATTCATGTAAAAATTGAGCTTGCACTATCTGATTTTGTACAGTACTAATGGACATAGATATAGCAACACTGCTCACTATAGTAGTAATTAAAACAATTATCCCAACAACAATACAGGAAATACACCTCCTTTTTTCCAATTGAAACCCAATTGTTGACTAATTTGAGCAATAGAATGATCAACACAAGAGTGAAGCCAATGCTCACTCTCTACAGGTATTGTAACTATGGTTGGTCTTCTTATAACAAAAAGCAATTGTCCAAAAGAAGTATTATCATGACATTCAGAAACCTTACAATTAACACATGTGACATTGTAATGCCTCTCAATTTTGGTGATATTTACATTGCTATGATTTCCCCACATGAATGCATACCACCTTCCTAAACAAGCACGTACAAAGCTGTTGTCAGTCTTGCTCAAGTATGTCCCATTAGGAACAAATAAAGCAAAAACCGTTGTTATTGGGGCCCATGGCAAGGGGATTTTCCATATTTCCAGGTTTTCTCTCTGTGAGTGTCCAAACCAATTTTGTTTAGGGTACCTGCCATGTCTGTGTTTAACGTTCATGTCATCGTGCTAGGAAATGTAGGTTTGCTGTTCCACCTGATGACAAACAGGTACGTTAGTCCTACATTTTAAAAATGGCGGGGGGGGGGGGGTTCCCGCTTAACCTGAAAATGAGTCCCACTTGTCTTGGTCTGGACACAGCATCTGATGTTTACCCCACAATCCTGAACAATTTGAAAAAGTCACCAAAATTCTCATAGTATATGTTGTGATGTTCTCAAAGCATACTAGCTCAGTTAGGCCAGTCACTATTACTCTGTGAAAATTCCTTCAGCATAGATGTTCCCCATTCAGCTCTCTTTTAACTCCATGCTTTCGCATAGATATAGAAGATAGATTATCAGGAATGTCCACAAGGACATCAGTGTGTTTGATTCTGCCCCAGGGATGATACTCATAATTATGCTTGATAATTTGTACTAAGCTGCATGAGGATGTATTAAAAGTAGAAAAACACAAAGGCAGTTTATCCACTAACCCAGTAAAATTAAAATCAAGCGAAGGACGGGTTACATTTGCATTATGAATATCAAAATCTTTGGCAATAACAACTCACCTGTTTCCTTATAAAGTGACTGTTCCATATCTTGTAGAGGCAACTATTGGAAGCTGAGCAAGGATAGTAGCAAACAGGATCACTATCTGCTTTCCCTCATTTAGGCTCTGGCTCCTCCTCTGCTGCCAACTTCATCTGGTTCTGGTTTGGGGGACCGAATGCCCAGTGTGTGCATTTGTTGACACAGTCCTTGTTCTCCTTTCTGGTATCCAGACTTCCTCCTTCTCATTTGTGGAGACACACAAATAGCCTTGGCCACACACTATTACTCTGTGAGGTCAGCACCATTGTTCCTTATCATTTTTCCACATCACTGGTTCAGTAACTACAGTTGCCTGGGGCTGTAATCTTTTAGAATTACTAATTGTATGGTCAGTAACACCCCAGAATTTTTTCACTGGTGTATAATTTTCATGATCTAATGTCAAATAATTTATTACATATGGTGACAACCCCAACATTTGTCTCGGGGTACCCATGCTTCAAATTCCCCCTTTTAGTTTTTGAAGTGCAGTTTTAAGTGTATGTTTTTTTCTTTCAACAATAGCCTAACCCGTGGGGTTATAAGGAAGTCCAGTAACATGGTGAATACCCCATTGAAAACAGAATTCATTAAAGCTTTTTGAGGTGTAAGCGGGGCCATTGTCAGTCTTTAATTGTTTTGGCAAACCCACAGCAGCAAAGCACGTAATAAGGTGTTCTTGAGCAATGTCTTAATAAGGCAGCAATTTTTTCTGCAGTTAGGGACCACTGATCCACCCATACTGGTTTTGTTATAAGACATTCAATAGGATCAGTTGTTGGCTGCCCATCAATCAGGGCCCCTCCTGAAAATTTGTCATGATGGTGACCTTAAGTTGTGATCAAATATCTCTGCTCCATAAAGCCATTGGCAAGGAAGCCAAACAATGTGGCTGAAATTTTCCTGACATGCCCTCAAATTCCCAAGTAAGTTTCCTCACACTTTGTAAAGGCTGGCAAACTTCTCCTATGCCCCTCATGTTTATATCTGATTCTTGAGCAATCTACTTTGGATCCCATTGTTTCTGATTGATAATGGTCCTATCTGCTCTGGTGTCTAAGAGACCCTGAATTCTCCTGCCCTCCATATATATATATATATATGTATGTATATATATATGTATGTGTATATATATATATATATATATATATATATATATATATATATATATGAAGGGTGGGCCTTGAGGTCGTAATGATTTGAGACCACATTACCTCTGGATTCTGTATTTGAAATATTCATTGTTCTTGTTTTAATTGGATCATGGAGCTGCTGGGATTTGTAATTTTAATTTTAATCTTATTATAATCTTCCCAGTCCTTTTATCCCACATAGGTTGGAGTGAATTGTATATCCATGTATTCCCCTTCCAAGGTTAATGAAAGTACCCCCGTGGCCAGAGAAGAACTCATAAAGAGCACTTCTCTCTCCTGGCCAGGATAAATATGTACAGTTGTAAGGTTGTAAGATAATAGGAGTTACTTCAGAGGGGGGGGGATACAAATTGGCTTGCCCTCCTGAACCTCTAGAGTACCGGACTAAACATAGATCCCTGCTGTTTTTTGTGGGGCTAGGACTTGTCCCTTTAGGCTGTTTCCCAAATTTCTAAATCAACATTCTGGAGACCAATGAAAGCCCTTATGACATCTAGGGCATTTTGATTTTGGTCATAATTCACCATTACTGCCACCCTCTTGACATTCCCTTTTGAAATGACCCACTTTACCACATTTATAACAATTCTTGTTTTGTCTATTTGCTGCAACTTGTGCTTCTGCTATAATTTGTGCTTGAAAGACCACAGATTTTGCGTCCATAGATTTTTGAATTAATTGATCCAAGGAGGCATCAGTAGGAAGTCCCCAAAAGACTTTATTTATTTATTTTCTTTTTGCCTTTTGGAGGGCAATTGGGGTTAAGTAACTTGCCCAAGGTCACATGGCTAGGTTTTTGTTTGTGTGTGCCTTAAGTGTCTGAGGCCGGATCCGAACTCCGGTCCTTCTGACTCCAGGGCCGATGCTCTACTCACTGCGCAACCTAGCCGCCCCCCAAAAAGACTTTCTTATGATATTTTGCAATTCCCTCTAGCTATTTGTCTTACAAATTCTTCCAGTCCCACAGTACTTCCTAATGTATGCTCAGCTGCTTGTTGTATTTTGGCCACAAAATCGGCAAATGATTAGTTAGGTCCCTGCATGATATTTGTAAAATTTTTTCCTGCTTGACCAGAACTGATTATCTCTTTCCATGTATGTATTACACACTCTTGAATAGTGCAATATACTGCTACTGAATAGCCCATTTGTGTGTTAGGTAATGTATTAGGTCCATCACTCAAAAGCATGAAAATACTGGGTGTGTTAGGTCCCTTTGACAAAATAAGATCATATAGTTTGTTATGACATTTTTCCTTATAATTGGCTTCCCACAGTAAGTAGTCCCCTGGGGTTAGGCATATTTTAGCTATTTGCCTCCAGTCATGTGGTGTCAAAGCTGTGGCTGCTGAATTTTCCAATAATGACACCGTATAAGAAGCTGTTGCCCCATACTCCTGTACAGCCTTTTTTTACATCCTTAAGATCTTTTATATTTAATTTTTGCCATGTCCTAGCGCCCTGGGCATCTACTATAACAGGGTATGCTAACAAATTGCAGCCTTTAAATCCCATTTCTCATAATGTCTGTCCTTCCTCTTTCATAAGTTTTTGAAAAGATATATATAATTCTGAAACTATGGTGGGACTGCCATTAGGCTTCCCAGGTTTTTCAGTTCCTCATATGGGATTATAGGATGGACATGGAGTGAGGTTAAGAGGCTTGGTATTTTCTAGGGGTCTTTTTCCCACAAATTCAGGAGGTGTGGTCTCTCCCTGATCACTGCCTTCACTGTCACCCATGACAGTCAATATTTCTTTAAGACCTGTTTTATCTGCTAGGCATACTTTAATGACATTATAAAATACAAATATGGAACAGAGTCATTCTCCTTAAAATAATTAACTAACGCCTCTCCTACCACTTCCCAATCAGGTCCTCTGATCTGAGAGCCGCTAAGGAACCATGGGGTTGCCTGATAGACTATTTTTAGAAATTTTTTCAGAATCTGTTTTTTAACTGAAATCCTTTTATTACACACTACAAGTTGTAATATTCTCAGATCTTTTCCTTCATCTTTTAAGTCCCTCACTAAGTTTCCTCCCATACTACTTCTCTGTGAGCTCCGATTATGTAAAATGGAGCACTGATCATTGCTCTTTTAGAGCCTTCCCCTTACCTTGAAAGAAATCCATTGTCACGTGGGCCTGCTTCCTGCTGGCAAATTCTGGTAGTCCATCGCTAGAGACTCAACAGCAGTCCTGATGCCCCAAGTTGTGGGCGCCACTTCCTGCAGCCAGTGCAGTCGAGGGGTGAGAATAATGAGATGGGGGTTTAATCAATAGTCTGTTTATTGCAGAACCATTTCATCAAAAGATATAAGGGGCTCACAGAGTTTATATGTCTCCCAGCAGAAGATCTGCATGACCACAGAAAAATGCAAACAATGTACAAGGACCTTCCTTTGATCTTGTTTACTATTTACCCTTGCTTAACAATAGTTATTATTAGGGCAACATCATAGGACCATGTCCAGAGGCATAAACAAACAACATTACGGTCTACCTGCTTATCTGCCCTGTAACCTTGCAGATGTTTGAAGAGAGGGGAACGTTCCATTAGTGAGGCCAGGAGACCCCTGAAAGTTCTCTACATTTGTGTTATACCAATTCAATTCTTGCCTCCTACTTAGTAGTCTAGGTGAAAAGGCAAGGGTGAGAGCTTTGCCTTATACTTTGTTAATGAGGTGAAATGAGACCATAAATAAGAATGGTATTCTTATTTGCTACTCAGTTATCCCATGTAAAGTAATTCACAAAGCATTTTACAATTCTCTAGGCAGCAGTGGAGTCCAAGGGAATGAAATCTTTTTCCAAAGATATCTGTCCCTTGGGTACAGATCATCCTAAATCAGAACTAACCCTATCATACTGGATTAGCTGGTCCTTTTAAGTGTAGAACTCATTTTCTTCTTCCCTAAACCTATAGCCATACACCAAAAACTTCCTTTTTCTGTCAGGGGAACCAGAATCATTCCTGTCCCCTAGATTTGAAAATTGAGTCATCCTTGACTCTTCTTTCTCTCTTACCCCTCAGATTTAATCACTTACAACTTCATAACTTCTCTTACAGCCATGTTCTTCTCCACTCTTTGCTTCTACCCCAAATCTCATTACCTCTAACATGGACTATTCCATCAATCTATTAATTAAACTGGCTGCTGCCCTCACCCTTCTCCAATGCATCCTCCACATTGCTTCCTCAAAAATCTCTGCTTTGGTGAAGTTAGCAGGATTAGAAAAAAGTAAATTGAAAAGGATTGAGGCACCTCCTCTCTCTCTCTCTCTCTCTTTTTTTTTTAAGCAGTTGGGGTTAAGTAACTTGCTCAAGGTTACATGGCTAGTCATTATTTACCTCCTTCTCTTTTAGAGAAGGAACCAGGACTTTGAAATATTGTATTTATAAACAAACATGCTGGAGATATTGGCTTATTTTGCAAAAAAAAATTTTTTCCTCAAATTTTTGTTCAAGTTCACATTTTGTTCACATTTTAATTGTTTTCCTTTCTCAACCAACAACCCAGCATTTTATAAAAGTGCTTGCTATTGGACTATAAATTGAGAAAAGAAAACAGTATTTTATACTAGCCTCACATCTAAAGTCTAGAACATTGGACTTTAGACATCTTTATAAAGAAACTTATGTGTGGGGAAAGCCCCTGTCCAAAATTTAATGAAAAACTCAGAGACTTCTCAAGGTAGGAACAGAAAGCATTTATTCAATTCTTGGGAGAAAGGGGCATCATATCCACTAGGACAGACTAGTGGAAGGAAACAACACAAACAACCCCTCCCACTGACCTTACCCTCATTGGTTGAGAGCTCGGCTTCACAGTCTAGTGTGGGAATCTACTCCAGATACAAGTAACAAGGAAACAATTTTCAACCAATGAAAACCAATGAAAGCATTTAATACCTTATTTAGCAGTGGGTGATGGAGGCGGGGCAAGTTTCAGTTTTGATTTCCCAGAAATCAGGTGGTCTACAGGAAAGTGAGACTTAGGCCTATCTGCAACAAAAGCCCAGCTTGAGTTTAGAGTACTGTCTCCATTTTATGAGAATACTTTCACTTACTTCACTCACTTATAAGCCCTTCTTTTTTTTTTAAGCTAAAATTTGTGTCTTGATCTTCCCTATTACCACAGTAGCTTTTTATGGGTAAGTTATTTTTTCATTGTTTGTGCATTTTTCTAGCCTATTTCTTAACTTTAAATTTTATGTTAAAGTTGAGCTCTACTTACCTGTGGGTGAGGAGACACTGTCATAAGTATCAGGCTTTTTTATGCTGCTGTTTTCAGGGCAATTCTGTGGGTTTGTAAGTTTTCAGCGCTTCCAGGGCAGATCAGAGGAGATGTGTGATCACTGTTCTCCTCAATCTATGCTCTGATCTTAACACCAGAAGGGCACCTGTTCCCATGTAGCAGAGAGCATTAATTCTCTCTACTCTGGAATGTCTCTGGGCTTCAAGCTCCCACTGCTGTTTTCACAACTGCCTCCAATGTGCACTGTTGCATATACTTCAGGCCAGTCCCTTCCCCTGTGTCACAGATCTCTCAATCTCCTAATTTGTCTTGGGCTAGAAAAATGTCTCACCTTTTGCTGACTGCTCCAGAATTCTATATGATGCATTATTTTAAAGTTGTTTGGAGGGGAATTTTGAGAAAGGTCACTGGGTTGCTGCCTCAACTCTGCTGTCTTGACTCTACCTTCATCTTCTATTTTTATGTCAAAGTTATTTCCTGATATCTCAAATTAGTATACCTCCTTATAACAAATCTTTTTTAAAAACTTTAGTAAAACTACTAAACACAATGCCTAAATCTGACAGCTTATACAACATATTGAACCCATAGTCCCCACTTCTCTACCAAGAGAAAAAAGTTTGTTTTGTGATCTTTCTTTTGAGACCAATACTCACATAATTTAAGTTCACCTGCTTTTAGGTGTTGTCTACCATACTGTATTCATTTAATCAGTTAATTAATCAGCAAGCATTTATTAAATATTTACTTTGTGCCAGGCATTGTGTTAGATCAATAGAGGTTCAAAGAGAAAACATGAAAACACTGCCTTAAGGACCTTACATTCCACTATGGGGATACAGCACACATGGAGGAGTGGTGTCCAACAAGAAGAGCTTTGTTCCATACAGTGAAAATGCCCCACAAAAGGGAGGTGTCTTTGGCATTTTACTACATACTCAACTATTTGGCAGTCCTTATCAGTGATAGGGATTTCTGATGGAAAGTGGTACTACTGACTTGATTCCTTCTCCTTGTGGAAGAGGTAAAAAGTATAGGGGAAGGCAGTGAGAGAGTGTCAGGATAATGGGAAATATGCCCCCACTGCCTATGCCCAAGTCTCTTGATATATGGCTAGACGAGATAAAGTATGATATGGGGCATCTGGGGCTGGCAAGATATAGGGAGCTGAAGTGAGAATTAGTTTATCTTCTAATTCAGGCAGCTCCCAGGGAGGAGTGCATATCATAAATACTGTTCTCTTGGTTCTGCTTTTTCCTTTTACTCTGCATTCGTTTATACACATTCTGTTATGTTTCTCTGAGTTGCTTATAGTTCTCATTTTTAAAAAAATTCTCATTTTCTTTGATGCTATTTTTATATTGCGCACATTTTTAAATAGATTATTCCATCCTTCCCTACTCTACTTTCCATCCTTCATAACAAATATTAATAAAGAAAAAGAAACATGGGTTGGCTAGGTGGCGCAGTGAGTAGAGCATCGGCCCTGGAGTCAGAAGGACCCGAGTTCGGATCCGACCTCAGACACTTAACGCACATACAAACAAAAACCTAGCCGTGTAAACTTGGGCAAGTTACTTAACCCCCAATTGCCTTCCAAATAGCAAAAAAAAAGAAAAAGAAACAGTTCAACAAAACTAACCAATATATGAACCATATCTGTATAATATTCCATAACCTGGACCACCATATCTGCAGAGAGGAAGGGAGGCAAACTTTCTCTAGCTTGGTCATTATAATTAAACCGTGTTTCAGGTTTTTTGTTGTTGTTTCCATTTACATTGCTGAAATAATTTTGGATGTTATTTTCTTGGTTCTGTTTATTTTGCTCTGCATTAATTCATAGATCTTTACCATGTTTCTGTGATTATTTCATATACATCATTTCTTTATAGTACAGTACTGTTCCATTTTCTGCACTACAGTTTGCTCAGTTATTACCTAGACAATGGACCATCTACTTTGTTTACAGTGTTTTTTATTGTTTTGCTACCACAAAGTGAGGGCACCTTTGACAAGCCTCAGAAAGCTCCCTACCATGTAATGAAGATATTCCCTAAGAAAAGAGCACACCCTTTTATTATTTGTGTCATTTCAACAATGTTGGCCTCACCATTACCTAGCAGGGAATCCCCAACCAGCCCCATTCCACGCTTCAATGAACAATTATTAGATGACCTTTTTCCTAGTGGCCCTTAGACATTAGATATGATTTATAAAGGGAAAAAAAAGTGAAATCCACTGTTCTTCCCACTGCAACATACTGGCAAGGCATTTTCTTCCTAGCTGCCTAAATAGGAAACTGTTTGAGAAACACTGAAAATGGCCCACAAATGGGAGCTGCCTTTGGCATTTTATTAGAGACTCAACTATTAGGCAGGTAGGAGAAAATGACAAAGAGTAACTCTCCATATTTAAGGGAGCCCTGCACCAATTTTTCCATTTAAGTGATTGAGTTTGTTAGGAACCTATGACAGGGTTAGCAGATTTGGTGAGAGGTTTAAAAGATTAGAGTTTTGGGGTAGGCTTATTAGACAGGATCCTATTAACTAGTTTTAAACCTTTTTAACTTGACAGTCTCATGTGTCTATTATTTTGCTTTATTTTAAATCTTCCCTTAATTTTTTTTAGTAAAGCTTTTTGTCACTGTCTTTGTCTCAGTTGAATTAAAGCAAAAAATGTTTGTCAGTTCCTATGCCAGAGATTCAGAAAGAATGTTTTGTTTTTCCTCAAGGATCAGGTTCAGTAGAAACCCTTTCAAGAAGGGGTTTGGGGAACTTAACATTGGAAGTTGTTCTACAGTGGCCTACCAGAGGTATTTTATCATAAGAATTTTTTAAAAATAAATTTTAATTGACATCTTTTACTTGTATTTCACCTTCATTTCCTCCTCTTTCCTAGAGAACTATCCATTATGATAAAAAAATTTAAATACAGTGTAGAAAAAAAAGAAAAAAATTATTAAACTGGTTGACACATTGAAAAAAAATTGTACATTAAATGTAATGTCCCACCACCATGGACCCCAACTTTTGAAAAATAAGAGGGAAGGTAACTTCACATATGTCTTCTTTGGGGTCAGGCTAGTTCTTCTTCTTCTTCTCCTCCTCCTCCTCTTCTTCTTCTTCTTCCTTCTTCTTCTTGGCTTTTTGGAGGCCAGTTGGGGTTAAGTGATTTGCCCAAGGTCACAGAGTAGTTTTTGTGTTAAGTGTCTGAGGCCTATCCGAACCTAGGTCCTCTTGACTCCAGGGCCAGTGCTCTATTGTTTGTGTGTGCATTAAGTGTCTGAGGCCGGATCCCGAACTCAGATCCTTCTGACTCCAGGGCCGAAGCTCTACTCACTTCACCACTTAGCTGCCCCCTCTCAGGCTAGTTCTTAATGACTTCATAACAAATTTTTCTTCCCTTGTGGTTGCTGTTCTTTCCATTTGAAACTAGCCTTTGTAATAGTTTGAAAGCCTTTAAAATAGCCTTTGCATGTATTGTTAACTTAGTTTTGTTTTCTTCATTTTGCATCAGTTCATGTAAATCTTCATCATGTTTTTATAGTATAAGTAGTATACTGTTGCATTCATATACCGAAATTTATTTAGCCTTCTCCAATTGATTGACATCTACTTTGTTTTCAGTTCTTTCCTACCACAAAAAAGTGTTAATATAAATATTTTAATTTATGTGAATCTTTTCTTTTTATCATTTACCTTCTTGGGAAATATACTTAACAGTAGAATCTCTAGGCCAAAGGGTATGGACATTTTTGTCATTTGTTATTATTACACAAGTACTTAATTAATCACTGGTTATTTCAAATTGCTTTCCAGAATGGTTATACTGGTCCATAGTTCCACCCATAATGCCTTTGTGTGCCTGTCATTCTGCATCCTCTCTAACATTGATTATTCTGAATTTTTGTTATCTCTCCCAATTGATTATTCTGAATTTTTTGTTATCTCTCCCAATTTTGGTGGAGATTATTTTTATTTTCTTCTTTTTCTTAGAGATTTGTAAATTCTTTCATCTACTGATAATGGCTTTGTGGTTTATATTGTCCTATTTTATTTTATTTTATGTTAAAATTGATCTGGTGTCAGTTCAGCACAATTGATAAAGCAGAACAATTTAACTTCAGCTAACCTGAGTTAGATCCATATATTTAACTTTAAGCAAATCTGAACCAAGTTGTTAAATATATTCAGTGTCCTGTTTAATTAAGAAGTGTGTAAAAATAGAAATTGGAAAGATAAAAGTAGATTATCCAATCTCACCAGTCACCACTTACATTCTGAAAGGAAGAGATTTCTTATATTTAAATTCATCTTCTCTGAAAGTCAATGAAACAAAGCCCGTCTGGGCTTGCTAAAGCTTTGGTAAGCATGGGCAGGTCCGCTCTGCATTTCGAACCCATTTCATAATCCAGAATGACAACACTAATCTATGTTGATACGGAGAATGGAGAACCAGGCTCTGTGTGGCACCTAAGGACAGGCTGAAGTCAATCAAAGCCTTATCTGGAAGAGCTCAGATTTCAACTCCCAAGGCTTGCAAAGTGTTTACTGCAACCCCAGCTTTATCCAAATCTGTCAGAAAGGCTTTGGGACCTATCAATAGGACAACTGAAAAGGAAAACTTGGTGGGGAAGAGAAAAGAACCCCTCAAACAGAAAGGTCAAAACTTTACTGCCAAAAAGATGACTGAAAAGATTCCTACAGAAAAAACCTCAGTTCCATTCCCAAATGAAACATCCAGAAATAGAAAATTTCTTTCCCTTCAACCCACAAGAATTTGAGAGTTTTGATATTCCCGAAGAGCACCAGCTTGAAAACCTGTCACTGACTGGTGTCTCCCTCCTGATGCTTGAGCAGGAGAAGTTACTTGAAAGGCTTGTAGAGCTTTTACCCTCCCCTGTGCTGTTGCCTTCCATGACGTGGGAGTCTGATCTTCTGGAATCAACTTCGAGTCTTCTGTCAACTGTGGATGAGATTGACTTGCCACCTATGTTTTATGACTTCCCTCTTTAAGTGTCTTGTTATTTTATAGGGTAATTATAATCATTTTTGTATTAATAAAGTGATTATTTATGTGGTAGCTGTAAAAAAATAGAAAGTCAATTAAACAAACCACTTGAAAATAATTAATGTTCATGAACTGATATCACTTTACTTTTTTGTGAGGGGGATTTTCATGGTAAATTTACTCTTTTGTTTTGCTTTCCTTAACTTTAGGAGGTTTATTTGAATATGTTACTGCAGCCAATTACTCTGGAGAGGTGATAGAGTGGTATGGATATGCTCTTGCAAGCTGGTCCTTTGAAGGCATTACATTTGCGCTATTTACAACCAGTGTTTTAAGTTCCAGAGCAAAACAACATCACAGGTAATTTTTTAAAATCTTACTAACTCTGTGTGATTCTTTTCTCTTACTTGCAAAGGCTGAGCAGTCATGATTTTTTAGGCAAGGCTACAGTAAAAATAAACTTGATATGAAGAGATAAAGCAGAGAATCTGCATTATGCTTAAAGGCACCATAGTTTATATCTCAATGTCAGAACTTAACATACATGTACCAAACAATATAGCATCTAAATATTTAAAGGCAAAGTTAATCCAGGAAGAACTAGACAGTTAATCTATAATAGTAAGGGGACTTTATGTATCTCTTTCATACCTAGACAAATCTAACAAAAAAGGCAAACAAGACCCTGACTAGAACTTTAAAACATATTGAGATAAGAGATCTTTGATGATTACTGAATGGAAACAACACTGCATTTGTATACCTTTCAGCTATGCATGTCACTTTTACAAAAATTGACCATGTATGGAGGTACAAAAATCTCATAAATGAATGCAGAAACACAAATACTAAATGCTTCCTTAAGTGAACACAATAAAATAAAAATGATATTAAAAGGCCTTTGCAGAAAGAAAAAATTAATGGGAGATTAAATAACTCAATCCCAAAAAATTGATGAGTCAATGAATAAAGCATAGAAACAGTTGAAAATTTCATCAAAGAAAATGGCACAAGTCAAAAACAGAAAAATTTGTAGGATGCAACTAAAGCAATCCTTAGGGAAAATAGATATCTCTAAATTTTTTTTTTTTTTTTGCTTTTTGGAGGGCAATTGGGGTTAAGTAACTTGCCCAAGGTCACTCGGCTAGGTTTTTGTTTGTGTGTGTTAAGTGTCTGAGGCCGGATCCGAACCCAGGTCCTTCTGACTCCAGGGCAGGCACTCTATTCACTGCGCCACCTAGCCGACCCCCATCTCTAAATATTTTCATCAAGAAAAGAAAGATTAATTAATTGAACATACAGCTACAAAAACTAGAAAAACAACAATTCAAATCTCTTGATTAAACAACAAATAAAAATTCTGAAAATCAAAGAAACAATTAATGAAATTGAAAGCAAAAAGGAAACCCACCTTTTAAAAAAATTATGTTTATTTTTAGTTTACAACATTCATTTCCACAAGATTTAAATTTTCTCCCCCACCCACCACCCTAAAATGTTGATCCCACTGAATACCCCCTCCACCAATCTGTTTTCTCCTATACCCTCCCCCATTCTCCCTCCAACTTTTCAGTAGGGCAAGATGGATCTCTATACCCCATTGCCTGTATATCTTATTTCCCAGTGCATGTAAAATAATTATAATAATTTTTTTAAACATTTGATTTTAAAACTTTAAATTCCAGATTCTTTCCCTTCTTCCTTCATCACCCACCCTTACTGGGAAGATAAGCAATTAAATATAAGTTGTACATGTATAGTTATGCAAAATATTTCCATAGTGGATATATTGTGAAAGACTGACTATATTTCCCTCCATCCTATCCCACCCCCCACTTGTTCTGTTTTATACTTTGACCCTGTCCCTTTTCAAAAGTGTGTGCTTCTAACTACCCCTCCCCCAATCTCCCCTCCCTTCTATCATTCCCCTCTCTTATCCCTTTCCTCTCTGCTTTCCTGTAGGATAAGATACCCAGCTTAGTATGTATGTTATTCCCTCCTTAAACCAAATTTAATGAGAATTCCCTTTTGCCTTCCTGTTATTCCACTCCATTGTAACAGTTCTCTCTTGCCTCTTTTATATGAGATAATTTGCCCTATTCTGGCTCTCCTCATTATATTCCTCTCTCACCTCTTAATTTTATTTTTAAAATATTATCCCTTCCTAATCAATTGATCCTGTGCCCTCTATCTATGTATACCTGTACACATATATACACATACACACATATGTATTCATATGCACAATATACCCTCCTCTATAGACATATATATGTATGTAGAAACCCCACCTTTTTATTAAACTAGGTGCTAGCTTTAAAAAACTAATAAAATAGATGAACAGTTAATTTGGCTTAAAAAGAACTAGAAGAGCAAAACTGTTCTTATAAAAAATTAAAAAGGAAGATCCACAATTGATGGAAGAAGGATGACTGTCAGAAACTATTGCTCAGTCATAAGCCAACATAACTGATGATGTAGATGAAATGAATGAATACTGACAAAAGTATAACATGCCAACTGACCAGGAAAAGTGGATTATTTAAATATCCCAGTATCAGAAAAATAAATTGGCAATATCAAAAATTTGAAAGTTGGACTCGTGACCAATGAAGAAATAGAAGAAATTGAGTTGTTTTGCTTAGTTATATAACCATAAAACTGACAATCTAAATGAAGTGAATTAATATAAGCATAATAAATATGGAAATATAAATTGCCCAGCTTAGTGTAACAAGACAGGAAATAGAGTACTTAATAGCCCAATCTTAGAAAAAGAAATTGAACTCAAATAAATGAACTCAAAGAAAGAAATTCAATGACTAGATGGATTTATATGTAAATTTTATAAAACATTTAAAGAATTAGTTCCAATATCTAAAAACTACTTGAAAAAATAAGAAAGGGGGGGTCCCACCAAATTCTTTCTATGATACAAATGTGGTCTTAATATCAAACCAAGGAGAATTAAGACAGAGAAAGAAAAGCATAGACCAATATCTCTTAATGAATATTGATACAAAATTTTTCACAGCAATACATCTCAAAGATTATATACTATTACCTGGTCAAATTTGTATCAAGAATGTAGTGCTAGTTCAATATTAGTTAAACTATAAACATAATTGGCCATATTAATAAAAAGAACAACAAAAATGTGATTTTATACATTATTTTATACATTATAAGATACAAAATTAATCCTGTTAAAAAAAACTCTAGAAAGCATAGGAATATACAGATCTTTCCTTAATATAAATAGTATCTATCAAAAACCAAGAACCAACATTATCTGTAACCAGGATAAGCTAGTGACTTCCAATTAAATCAGATATGAAACCAGGGGGTCCTTTATTACCATTACTATTCATAACAGTGCTAGATATTCTGTCTATAGCAGTAAGACAAGAAAAAGAAATTAAGGAAGTATACATAGGAAAAGAGAAAACAAAATTATGACTTTTGTAGATGATTTGATGGTTTGCTTAGAAAAGTCTAGAGTTAATTTTAAAAAAGGTTAATTAACTTCAGCAAAATTGCAGGATATAAAATAAACCCATGTAAATTATCAACATTTCTATATATTACAAACAATCACAATGGTCAACCACAATTACAGAGAAATCAAGATGGAACATATTACCCACCTCCTAACAAAGATGATGGACCTAGAGCACAGATATATTTGGACATGACCAATGAAGGAAATTTGCTTTCTTGACTATCCATGTTTGTAACAGGGATTTTGTTTTTCTTGCTTTTTCAGTTGGGGAGGGCAAGAGAGGAGCTGAGAAGAAAATAATATGGACCTGAAATTTTTAAAAACTTAATTTTTTTTATAAAGCAATTGGGGTTAAGTAACTTGCTCAAGGTTACATGGCCAGTCATTGTGTGTGGGTGCTCATTTTCTAAGGCTGGACTGATCTTGGGTCATCCCGACTCTGGGGCTGGTGCTCTTACTCACTGCACCACCTAGCCACCCCTAAAAACTTAATTTTAAAAATGTCTTTAATGATCTCTTTTTTTTTCAAACTTATCACTGGTTTCCTCTTCTACATCCCCACTCCCATTGAAAAAAAGTGGGGAGGAAAGGGAACCTTTGTATTAAAATACGTATAGTCAAGAAATTCTTTTTCTTCCTTTGACACTTACTGGTTGTGTGAGCCTAGGAATGTTAATTAGGTTCTCAGTGTTCTAGACTACATGTGTCAAAGCCCTCACTCTCCTGAGTGCCACCCAAACCAGATCAAAATGTAATTGAGAAATGCTTAACAAAATAGATAAAAAATAATGAAGTATAAATATTATATTTTAAAATTAAGTCAATGTGTGGCTGGCAGGATCCTTATATATGTACAGATTACAGACCCTGTTTCTATTTGACACCACTACTCTAGGCAACTCTCTAAGGCTGTCAGTTTTGTTACTGTGGATATGCATTTGGGGATGGAGTCTTCTCACCTCGAAATTCCTCTCCATAGCAATGAAATTGTAGATCTAGTCCCTATCTCTTCTTATAATGTTAGAGTTGCTTAGGACACTAAAATCCCTGGACTAGTCACTTAACTTCTCAATACCTCAGGCAACTCTCAAATACTTTGACTTGAAGAATATTTGCTGAGTTTTTTGTTTTGTTTTGTTTTGTTTTTGATAAGGAGTTTCTTCAAAGGGAGCACCCTACACTAGAGGTGTCAACCTCACAGCCCTCAGGCAGTCTACAAAATTCCCCAGTGGACTCAATCCAAATTAAAGTATTCTTGAGAAATACTTAACAAAATAAAAATGCAACAAACAAAAAAATCATCATGTTGCCAATTATTTGGGGGGAATTTTGTACTACAGCCCAGCTTTCCAACATCTGGGCAATTTTTTTTTTTAGCTCTGTGGTGTAGGTCCTATCTTCCCACCGTGTTGATCAATAAGAATCAATCAACAGACATTTACTGGTTTATGTGCCTGCCAGACACTCTGCTAAGTGCTGGCAATGAAAATAGAGATATGAGACAGAATCAACAACTTTGCTGAAATAAAAATAAATGAAATTTGTTATCTCTTTTGAATAGCAAAATATATTTGATAGCCTATTTCATAAATAAAATTATTCTAGGCATTTTACTGCCATCCCAGGTACTAGCTTAGTAGAAAAATCTATTTCAGCCATTTTTTTTTATTCTGCTGTCATGAGAACAAAAAAATATGCCCCATTGCATTTATTTTTGAAGTACCTGGTGTAGCGCCAACATGTTATTCACTGCCTCAATGGTGACTATGAATATGCTGGTATAATTCTGAATTACAAAATATAACAGACTCTCCATATATAAAACAGAAGCAAAACATTTATTCAGACATCAGAAAGCTGAATCCCAACACCACAAAGCCAAATCTGTCATATCGACAAAGAAGTTAATACATTTTATCACTGCAGGAAGCAACACCATCACAAAGCCTTTCCACAAACACTCACAAACCAATCTTAGCTGTCTGCTTGCCTACATTCTCGCTCTCCCACCATACTAGCTACTCTGACTCCCAGCTTACCCCCAACTCTGATCCATCATTCAGCAAACTCTTCCCACTACAGGTTCCATGTGATTACATCTGATCCCAGCTTTTGCCTGAATTTACCCAACTGTCACCTGGATTGATTTTTTTCCACAAATTTTATCCAAGCCCTTTAATATTTCACTTTTTAAGTGAGGCACAAGCAACATTAAAAAAATTCACCTTAGGGCAGCTAGGTGGCGCAGTGAGTAGAGTGTCGGCCCTGGAGTCAGAAGGACCTGAGTTCGGATCCGGCCTCAGACACTTAACGCACACACAAACTAAAACCTAGCCATGTGACCTTGGGCAAGTTACTTAACCCCAATTGCCCTCCAAAAAGCAAAAAAAAAAAAAATCATCTTTTATAAGACTGAAAGTTCTGTATAGTGCTTGCCTATGTAATAAACATTTTTGAAATTTCTATAACATTTTATATTCTGAGCAACACCCTTGTCCACAAGTTGAATTAAAAAGGTAACAAAAAAGTAACAAAAGCAAGCATGATGGTAAAATTATACTCCATTTGGGTAATTGCTAAAATCATCTGATAGAATAACTCTGCTACCTTCAGGTAAACACGTGTGCAAAATGTTCCTGATGCTTTATACCAAGTATGAAATTATGGAACAGATCAAAAATATTTGTCCATACAAAGAAACCTTTCCATCTTTGAAAGCTTGTGACTTTCCATTTCCAAAGGTTTTATGCAGGTGTGTATATTCTACACAATTTTTTCTTAAATGTTTTCTTAAAGATGGTTAGTGGGGATAGGAAAGGGGCACATTCAACTCACTTGACCATAATAGGCTTTGACATTACCAAAATGGACTGGGGTTTCATATAAGATAAAATCCTTTAGGAAGAGAATATGGACCAGTCCTATGGGTAGACATCTAAAAAATTCAGAACACCATTCTCCCCCTTCAAGATCAATTACTTTTCACCAAAGATATTTAGCTTTCTAATGCCACATGTAACTAGCATTAAAATTTGTACTTGTCCCCCCAAATACAATTAATTTGCTTTAAAAAAAAGGTCCACTTTTCATTCTTTCAGTGAATAAACAAGAAATAAGGAAAACATTCCCATTATCAGTTTACTAAAAAATTTCTTACCATAGGGGCTCAATTTAACTTTATATACCTTTTAGAATCAGAAATAACAAGTGAAATGACTATTTTAACTGGGCTTTTATGTCAAAAGAATATGGATAATCCTTTACTTTCCTATATCCAAGTTTATCCCATTCTTGCCTTCTTCCTTTCACTTATGGGTGTTTGGATGGTTTGTTTTTTTGGTCCAGATCTCTGATTCTATCAGTGTAGGGAACTCCTGCTACAGAAACTCCACCATTATAGATCAGCAATTTTCCCAAGATTTTTCTTCTTTCCCTTCAATGTAGAAGTAGCCTACTCCACTTTAGTATTTCTATGATACCTCATTTCTACCAAAGACGCTTACGCTCTGCTATTCCTTGTCTTAGCTCTCAATAGCACCCCCTTTCCCCTAATTGTCTCAAGCCTATTCACAACACTTCTTTAATATGCTCAGATCAGCAAGCCAGAGGAGCTCCATAAGAGTCTTATTCCCCTTGGCAGAATGGTTTCCCTTCTCCCCCACTTTTAGTTACCAAATCATCATTTTAAGGTTTTTGTTTCTTAATATTATAAAGCTAGAGGCGATTATAGAATAAGATCTCAATGCTACTGAGAATATGTGACTTTTTTAAAGAAAATTTTTATAAACAGGTCATAACATATTATTGGGGCTACTCTATAGTTTAAAAAGACCTAAGACAGTGTTCTGTCTAGAGTATCCCAATATGTATCAGATATTAGTTTGCCTATATATAGAAAAAAGAGCTCAATCAGCTCATTTCCTCTGGAAAAGCCTTCATCCACTATGTCAAATACGGTGTTTTAATGTTCAAAAAAAGTAAACAAATCAAAAATTTGAAGGTGTAGAGGAGGAGAAATGAATGAAGACCATGGAGATAAGTGCAAAGAAGTAAGGGGTAAGTTAAACTTACTCTAAATTGACACAGTATCAGGGGTGGAAGAGACTTCACCTTAGAAATCTAATCCAACACATACCTGAAAAGTAATTCCAAAAAGGTAATATAGTCGCAAGATGGCGGAGTAGAAACAGCTCGTCCAAGCCACTCTGCCCCCAGATTCCCCCCAAACTATGTAAAAGGGGACTCTGAACAACTTCTGGAGCCCCAGCACCCACAGAACAGCACAGAGAAGCTAACCTCCCGCTGAGGACAGCCCAGCAGCCCTGCAGGAAGGACCAGCACAGCGATCTGGGAGCCGGCAGAGGCAGCGCAGAGCGCAGGGAGCCGAGCCGAGCCGGAGCTGAGGTCAGCGCGAGCCGAGGTTTTAGCCCCAGGGCGGCAGGGCCAGCAGCCGGCTGGAGAGACCCCAGAACACCAGCAGCTGTGGCGATTCCAGAATTATCAACACAGACATGCCTAGGACAAAGTAAGAGGTTAGTGTCCTATGGACTTTGGGACCAGTATTTGGGGAATGCGTCAGCTCCCTCTCCTGGGGGCTAGAAGCCTCTGAGGAGACACACCATTTTGTAGTTTTCAGAGGCAGCTCCAGCTCCTGGCCTGCAAACAGTAGGGAGATCCAGCGATCAGTCTTGGGGGGTAATCGCTCTTGCTTTAATCTCCCTGGGTCTGGATTGTGATCTAGGGTGGAAGTCGTGGGTGGGTTTACAGCTTGCCAGAAACGGAAGTTGCCCCCCACACGTTCGGGACGAAAATTCCTCTATCTGGCCTTAAAGCCATAGTGTGGCAACAAGCCCAAAGGTCAAGTAATTAAGTGGCAACATGCCAAGGCAAAGGAAACAGAAAAATGCAACCCTAGACTCCTATTTTGGGTGCATAGAGCGGGAAAAGGACTGTGAGTTCAGAAGTCCTGCTCCAAAAGCCCCAGGGGAAAACATGAGTGGGTTGCAGGCCATAGAGGACCTTAAGAAGGACTTTAAAAATCAAATAAGAGAAGTGGAGGAAAAATTGGAAAGAGAAATGAGAAGGATGCAGGAAAAGTATGAAATGAGGGTCAACAGCCTGACTGAGGAAAACAACACCTTAAAAAATAGACTAACTCAAATGGCAAAGGAGGCCCAAAAGGGCAATGAGGAGAAGAATGCCTTAAAAAGTCGAATTTGCCAGATGGAAAAAGAATCTCAAAAGTTCACTGAGGAGATTCATTCCTTCAGAGTTAGACTGGAGCAAATGGAAGCTAATGACTTTATGAGAAATCAAGATGCTGTTAAGCAGATCCAAACAAACGAAAGATTAGAAGCCAATGTGAAATATCTCATGGGAAAAACCACTGACCTGGAAAATAGATCCAGGAGAGACAATTTAAAAATTATTGGACTACCTGAAAGCCATGATCAAAGAAAGAACCTAGAAATCACCCTTCAAGAAATTCTCAAGGAAAATTGCCCTGATGTTTTAGATCCAGAGGGCAAAATAGAGGTTGAAAGAATCCACAGATCACCTCCTGAAAAAGATCCCAAAAAGAAAACTCCCAGGAATATTATAGCCAGGTTCCAGAATCCCCAGATCAAGGAGAAAATAGTACAAGCAGCCAGGAAGAAACAATTTCAATATTGTGGAAACACAATCAGAATAGCCCAGGACCTGGCAGCTTCTACACTGAGGGATTGAAGGGCATGGAATATGATATTCCAGAGGGCAAAAGAACTGAAACTGAACCCAAGGGTCACCTACCCAGCAAAACTGAGTATTTTGTTTCAGGGGACAATATGGTCATTCAGTGGAATAGAGGACTTTCAAGCATTCTTGAGGAAAAAACCAGAATTGAATAGAAAATTTGACATCCAGACACAAGCAGGAAGAGATGCCTGAGAAGGTAATCAGGGAAAAGAAATCAAAAGGAACTTATCAAAGTTGAACTATTTACATTCCTATATGGAAAAGCAATAACTGTGACTGATGATATCTTTCTCACTATGAAAATAATGGAAGAAGGGTGTGTGGTCATATGAATACATAGGTGAATGTGTGTATAGATGGTTACAGTTATATATGGATAGAGGGCATAGGTTGAATTTGTTGGGAAGGGAGAATACTCAAGGGATGAAATTATGAGGTGAGAGAGGAAAGTGGCAAGAGGAGATGGGGAGAGACAGGGTAGGGTAAACTATCTTATGTAGAAGAAGCAAGGGGAAGTGGTTCTAAGGGAGGGGGAGAATAGGAAGGCAAAAAAGGCAAAACCACATTCACATTGAATTTGGTCCAGGGAGAGAATGACATACATACTAAATGGGATATCTCAGCCTGCAGCAGGATAGGGGGAAGGGGCAAGAGAGGAGGGATGATGGATGGGAGGGCATTCTTGGGGGGAGGGGAGGTTGGAAGTACCCACTATAGAAGAGGGACAGGATCATGTAGGGAATGGACCAGGTGGGGGGTGGGATGAGTGGGAGGGAATTATAAGCAGCTTTGTACAATATATCTACTATGATAATGTTTTGCATAGCTAGACATGTACAACATATACTGAATTACTTATCTCCCCAGAGGGAATGGGTGACAAGGGAGGAAGGAAATGGATCTGAAATTCGAAGTCTTAACATTAAATGTTTCAAATATATATAAATACTATTATTAATACTCTTTTGCTTGTAATAGGGAGATAAGATGTGCAGGCATTGGGACACAAAGATTCACCTTCCTCTAATGGAAAAGTCAAAGGGGGTATGGGAGAAGGTATGGGAGAGAGCAGATTGGAGGAAGTGATATCTTGTGGGACTGCTATTCTGGGAGGTTGGGTAGGGGAATAACAGGAGGGAAATGATTGTAACTCAAAATCTGGCGGAAATGAATGATGTAAAACAGAAGTTAATAAAACATTTGTTTAATAATTCTAAAAAAAAAAAAGGTAATATAGTCTCCAATTTAAAGACCTCCAATGATGGGGAATTCACAGTATCCTGAGATAACCCACTACTCTACTTTTAGATAGCCAACTGTCAGAAAATTTTTCTTCACTACTGATTTTTAAATTAAAAAGAAAAATTCAGACAATAGTAATAGGCTAAGGAAACAACATTGGAACATGTAATTAATATTTGTAACTGGTTAAGACAAACGTGTATGAACAATACACCAAAACTACATGGCTTTGACAATGAGGAAAATAATTATAGAGCTGAAAATAACTCATCATTTAATACAAATCTCTCATTTTACAACAGTAAAGGAGTCTGTCCTACACTATTCACAGCTGTTAGTGGCAGAACAGAACTAGAATGTAAGCTTCTTGATTGTTACTAGTTCAGTGCTCTTTCCAATAACTAATTTGCAAGATAAATATCCAGGACTCAGAAGTTTGTTTTAAATAAAATAATTGTTTCTTTCTTCGCTCTCGGAGCCTGTTCCTGAAGTTGGGGTCGCTCAGTCTCTTGCAGTCAAAGTAAATACAGTAGCCAATGAAGAGGGCCCCACACATGCCAGTGGGGCCTACCATGTTTCCAGCTACTGCTTGAGGTGGAAGGAGCAGCAGCAGTGTTCCCCGATGACCCCCAGGCCAGGAAAGGACGCTTGCTCTGCTCCCATCGAGGGTGGAACCAGCGAGAAAATACTGTCACCTGGATTTAAAGATAGGCAACTCAGCTCCTTGCCCAATTCCTCATCCAGTTCTTGTTCTACAGCTGAAGTTCACAGTGTCCATTCCACCTCAAGTCCTTCACAATTTCTGTTTCTGGGAAGACAGAGCTTAACAGAGCCAATACTCCTACACATTGCTGGCACCATCATCAATTCACTTTCTGTCTGTGAAATCAACAGAGACTCAAAAAGTCTGAGAACTCAATACAAATATTCAGCATAGTCCCAGGATCTCCGAAACCCTCCTCCAAGACTTCTGTAAACAGACAACAAGAAAATCTTCTTTCAAGGCTTCCAGTAAGGTCCCAGAGCTTCTGTACAAAGTATTGCAAACACAAATCAACACAGACAGAACAGACAGAGTGCCGGGACACCACAAATTTTTCCTTTCTCAGCTCTGCCACCACAAGTGTTCCCTTTTCAGTTCTGCTCTTTCCCAGCTTGGGCTTCTCCTTATATATGGTCATTAGCTCCTCCCTGTTCTGCCCACCTCTTACTTATTTCCTGTCCCTGTCTTTCAAAAGTCCCTCACACTATGGGTTTCACAAGTACTGTTTCTTAACAAAGATGTGATCAGGGCAAGGCTCAACTGAAACACGGTGCTTAAGTACTTGTTTGCTTGCCATTACATAGGTCTGGTGGTGACACATCACAGTCATGTACAAGGGCTGACATCTGATTTAAGCTATCAGGCATATGCAGGTGCAGGGTATTAAGCCTGCAGAAAACAAATCTAGCAAACAAGTTTAATAGACAAAAAATAAAAAAGAAACAAGGAAACAGTAACCAGAAGCAGGGTCAACCATGCTTCTGGAGTCCATGAATCTACTTGTTAGGGTTCCTAGGTTCTCGAACCTACAAGAACATATTTACCTTTTCCCAGCTTTGGACGTCTCCAGCTTCTAGACTTTCTAGAAGATCTTACCCACGCAGAACACCCTTCTGATTTTGATAATTATCTTTATTTGTCTCAGGACATACACGCGAACTCAGCCAGGTCTCTCCCCGGACTCCTCCCAGCACTCCCCGCCCTGTCAGGCAGCCTCCTTTTATCTAGCCTCCAGTTCTGGGTCATTAGCACTGCCTTCCCCGCCACTGCGAGCCAATCGCATACTGCCCCGAGAGTGAGGGGTGGTAACCCACTGCCCACATGGACACGTCAGCTCATCTGGCTAAGAGGTTTCTGGTGTAACAGACCAGGAAGTCTCCTAACCAGGAAGTCTCTCTACTGCCACGTCGACACTTAAGATTGTTTTGCTGACGGTCCTTTTGGCCTTCCGGGTTCCTCCTGTAGCCTGTTACTGATAGGCCAGGGACCCTCCTGCCACTCCCAGGCTGTCGCGCTGCACCCCAGTTGGCTAAGGACTCTTCATCTACTATCATAACCTCATTCATTGTTGTTTACTGTTTTCTAATTTGCAATTTTGGGATCATCATTCTGGCTAGAGGTATACTTTGTTTCATCTGGGCTGGTACCTGACCAATTTCCTATTCTCCCTGCAGGTGTGACAAACTTAGATCCAATGTTTCAGGAGGATCTATAGGGACATTTCTTACTTCCCTGCTCAGTCTAATTTTTTTTTCTATTTGTCAAATCTTTATTGGGTAAGTGGCAAAGGTTGGTAGAGTCCAGTTTAGTCCTTGGCAGCAGCCTTCCTTGTGGCAGCTGGGACATTTCTGAGCTCCTCTCTCTTCCTCTTGTCTCAGATGTGAGTTCCCACCTTTTTTTTTTGATGAATTTAAGGGCTTGCTTATCCTTGGAGACTTTTAACAGTTCCATGGCCCACCTTTCATAAGGGGCAAATCCACACACCTCCTGGATCATATCTCTCACAAACTTTGTGTGTTTGGTTAAGCACCCACGGTGGTGGCAGTATCATGGCTTCAAAATGTTTTTGGTAACTTTGTGGCCCTTGTTGAGGTCCACAGCCATGGGGTATCAGATAGCCATGGCTGTGGTGCTACTGTAGCCCCAATGGCAGCCACAGCAGAAGGAAGGAGAGAGCGTTCTCAGTCTAATATTAAGTCCCTTTTCTATGTACATTTTGTATAGTTCATTAGTTGGAATGCTATCTGTTCTTCCAAAATCTAACCCTGCTCTCAATAGAGCATAAACAATTCTTTTCTTGTCAGTCTGTTCTGACTTTGAATCTGCTATTTGCTCTTCTTTTTCTAAGAAATTTGTCTTTTTCCCATTCCCCTAAGTCCCTGAACTGTGAAATCTTACCCAGCATCTCCAAAAGAGGGTACCCTATCTCCTCAATTAGTAGAGTCAGGATTAGGTGCTCATAAGCAGGAGGAGCCATCTTCACTATGGCATTTCTATCAGAAACTGCTAAGGGTATGTCATGATATATGCATTTGTGTCTCTGACCATGATAGCAGTTTTCATTACCCCCTCCTTTAACTTTCTGATACAGTTCCTAAGTGAGTGCCAGTGTCTCTCCCCACTAGACCACATAGAATCAGTGGGATACATTTTATTGCATCATTCGCCAGCTAAAGCTAACAGATTGGTTATATTATTACCTCCTTGCATATGAAAATTTCTAAAAGCTTGCTGTGCAAAAGGATTCTGACTAATACCTACAAACTTCAAGCTATCCATGCTATCTACAAATACCCCTTTGGCCCCTTCATCACTGATTCTCACCATCCAAGACACTAACAATTCTCCCATCCTCTGGGTGAATTGACTTACTATATCAATGACCTCCTGCTGAGTGAAATCCTCAATTATCTCCCTGGAGATTGTATTTCCTTTCTGGTTCTCTTGCTTTTTTCTTAGTATGGGGTGAAAGTCTGCCCTCATAAAAGTCTCCTCATCTAACTTTGTTTCATTTTCCTCCCACACATTCTCCTGGTAGTCATCAACATGGCAATTAGACTCAGCCTGTCCCAGAGTTGCATGCACATTCCTTTTGTTAGTTTTTTCTTCTTTTTCTGAGCCAAACCCACAACAGCCCTCTCTTCTACTCCCTGAAACTCTCCAGCTTGCTCTTCTGAAGGAGAGCCCACATGCTGTAACACAGAAAGTTTCTCATACAAATCAACTAACTTCCTTTCCATCTGAGCTTTCTCCTGCAGCAGTTTGTTTCTGCTTTTACATATAATACAGTAACCTGTTAGTAAAACCTAGCCTCTTCTATACACCCCTGCCAATTCTTTCCCTGGTTTTATTGATATTCCTTGCAAACATTTTTCAGATTTCTAGATTCCTCCCTTCTTTAACCTTGATTCCCAGTTTTTACACTGTCAGATTCTTTTAGCCCATTCCCTTGCAAGGGAGGAATAAGGTAAATCCTCCCATCCTGGGACATCTATTTTTTCCTCTAAAGTCCTTCTGACTCCAAAGAAAGATCTGATACCTTGGGATTCCATCCTTGTCACTAAATGTAGCACCAAAGTGATATTCATAGCACCAACAACAACTATGAATATGCTGGCATATTTCTAAATTGCAAAATATAACAGACTCTTCATATATAAGACAGAACCAAAATATATATTCAGAAACCAGAAAGCCAAATCCCAACATCAGAAAGCCAAATCCATTGTAGCAACAAAGAAGTTAATATATCTTATCACTGCAGGAAACAACACCATCATAAAGCCTTACCACAAACACTCACAATCCAGTCCTAGCTATCTCCTTGCCTGTGTCCTCTCTCCCCCACCATACTAGCTGCTCTGACTCCCAGCTTTCTCTCAGCTTTGCTCCAGCCTTCAGCAAACTGGTCCCACCACAGGCTCCAAGTGATTACATCTGCCCTATTAAGGGGCAGGGAAGATCTTAAAATTCCTATTACCATTACACCTGGTTAAAGATTTTTAGAGTAGATTGTTTCTTTTCCTTTAAAAAATTAATTTTTTTCTTTTTTTTTTAAGGTGGTACCTGGAGAAATTTGAAGACTATCCAAAGTTGAGGAAAATCATAATTCCATTTTTATATTAAGCACATCATCAATGAAATTTTCTTCTATCTTCAACTTCAAGGGTTTGCATAATTTTCTCTGGGGAACATGTGTGTGTGTGTGTGTGTGTGTGTGTGTGTGTGTGTGTGTGTGTGTGTGTGTGTGTGTACTCTCTTTACTTTTCCTGAATAATATTTCTAAGAATCTTCTAAGAAATTTTCCTGAGTAAATTTCCATAAGTTTGAATAACAGTCCAGACAGAATAGCCCAGTGTTCCTAAAACTGAACACAAAACTAAAAACAAAGTCCCAGGCTCTCTGAGTTCTAATTATTTCTGAGGACACTAGTTTTGCAAAGTTTGATGTTGCAACTTCACTTTGTGAGCTCCTCAAAAGGAGGCACTGATTTTTGCCTTTCTTGTATAACCAGTGCTTAGAGATTAGAGTTAGTTATGTTAACAACTCCTGGCACATAGTAAGCACTTAAAAAATGTTTATTAACTAAACCTGTGCCTTGGTCTTCATAAAGCAAATGGTTCCAGTTAAAACATTTTTCCTTCCTGTTTTTTTTTCTTGTATTTGCATATCAGATATCAAACTATTCTACAAAGGAGTGATTTTCAAAACACTTTGTAGCACAAATGCAATATTTACACTACTAACCATGACTATCAGTATTCCTGCATAGTGCTCAACTGCAAAATTCAAGAGAATCTCCATATAGAAGACAGAAGCAAAACATTTATTCAGACACCAGAAAACCAAATACAAAAACCAGTAAGTCAATTCTATCACAGTAGCAAAAAAGGTAATAAACCAAAACAGCACAAAGAGCCACACCATTCTTTAGCCTTCCCACAAACCTCATGAGCCTGACTGACTCTTTGGAATGCATCCTCTCATCTTCCCAGTCTAACTAGCTCTGACTCCCAACTTCCTGTGGGCTCTACTCCACCCTTCAGCAAACTCCTCCCACCACAGACTCCATATGATTACATTCAATCTATTAGGGGTCAGAGTATATTTTCAAAGCAGGGAAGGTCTTCAAATTCCCTTAGGCTTATTAAAGGGCAGGGAAGATCTTCAAATCCCCATTACCATTACATTCAGCCCCAAGATCTTTCATGTCCCCTACATAGCAAAAATACATTAACAATACATATCATTACATAGATTAATGAGCATTTAGGGGTAACTGATGTTAACAGAACTTTGCAACAATATAACAGGGATAATAGAAAATAAGCACATAAAATAGTATCTTAGGGTAGGGGCTTGGGCACAAGCACCCCATCTTTCCCCCCTCGAATGAATAGGGCTCAAAATCTTGGGGTGTGGGGTGAAGCTCTCTTCTCCATAGCTACTTCCAGCTGAAATTGGACATAGAGCTGTCCCTGCCCCAAGAGGCCCCATTGGAGAGGTCAGTTTTTAGCTGGTATCTGGAGCTTGGTCGATGCCAGGTCCAGGAGTGGCACATCAAAGTCATGGACAGTGACATCTGGCTTAAGCAATCAGGAATCTGCAGGTGGAGGGTACTAAGCCTGCAGGAAACAAATCTCACAAACAAGTTTAACAGACAAAAAGGCAAAAAGACAAGTATAGGGTGAGCCATGCTTCTGGAGTCCATGAACTCAGTATCATAGCCTCATCATGGTAGACTACATGAGTTAAGGGTACAATTTAGGAAACACCTTCTCCTGAACAAACAACAACCATGGTATTGTCTTTCCCATGTGCTATAATCTCCACAGCCTTTAGAACATCATCTGGCTTCCACTTTATCCATACTTTAGCTCCCAATTTTATTCCATTAGCAGAACCAAACCCTTCACTTCCTCTGATAGTTATTTCAGAAGGAGAGTCAGTTTTTATAAGTTATTGTTTCACAAGGAATAATGCTCAATTGAACTATTCTATCATTTTTATAAAACTATGGGTTCTTCACCCAATTTTGCAATGTCACAGTAATTTCTCCTTGATAATTAGAATCTGTTACTCTAGGCAGTACATGTATTCCTCAAGCTCTAAATCTGATTTAGGTAATATCAATCCAAAATGATTTTTAGGGATTCTCATACATATCCCAGTAGAGATGTTTCTTATTTCTTTTCTATCCAACCAAAGATCTTCTAAACAATGTAAATCATATCCTGTCAAACCAGGTGTTCCTGGATACAGTGTTGGGACATCTTGCCTCACAGTTCAACGCTCAATATTTGGGATCTTATGTGTCTGCTGTTTTCTAATTTGCAGATTTGGAGTCATCATTCTGGCTAGAGGTGTGCTTTCTCCCAGTGATCTGTTATTCAGATTACATAAAGTAGTGAACAAATTATCTTTCCAATGTTGATACAAATTATTAGAACTTAACTTCCTTAACTGTTCTTTCAATAGTCCATTCATTCTTTCAATTAACCCAATGCTTGTGGATAATATGGAATATGATATATGCATTCTATTTTGTTTAATATATAATATCTCTTCATTTCATTACTTTTGAAATGTGACCCATTGTCATTTTGAATCTTCATTGGGGTTCTGAGATCTAGAGTTTTACAGATATTTTTCTGGATTGCATTCTTACATGGACAACCACTAATACACCTGAATAAGTGTCAATACAAGTATATATAAATTTGCATCCTTAATCTTGTGGTAGGGGACCAGTATCATCTATTTGCCAAATTTGGACTGGAACTTTTCTTCTTGCTATCTCCCCAGTTACTACCTGAGGAACATTTCGTTCCTTTTCCATTTGACATATATGACATTCCTCTGCTATCTGTTTTAACAATGAATGAGAGAGAATACCTTGATCTTGTACCCACCAGTGTGTGGCCTGGACCCCTAAATGTCCGGCCATTTGATAGACCCTTTTTTGCTAGCGCTGAATCATCAGGTGGTGTCAGAGTAGGGACAATATGTTCAGTAGCAATCTTTACTATTCTATCAGCATGAGCATTGTACTCATGTTCTGGCATGGTGATGGACATGTGAGCATCTACTTGAAAAACTGACAAATTGGTACCCAAAGACATGTCCCATATATCTCCCCATAATTATTTGCCCCAGACTTGTTTACCATAAATTTCCAAATTTTGATTTTTCCACATGGGCATCCATGTAGCTAACCCATTAGCCATCACTCATGAATCCATAAATATATGACATTGTCCTCCTTGTTCAGTTTTGATAGTCTGATGTATTGCCATAAGTTCAGCATATTGACTACTTCCACCTATTAGTACTTTCCAAAGTCTCCCTAGTACATGGGTTATAGGTTACTGCTTTCCAGTGTCTTTCTTTTTTTTTTTAACAAATGCTTTATTAACTTCTGTTTTACATCATTCATTTCCGCCAGATTTTGAGTTACAATCATTTTCCCCCTGTTATTCCCCTACCCAACCTCCCAGAATAGCAGTCCCACAAGATATCACTTCCTCCAATCTGCTCTCTCCCATACCTTCTCCCATACCCCCTTCGACTTTTCCATTAGAGGAAGGTGAATCTTTGTGGCCCAATTCCTGCACATCTTATCTCCCAATTATAAGCAAAAGAGTATTAATAATAGTATTTATATATATTTGAAACATTTAATGTTAAGACCTCGACTTTCAGATCCATTTCCTTCCTCCCTTGTCACCCATTCCCTCTGGGGAGATAAGTAATTCAGTATATGTTGTACATGTCTAGCTATGCAAAACATTATCATAGTAGATATATTGTACAAGGCTGCTTATAATTCCCTCCCACTCATCCCACCCCCCACCTGTTCCATTCCCTACATGATCCTGTCCCTCTTCTATAGTGGGTACTTCCAACCTCCCCTCCCCCCAAGGATGCCCTCCCATCCATCATCCCTCCTCTCATCCCCCTTCCCCCTATTCTGCTGCAGGTTGAGATACCCCATTTAGTATGTATGTCATTCTCTCCCTGAACCAAATTCAATGAGAATGTGGTTTTGCCTTTTTTGCCTTCCTAATCTCCCCCTCCCTTGCAACCACTTCCCCTTGCTTCTTCTACATAAGATAGTTTACCCTACCCTGTCTCTCCCCATCTCCTCTTGTCACTTTCCTCTCTCACCTCATAATTTCATCCCTTGAGTATTCTCCCTTCCCAACAGATTCAACCTATGCTCTCTATCCATATATAACTATAAGCATATACATACACATTCACCTATGTATTCATATGACCACACACCCTTCTTCCATTATTTTCATAGTGAGAAAGATATCATCAGTCACAGTTATTGCTTTTCCATATAGGAATGTAAATAGTTCAACTTTGATAAGTTCCTTTTGATTTCTTTTCCCTGATTACCTTCTCAGGCATCTCTTCCTGCTTGTGTCTGGATGTCAAATTTTCTATTCAATTCTGTTTTTTCCTCAAGAATGCTTGAAAGTCCTCTATTCCACTGAATGACCATATTTTCTCCTGAAACAAAATACTCAGTTTTGCAGGGTAGGTGACCCTTGGGTTCATTCCCAGTTCTTTTGCCCTCTGGAATATCATATTCCATGCCCTTCAGTCCCTCAGTGTAGAAGCTGCCAGGTCCTGGGCTATTCTGATTGTGTTTCCACAATATTGAAATTGTTTCTTCCTGGCTGCTTGTACTATTTTCTCCTTGATCTGGGGATTCTGGAACCTGGCTATAATATTCCTGGGAGTTTTCTTTTTGGGATCTTTTTCAGGAGGTGATCGGTGGATTCTTTCAACCTCTATTTTGCCCTCTGGACCTAAAACATCAGGGCAATTTTCCTTGAGAATTTCTCATTTCATACTTTTCCTGCATCCTTCTCATTTCTCTTTCCAATTTTTCCTCCACTTCTCTTATTTGATTTTTAAAGTCCTTCTTAAGGTCCTCTATGGCCTGCAACCCACTCATGTTTTCCCCTGGGGCTTTTGGAGCAGGACTTCTGACCTCACAGTCCTTTTCCCGCTCTATGCACCCAAAATAGGAGTCTAGGGTTGCATTTTTCTGTTTCCTTTGCCTTGGCATGTTGCCACTTAATTACTTGACCTTTGGGCTTGTTGCCACACTATGGCTTTAAGGCCAGCTAGAGGAATTTTCGTCCCGAACGTGTGGGGGGCAACTTCCGTTTCTGGCAAGCTGTAAACCCACCCACGACTTCCACCCTAGATCACAATCCAGACCCAGGGAGGTTAAAGCAAGAGCGATTACCCCCCAAGACTGATCGCTGGATCTCCCTACTGTTTGCAGGCCAGGAGCTGGAGCTGCCTCTGAAAACTACAAAGTGGTGTGTCTCCTCAGCAGCTTCTAGCCCCCAGGGGAGGAAGCCTACGCATTCCCCAAATACTGGTCCCAAAGTCCATAGGACACTAACCTCTTACTTTGTCCTAGGCATGTCTGTGTTGATAATTCTGGAATCACCACAGCTGCTGGTGTTCTGGGGTCTCTCCAGCCGGCTGCTGGCCCTGCCGCCCTGGGGCTAAAACATCGGCTCAAGCGGACCTGGGCTCGGCTCAGCTCGGCTCCCCGCGCTCTGCAAGGAGGTTAGCTTCTCTGTGCTGTTCTGTGGGTGCTGGGGCTCCAGAAGTTGTTCAGAGTCCCCTTTTACATAGTTTGGGGGGAATCTGGGGGCAGAGTGGCTTGGATGAGCTGTTTCTACTCCACCATCTTGGCTCCGCCCCTCCAGTGTCTTTCATGACCCACATATTTTGCTGTCCCATCAGTAAACCATGCATGTTTCTTCTCTTCAGTTAATCCATCATGTCTGTTATTCCATTTTACCAAGGACTGTACCAACTGTTGCTTTGGCTCAGGGAATGTATCATTTCCCTCAGTCTTGATGTTTGCTATAGATTCATATAAAGAAGATACTCCACTTTTGCCTATTTTAGCTCTATTTTTAATATACCATATCTCTTTAATTATGCTGGCCTTCTGTGCATGTCCAATTCCATGAGAAGCTGGGGTACTCATTACCCAGGTCATAATCAGGATTCCAGAGCTTAATGTCACTTCATGGCCCAGAGTCTGTTGTTCAGTCTCTACCAAAGTCCAATATGCAACTAACAACTGCTTTTCAAAAGGTATATATTGAACTCCAGATGAAGGAAGTTTCCTAGACCAAAATCCTAAAGGTATATTCTGACTTTGTTGTTTCTGTCATAAACTCCAGTTTGCATAGTCATCCTGTACAGTCACTTGTAATTCCACCAGGCCATTTTGTATAGGCCATAAATCTAGGGCTGATTGTATAGCATCCTTGGCTTCTTCAAAAGCTTTACTCTGCTCAAGTTCCCAATCAAATTCATACTATATTTCTTCTGAGTAACTTTATATCAGGATTTCAAATTCTGTCCCAGATGTGATATGTGATGTCACCAATATCCAAACAATTCTATAAATTTTAGGGTCTCTTTCTTATTGGTAGGGATAGGAATATCCTGAATCTTTTATCAGGCTTGTGGAAGAATCTCTCACAACCCCTTATTACATTGTATACCCCCAAATATTACATTTTGAGCTAGTACTTGAATCTTTGCAGGGTTAATTTCCTACCCTTTGCTTTTCATATGTTCAATTAAAAGTGTCAAACTCTTCTCCATTCTTTTACATTTTTCCCCTTTATACCATCAATGTAATGGGTAAACTGTATACCAGGTAGCTTTAATTCATCCAAATGTTCAGCCACAATCCTATGACAAATAGTGGGGCTATGCAAATATCCTTGTGGCAAGTGGGTGAAAGTATGTTGTATGCCCTGCCAAGTGAAAGCAACCTGGTCCCATTGTTTAGAGCCTGTTGGGATGGTGAAGAAAGCATTGGCTAAATCAGTAACTGTGTACCAAGTCCCCTCATATTTTTGGATCCTTTCTATTAAGGTGTCGGTATCTGGAACAGCAGCATACAAGGGAGGAGTAACCATATTCAATTGTCTATAATCCACTTTCATTCTCCACATCCCATCTGATTTTCATACTGGCAAGACAGAATTATCCCACTGTGTGGTCATAGGGACTAATACTCCTGCTTCAACATATTCTTTTATAGTATTGGTAATTTCATCTTGCCCACATGGCACATGATACTGCTTTAAAGTAATTACTTCAGAAGGTTCAGGTAAAGTGGTTGGGTTTATTTTTATTTTTCCCCACTAAAACTTTATTAATTCCTATCTTCCTTACTGCAAATTAGTATCTTCCTTCAGGTATATTCAGGGTCATACCATTCAATATATCTGTTCCAATGATGTATTCAGGAATGGGTACAATAACACAAGTATATTCTTTCTTAGGTAATTGTCCAATTTTCATCATTAGTTTGACTTGTCTGGCTATTTCAGCCCTTCTCAGTTCTGTGATGGTAATAGGGGTTCTATGCTTGAATTTGTCAGGGTTCCCATAAATGAGGGAGACCTCTGCCCCAGTATCTATCAATGCCCTGGTTACAGTATTTGGTACATTTTTCCAATATATAGTCAGATTTATATGGGGTCTGTAAATCTCATCTGTGCACTTCCTTAATCTGAGCTGGGGCATGGCCAATTTCCTATTGTCCTTAAAGTTGTGACGAACTTGGATACAATGGTGCAGGAGCATCTATAGGGGCAGTTCTCATTTGCCTATTCTGTCTGACATTAAGCCCCTTATCTTGGTATATTTAATATAGTTCATTAGTTGGAAGACCATCAGTTTTTCTAAAATCAATAGAGCTGCTCTCAATAGAGCAGTAAACAGTTCTTGTCAATCTATTCTGACTTTAAATCTGCTGACCATTTACTTTTCTCTCTTGAGGAAGTTTATCTTTTTCCCATTCTCTCAAGTAACTTAGCTGTGAAATCTTTTCTAGTACCCCTATTTCACCAATTAGTAGAGTCAGAAGTAGGTGCTTATAAGCAGGAGGAGCCATCTTCACCATGATATTTCTATGAGGTACTGCTAAGGGGATATGATACATATCTGCATTTCCAACCATGATAGCAGTTTTCATTACTACTTTGTTCAGCTTTCTCATACAGTCCCTAAGCAAGTACCAGGGTCTGTCTCCACTAGGACACATAGAATCAGTGGGATACATTTTATTGCATCTATCAGCAGCTAAAGCTAACAGATTGGTTGTATTGTTACCTCCTGCCATATGAAAATTTCTAAAAGTTTGCTGAACAAAAGGATTCTGACAAATACTATTAAATTTCAAGCGGTCCACACTATCTACCAACACTCTTTCAGCTCATTGGTGAGATTCTCACCAATCCAAGATGGATTCTCTCATCCTTTCAGTGAATCAATTAATATATTAGTAATCTGCTGAATGAAATCCTCTTATCTCCCTGAACTGTGTTTGGCCTCTCTGATTCTCTTGCTTTCTTCTCAATATGGGGCAAGCTTCTGCCAAAGTAAAACTTGGTCATGAAACATTGTATCACCTAACACTGTATGATTTGCTCCCAGTGCACTCTCTTGGTAGCCATTGTCATGGAAACTAGGCTCAACCTCTACCAAAACTGTCTGATTTTTCCTCGTATTACTTTTCTGCTTCTTTTCCCAAGCCAAAGTCACAACAGCCCTCTCTTCTACCACCTCTTCTAAAGGAGAGCTCACATACTGGAACACAGCCAGCTTCTCATTTAAAACAACTAATTTTTTTTCTCCATGTGAATTTTTTCTTGTAGCAGTTTGTCCCTATGCTTACATATAATATGGTAACCTGTTATTAAAACCCAACACCTTCTACACAATGCCTCCAGCTCTCTCCCAGGTTTTATTGGTATTCTTTGTAAACACGTTTCTAAATCTCCAGGTTCTTCCTTCGGTAACCTCAGTTCCCTGTTTTCACAGAGCCCTGTACTTTTAGACCACTCCCTTGCTAAGGAGAAATAAGGTAAATCCTCTCATCCTGGGATAACCATTTATTCTTCTAAATCCCTTTTGCCTCCTAATTGAGGTCTGATACCTTGAGATCCCATCCTCACCACCAAAAGTAGCACCAATGCAATATTTATAACACCTACAGTCACTATAAATATACCTGCATGGTGTTCAATTGCAAAGTATAACAGACTCTATATAGAGGATAGAAGCAAAACATTTATTCAGACACCAGAAAATCAAATCCAAAAAAACGAGGAAGCCAATGCCATCATAATAGCAAAGAAATTAATAAGCCACAATAGCCCAGAGAGCCACACCTTTGGCTGTCCCACAAACCAGTATTTTTACTCACAAGCCTGACTGACTTCCTGGGATGCATCCTCTCCTCCTCCCAGTCTAGCTAGCTCTGACTCCCAACTTCCTGTGGGCTCTGTTCCACCCTTCAGGAAACTCCTCCCACCACAGGCACCATGTGACTACATTCAGCCTATTAGGAGGCAGAGTATATTTTCAAGGCAGGAAAGGTCTTCAAATACCCCTAGGCTTATTAAGGGTCAGGGAAGATCTTCAAATTCCCATTACCATTACATTTAGCCCCAAGACCTTTCATGTTCCTTATGTAGCAAAAATACAGAAACAATACACACTTCAGTACTGGTTTAAAAAAAAATTAGATAAAACATTGGAACAAATTAAGTAGGTACACAACATACAAAAGCAAATGAGCCCAGCAAATAGTGTTTAATAAATCTTTTCATCCCTTCTTGAACTTGGTAATAGTTTCCTTCTTCCACCCTCTCAGATGAGAACCTTGCCTCATATTTCATTTTTTTTAAATTGAGACAATTTGCCAAGAGCTCCCTTTTCTCCCCTCTTCATCTTAAATTATTCAGATACCTTTACCTCTCAAATAATGTGATGGCCCTTCTCTTTGCCCAGACAAAACTAATTCACATGCACAAATGATCCCATTCCATCTTGTCTTATCCAGCAGATTGCCCCCCCATTATCTTCATTCTTTACTCAATTTAATTGTCTCCTTGCCTACTGATTGGTTTCCTACTGCTTACAAAGATACCCATGTCTCTTTTGTCCTCATAAAACCCCCAAACCAACCCTCATTTGCTCCATCCATCTAGCTGTTGTCCTTTATCTTTTCTTTTTTGCATGACTATGCCCCTTGAGAAGGCCACGTGTAAGTAGTTAATGCCTCCAATTCCTCTCACCCTCTTCACCATCTGTGTTCTGGCTTCTACCCTCATCATTCGATTGAAACTGCTTCCTCTAAAGTTACTAGTGCTCTCTTAGTTGCCAAATATTTCTTTTTCTTAATTCTCATCCTTCTTAACCTCTCTGAAGCCTTTTACAATGTCAGTCACTCTTCTAAATGCTCTCTTCTCTTTATTTTATCCCAACATTACTCTCTCCTGGTTCTACTTGTCCAACCACTCCAGTTTTCTTTGTGCTAAGCAATACCTAACTGTGGGTGTCCCCCAGTGTCGCCCTGAGCCCTCTTCCCTTCTTCTATACTGTTTCACTTGGTGATTTCCTCCACTCCCATAGATTAAATTAAATAGGAAAAAAAAAAACATCTCTACATAGATGATTATATTTGTCCAGTCCTCACCTCTCTCCTGACTTCTAGTCTTGCATCTCCCACCATTAGACATCTTCACCTGGATGTTCCATAGGCTTCCTAAATTCAGCATATCCAAAAGTCCAAATTCATTATCTTTCCTTAAAACTCTCCCTTCCTCCTAACTTTCCTGTTACTATGGAGAGTACCACCTTCCCAAATATTTAGACTCACAAACCAGGTGTCATCCTCAATTCTTCGTTGTCTCTCATCCTCCTCTCCAATAAGCTGTCAAGATTTCTTTTTTCTGCCTTTGTAAAATCTCTAGTAGATATATTCTTTCCCTCTTCTGACACTGCCACCACTTTGGTCTCAACTCCCCACCTCAACCCTAGACTACTTCAGAAGTCTTCTAGTTGGTCTCCCTGCCTCCAAGTCTCCTCTCCAGTCCATCCTTCACTCAGCTATCAAAATGATCTTCCTTAAGCACAGGTCTGACTGTGCCACTTCTTTATTCTGTCAAGTTTAGTGACTCCCCATTGCCTCCATGATCAAATATGAAATCCTCTATTTTGCTTTGAAAGTTTTTCATAACTTGGTTCCTTCCTACCTTTCCAGTCTGGCTGAACAGGTTATAGTATATGATTGTTATGGAAATCCTTTTGGGGTATATAAGCAGGATGATTTCAGAAAAACCTGGGAAGACTTATATAAACTGATGCAAAGTGAAGTGAGCAGAATTAGGAGATCATTGTATATAGTAACAGCAATATCGTACAAAGATCAACTGAATGGCCTACCTATTTTGATCAGTGCAGTGATCTAATACAATTTGAGGAACTTGTAATGAAAAATGCTATCCATCTCCAGAAAAAGAACAGATGGAATCTGAATGCAGATCAAAGCATACTTTGTAAAAACATTTTTTTCTTTTGGTTGGTTTTTTTTTTTGGTCTGTGTTTTCTTTTGCAACATGGATAATATGGAAATATGTTTTGCATGACTTCACAAGTATAATTTATATCATATTGCTTGCCTTCTCAAGGAAGGGTGATGGGAGGGGAGGGAAAGAATTTAAAACTCAAAAATTTTAATATGCCTTTGTAACCTGACTAATGTCTAATGTGAAAGTATTTGCAGATCCTATACTGCACTATATGCAGTTGTGGGGGGTGGGGGGAGGGAGGAAGGGAAATTTGAAACTCAAGGAACTATGGAATTGAATCCTGTAAAATAAACAAATTAATAAAAAAATTCAAAAATATTTTTAAATGAATGCTACTTTTTTACATGCAATTGAAAAATATTTAATGAAATAAAATATATTGGGAGAAGGGGGAAAAAGAGCATACCCTTTGACTCAACCATACCTTTGCTAGGTCTATACCCAAAAGAGATTTTAAAAAAGAGGGAAAGGACTTAAGTATACAAAAATATTTATATGCTCTTTTAATGGCAAAAAACTTAAGGGGATGCCCCTCAGTTGAAGAATAACTGAACAAATTGTGGCATATAAATTTAATGATATACTACTGTGCTGTAAGAAATGAGAAAATAAACAAATTCAAAGAGTCATGGCAGTATTTGTATAAAATGAAGTAGAGTGAAGTGACCATGACCAGAAGAAAAATTGATACTATGACATCAGTTTTGTTTTTTTTTTTAAAGCAATTGGGGTTAAGTAACTTAAGGTTACACGGCTAGTTATTTATGTGTGGGTGCTAAGTACTGAGGCCGGATCTGATCCTGGGTCCTCCTGACTCTGGGCAGGCACTCTTACTCACTGTGCCACCTAGCCACCCCCTATGACATCAGTTTTATAAAAATGAATAATTTTGAAGACTTGCATAACCTGATGAAGAATTAAATGAGACAAACCTGGAGAACAATTTGTACAATAGCAACACTATGCAAACAAATATCTCTGAAAGCTATAAGAGCTGCAATCAATGAAATGGCTTTCATGATTTACAGGACTCGTAATGAAGCTTGCTATTTACATCTACATAGAGAAGTAATACATTTCAGGTGGAAATTGAAACTTGGATTTTTTGAAAATAACAAGTGAGGAAATTTGTTTTGTTTGGCTACATATTTGTTTTTAAAAAAAAGGATTTTGTTTTCCTTTTTTCATAGAAGCAAGGGATAGGAAGGAGAGAACATTGATTTGTGAAATAAGAAACAAAATTTAAATTACAAAAATAGTTTCTAGTGCTCTTAATTGCCAAATATGGTGGCCTTTTCTCAGTCCTCATCTCTCTCTCTCTCTCTCTCTCTCCCCCCCTTTCTGCAACATTTGACACTATTGACCTCTGTCTCCTCTTGAGTACTCTTTGGGTTTTTTATGACACTGTTCTCTGTGGTTCTTATCCATCTAACTACTCCTCAGTTCTCTTTTTACTGGATTTTCCTCCATAATTGGCCCCATCTGGATTTATCCACAAGGCTCTGTCCTGACCCCTTATCTATTCTCTCTCAGTGATTTCTTCAGCTCCCATAGATTTAAGTATCTCTCTATACAGATGACTTCTACCTCTGTCTATCCAGCCCTCTTCTTTCTCCTAAACTGTTTTAGCTCTATGTCACCAAATGTCTGGATGTCCACAGGAATTTTTGAAACTCAGCATGTCTCAAATAGAAATTGTACTTTCCAAATTCTTCTTCTTTACTTTCTTATTGATGACACTTCAAGTGACATGATTTATTTGAAACTTTTCTTTTTTTTTTTTAAGCAGTTGGGGTTAAGTAGCTTGCTCAAGGTTACACAGCCAGTCATTATTTATGTGTGGGTGCTCATTTGCTGAGGCCGGATTGGATCCCAGGTCGTCCCAGCTCCGAGCCCGGTGGTCTTACTGCGCCACCTAGCAGCCCCATTTGAGACCTTTCTTGATCCCCATACTGCCAATGCCACACACCACCCCCCATTACCTTTTATTTATTTTGTGTATAATTATGTGCATATATGAAAGATCATAGATCTAGTGATGGAATGGACCTCAGAAATCTAATACAGCTCCATTTTATGGAAAAACTGAGGCCCAAGGAAATTAAGTGACTTACTGTATGTAAGGAGGATTTTTTTTTTTTTTAAGCAATTGGGGTTAAGTAACTTCCTCAAGATTACACGGCTAGTCATTATTTATGTGTGGGTGCTCATTTTCTGAGGCCGGATTTGATCTCGGGTCATCCCAACTCCGAGGCCGGCGCACGTACTCACTGCGCCACCTAGCCGCCCCTTTTAGGGCAATTGGGGTTAAGTAACTTGCCCAAGGTCACACGGCTAGGTTTTTGTTTGTGTGGGTTAAGTGTCTGAGGCCGGATCTGAACTCAGGTCCTTCTGACTCCAGGGCCAGCGCTCTACTCACTGCGCCACCTAGCCGCCCCAGGAGGATTTTTTTTTAATCCTTCTGAGATTCAGTTTCTCAGGATCCATGACCATGGGAATGTCTAGTTTCTAGTGTTTGACAGTAACTCCCAGAATAGTGCCAAGGATTCTAGATAGTAGTTTACAGAATCATAGAGACAGTCGTAAGGAAGCTACAACATAAGATAAGGGGTAACATAATGTAATATTTACTATACTTGCACAGAATGACAATATTGCTGAAGATAACCTGTGAGCTTAATGTTGGCTCTTCTTTGTTGCCCTATAAAGCAAGTGGGCAACTGGTCAGTTAGTTGGGGGGGAGTGGATTATGGGGAAATCATAGAGAAAACCCACAGGGAACACATAGGGGAATCTATGTGTGCCTTAACTGGCCCCCATTGAGGCTTAAGGGGATTTAGGGGAGTGCACAAGTGTGCCTGTCTCATTAACCCCATTGAGATGTAGTGGTAGTTGCCCCCCCACCCTTCTCACCAGCCCCTGTGAGATGGGTCATTAGGGAATGCTTTAGGATCTGGTTCTCCCAGCAAACATCTGAGAAGACCAAACTAGAATAAAGCTGATTATTATCCCCTCTGAAGCTGTCTGTCTGACCAGATCAAGAGCAAACCTGTTAGAGTCTGGAGAAGGAGAACTCTAGTGCTTCCTGTGTATTATCTGTGAAACAACTAAAGTCACACAGGTAGAAAATATTTGGGATGGTTTTGTTTCCCTTTAAAGAATGTATACTGCTTTAGGGCAGACAGAGAAGCAGAAAGTACTTTGTGCTAGACATTATGCTAAGCTCTGGGGATACAATGAAAGCCAAAAAAAACAGTCCCTGACCTTGAGGAGTTTGCAGTCTAATATGGAGGGAATAGTTCATTTTGTGTCTTATGTCCCTAGGGCCTGGAAGTGCTTAAGAAATTAATCAATCAATTGGTTGATCTCAAGCTTTCTTCTTTCGTCAGTATGTTACTCCAGTATGATTCAAGCTGCTTGAGGACAGGAATTATTTTATATTTCTCTTTATATCTTTAGCCCCAAGTACAGTGTTTAGCACTTGGTAGACATTTAATAACCACCACCACCCCACCCTCCACATACACACAGACACACACACACACTGTTTTCCCCCATGGACCTTTGATTTCATTAGTATAGGGACTTCTTAGTTAGAAACTACCCTAGCCAATGAAAATTGGCATCTGCTTTACAATTTGTTGTCTTATGGGATTTCTTGGGGTACTTGGAGATTAATTGACTTTTGGTGTTGAGTGTAAGGGGATCAAACATCTAGTATGCATCAAAGACTCTATTTCATCCTAGGTCTTTCTGACTTAGAGGTCAGCTCTCTATTCACTGTACCATACTGCATCTCAATAAATACTTATTAAATTAAATTGAACTTACATTTGAAACTATTGATGATCACTCATGCCTTTCATATTTTTATGTAATTTAACAAATGTTCAATAACAACACATAGCTATCTGTAAATTGTCCTTCCCTCTTTCTCCTCTCTTCCCACAATCACTTTTTCTTTAATATGACCAATCTTAATTTTTTTCAAGTAGGCATCATACCAAATCTGAATTTCTCTTGCTGTAGCTTTTCCCATTATAGAATCCCTTTTACTAAGTGCTTTACTATGAAATTAATTTGCCTTTTATTCCCTGGAGGAATTCTGGCCAAACTTTTAAGTTCGATCAAAATGGAGAATAACACTTTGGATTTATAACACATCTTTCACCAAAGAGCTCAGAAGAAAACAAATGAAACTCTTTTGGCTTTGGGATTCAGATTTAAGATGTTATTTATTAACTGAGTCATAAATGTCATAGTAACACTGACTAGCAAAGTTTAACTTTGCATAACTAATAAACACTTCAGTTTACTTTTTGACATTTTTATTCACATGTTTGTTTTCATATCATCTTCAGTTCCAAAGATATCAGGGAGCTATCCTTTTTCATCAACAATAATAGAAAGGAAAGCAGTTTAGCAAAACTAATAAATCTATCAACCCAGTCAAACATGCAATATTACACACTTATAGTTCCCCATGTCTGCAAAGAAGGGAGGTAAGTGTTCTCATCTCTTTTCTAGAACCCAGTTTAGTCAGTATAATTACATGGCCTTAAGTTTTATTATTGTTGTTCAGTAGTTTCAGTCATGTCTAACTCTTTGTGATCACATTTGGGATTTTCTTGATAAAGATACTGGAGTGGTTTGCCATTTCCTTCTCCAGATCATTTTACAGATCAGAAAACTGAAGCAAACAGAATTAAATTACTTGCGCTGGGTCACATAGCTAGTATCTGAAGCCTATTTGAACTGAAGTCATGCTGACTCCATTTCCAGCGTTAGTTTTTGGTTACTCTGTGATCAGCTTTGATAATAACGGGAATTTAATAATGATAATTTATACTTAGTGCAGTATCTTTTCACTTATAAAGTGTTTTGCATATTACTTAGCTTGTTTGAACCTTAAAACAGACCTTTGAAATATATGTCACATATCTCAGAGACACCAAAACTCAGACTTTGAGTGATTTTTGATTTGCTCACAGCATTTCATAATCAAGACTCAGACCAAACTTTTCTTATATCAAGGCCCAATATTCTTTTCACTATACCAATTTTGCCTTCTCCTACTAGAATTTCTGTTGGAAAAAAATCAATTTTAGTAGTTTTGCTGTTAATAATTGTATTTTATTTATGAATTATCCTTTTACTCATTCAATCCTAAAATTCAAATGTTACTTTCCAAACCCTGAAGTGTATGGTAATAGCACTTACCCTGTTTTCTCATCATTTATTTTATTTTTTCAATGAACAAAATCTATTGTCTCACCCTCTCATTCTTCCCTCCTCTAAAAAATAAAAACAAGGGGGTGGAGCCAAGACGTCGGCATAGAAGCAGGAAAACTCTGTTTGCTCCCCCCAAACACCTCAAATACCTATAAAAATTACTCTAAAGAAACATTAGGGCTACAGAACCCACAAAGCGACAAAGAGAAACAAATCTCTCACTGAAGGCAGCCTGGCAGGTAGACAAAGGGTCCATTGCAGCACACTGGGAGAAGAGCCCAGCCCCACCTGAGCCCTCGGTTTTAGCCTCAGGGCGGCCATGACCAGCCATGGCTGGAAGGACATCGGGAGAGTGGATCACCAGCAGCTATGTCAGTTTCCAGAATTATCAACCCATAAGTGCCAAAGAGAAAGTAAAAGGTCAGTGTGGACTTTGGGAACAGGGGTCTGAGAGTATGTCCAACCTCTGCCCCAGAGGGAGAAGGAGCTGAGGCAAGGTAGCCACCACAGTGTGGCTGCTTCAGAGCTCCTGGCCTGCAGATTGTAGGGGGACCAAGCAACCATTCTGAGGGGAAAATGATCTTGCTTTAACCTGCTTGGATCTGGATTGCTGTCTAGATTGGAGGTCCTGGGGTATGTGACCAGGTGCCAGAGCCAGTTGAGGCTTCAGACAGGGCACCCAACTAATAGCTCCAGGAGCTGTGAAAATCCCAGCAGTTTGGGACAAAGCTCTCCTCTCTGGAAGCAAAGTTCTACTGTGGCAAAAAGCTCAAAAGTCAAGTAATTGAGTAGGAACATAAGGAAGCAAAGCAAGCACAACAATCCAACTTTAGATTCCTAATTTGGGGACAAAAAGTATCAAAGCATGGAACAGGAGGAAGACAACAAAGTCAGAACTCCTGTACCAAAAGCTTCCAAGAAAAATATGAATTGGTTACAGGCCATAGAGGAGCTTAAGAAGGATTTTGAAATCCAAATAAGAGAAGCAGAGGAAAATTTGGGGAGAGAAATGAGAATGATGTAAGAAAATCATAGGGCGGCTGGTTGGCACAGTGAGTAGGACCACCGGCCTCGGAGTTGGGATGACCCGGGATCGAAACCTCAGAAAATGAGCACCAACACATAAATAATGACTAGCCATGTAACCTTGAGCAAGTTACTTAACGCCAATTGCTTTAAAAAAAAATCATGAAAAGAGAATCAACCACCTGACTGAAGAAAATAACACCTTAAAAAATAGACTGACTCAAATGACAAAAGAAGCTCAAAAAGCCAATGAGGAGAAGAATGGCTTAAAAAGCTGAATTTGCCTGATGGAAAAAGAATCTCAGAAGCTCACTGAAGAGAATCATTCCTTCAGAATTAGATTGGAGCAAATGGAAGCTAGTGAATTTATGAGAAATCAAGATACAGATCCAAACAAATAAAAAAATAGAAGGCAATGTGAAATATTTCATTGGAAAAAACCACTGACCTGGAAAATAGATCGAAGAGAGATAATTTAAAAATTAATGGACTACCTGAAAGCCATGATCAAAAAAAGAACCTAGAAATTATCCTCCAAGGAATTCTCAAGTAAAATTGCTCTGGTTTTAGAACCAGAGGGCAAAATAGAGGTTGAAAGAATTTGCCAACCACCTTTTGAAAAATCCCCTAGGAATATTATAGCTGGGTTCTGGAGTTACCAGATCAAGGAGACAATTTTACAAGCAACTAGGAAGAAACAATTTGAATATTGTAGAAACACAATCAGGATAACACAGGATCTGGAAGCTTCTACACTGAGGGATTAAAGGGCTTGGAATATGATATTCCAGAGGTCAAAGGAGCTAGGATTAAAACCAAGAATCACCTACCCAGCAAAACTGAGTATCATGTTTCAGGGGGAAAAATATGGTCATCCAATGAAATAGAGGACATTCAAGCATTCTTGATGAAAAAACCAGAGTTGAATAGAAAATTTGACATTTAGATACAAGAAACAAGAGAAGCATGAGAAGGTAAACAGGGAAAAGAAATCATAAGGAACTTATCAAAGTTGAATTATTTACATTTCTGCATGGAAAAATGATAATTGTAACTTATGAAACTTTTGTATGAGAATAGTTGAAGGGAATAGAAATATATATATGTATATGTATATATATGTATACATACATATATATGTCTATATAGGAGTATGAATACATATGTGAGTATGTGTATATATGTGTACAAGTATACATAGAGGGCACAGGACCAGTTGAATAGGAAGGTATGATACTTAAAAGGTGAAATTGAGAGGTGAGAGGGGAATATAATGAGAGGAGATGGGGACAGACAAAATGGGGTAAATTATCTCATATAGAAGAGGCAAGGGAAAACTGTTACAATGGAGGGGAAGAACAGGAAGGCAGAAGAGAATGGGTCAACCTTACTCTCATTTAATTTGGCTTAGGGAGGGAATGACATACATACTAAATAGGGTATCTCACCCTAAAGGAGAGTGGGGGGGAGGGGATAAGAGGGGAGATGATGGAAGTCAGGCTGGGGGGGAAGGAAGTTGGAAGCACCAACTTTTGAAAAGGGACAGGGTCAAAGTAGAGAATAGAACGAGTTGGGGGCAGGATAGGATGGAGGGAAATATAGTCAGTCTTTCACAATATATCCACTATGGAAATGTTTTGTATAGCTACACATGTACTACCTATATTGAATTGCTTATCTTCCCAGTAAGAGTGGGAGATAAGCGACAAAGGGAAAGAATTTGGAATTCAAAGTTTTAAAGTCAAACGTTTTAAAAAATATATTATTATTTTTTTTTTTTATATGCAACTGGGAAATAAGATATATAGGCCCTGGGATATAGAGATCCATCTTGCCCTACTGGAAAGTCAGAGGAGGGATGAGGGAGGATATAGGAGAGAACAGATTGGGGGAGGGGGCATACAGTGGGATCGCTGTTTTGGGGTGTTGGGTAGGGGAAAGATGGGGAGAAAATTTGTAACTCAAAGTATTGTGGAAATGAATGATGTAAACTAAAAATAAACATAAAATTTCATTTAAAAATAAATAAAAAATAAAAATCCTTTTAAGAAGTACTTATTGTCAGGAAAAACAAATTCACTCATTGTCTATGTAAAAAAAGATCTCATTATTTACCCAGACTCCCATCACTTCTTCTTACCCTGTTTGTTCCAAAGTGATTTTAAAAATTCCGTTTTACTGTTACATTTAAAGATGTCCATAACAAAGAATGTTTTCCAAGTTCAAAGCCCTTAAGGTGTTGTATTAGTCTAATACTTTAACCACTAAAAAATAAAATCCTTAGAGTCTGTGCGGATTGAGCTCTTAAGCAGCAAATCTAATAAATGGCTCTTTATGTAAGAAGACAGCCTAATCCTTGAGTTACCCCTGCAAATCTCACATCACAATTTCCAATGATATAATTCCTGCTTTTAAGGTTTGTTTGTTTTTATTTTTTTGTGGTCCCTGCTTTTTCACCATTAAGTTGTTTTCACAGAGAACAGCTAAGTTGTCAAATGTGCCAGGTGTAGTATATTTTTTGCTATTAACTTAATTGTGGTTAAATCAGTCAGTTGTGTCTGATTCTTCATGACCCTGTAATGGGAATTTCTTGGCAAAAACACTGGAGTAGTTTGTCATTTCCTTCTCCAATCAGCTTAATAGCATATCACAAACTTAAAAACCCTTTAAAAATGAGAAAATATTACTTTTGTAGTTTCAGTCTCAAGGAGTTTATAGTTACCCCCTCAGAACCACCTCCTGCTATGCAGACTGAGCTACACAGAAATTACTTACTTTCCTTGAGAGTCTGGATAATGGGTCCTTGCCTGAGTTTACCTAACAATCTTACTACCTTAATGTGAATTTACTTCTTTTTTACACAAAAAAAATTCTATTAAAGCAGCTAATTTTAAACAAACTTTATACAAATGCTTTAAACAAAAGAGAGAGATCTTTAAATAAACCCTAGATCAAATATGAATTTAATGAAATATTATGGTATTGGAAGAAATAATGTATTGATGAATACAGAGAAGCATGGAAAAATCTTCATGAAAAATAAGGAGAGCCAAGAACATAACATACACAATAACTATAACAACATAAGTGGAAAGAACAATAATAAAAAAAAAAAACCCCAAAAAACCAAAAAACAACCCAGGAACGATAAGTAATTAATCTGGGGGTTTTGTTTTTGTGATTTTTACCAACTGTGGGAGTTTCCAAGTCACTTCTTCTGTGTCACAACTCCAGTCCTATTGGTATACAGAATAAAAGAAGAACCTCATGGTTAGAGACTACACAGTAGGTTCCCATCAGCAGCCTGTAAACCTCCACCTTTATCAGCTAAGAGCCTGATGCTTGTGCATCCACCAGCACTATTAGCTTTCCCAAGCCAAGGTCCAGTACTTTTGAGTCTGATTATTTGGGCAATCCTGCCTCTATAAGATGGTCAAAAAACAACCAAGAAATACTAGTCTTGGTGCTTCCTTTACCTTCCCAAGTAATTTCTTCCAGCACCCACTAAGCTAATTATTCCACATCAATAGGAGCCCACTCCCTGTTCCATTTAGAGGAATATACACTCCCCTTTTATCTCCAACAGGAAAACACATTTGAGTGTGAAGCTTCACATGGTCTCCACACATCCACACATCAGAGGAGCCCCAACTCATATTGGTGAGACTTTTGTGCCCTTACATCACCAGGAACCTATATAAAGGGAGCCAGAAGCCAATAAGATCCCAGGGACAACTTTGTACCCTTTAAAGAGAAAACTATTCCATTTTGATTGGAGTGTAGGTGAAAACCAATAGATATTGATCCCATCACACTGCCTTAATAACTGCTTTGCATCTGGACATTCAAACTGGTCTAATTCACCCTAATTATACTATAATATAGCCTATGTCTTTATCTTATGAACAAACAAAACATAAAAGACTGCCAAATGCTTTGCTCAAATATAATTTTTTCTTATCTATAACAATCTCCATTTTGCCCATCTAAATACTCTGCCAGAAAAGGAAATGAGATCAGTCTGGATGACCTAGTCTTGATGAAGCCCTGCTGGCTTTTGGTGATCAATACTTCCTTTTCCAAGTGATCTGATTTTGTCAGGAAGAGAAGTCTCATTCATAAAACTATTTTCTAAAAACAATTTAGGACATTTTCCCTTCTCCAGGATATCTCTCCCATTCTCCAAGAGCTTTCAAAGATCACTGACAGCAGCTCAGCAATACATTTGCCACTTCTTTCAGTACTTTAGGGTGTAATTCATCTAGGCCAGCAAAATAGAATTCTTTGAGGGAAGCTGAATATTGTCTGACCATCTCTTCAATTTTCATGTTTCTACTCTGGTCACCATCTTTTATTCTATCCTTCCAAGTCCCAAAGATCATTTTCTCTGGCAGAGAAAAAAGAAACAGAGATTTGAGTAGTTCAGGCTTCTTTTCTTTATCATCAGACCATATATTCTTGGTAGCTGTCCAAAACAATAATGTTTTAAAAAAACATTATTACATTTGAAATCCATTCAAATATTTTTGAAAAACAATCATTATTTCCAAATACATAAGATTATAAGAGAAATGAATTATCCTGAAATTAAAAAAAATAAGTGTATGAACCCCAGGTTAAGAATCCCTGGTCTAGGTATTCTGTAGTATAGCCCTCTATTAGTATCATTTCTACTTTGAACTCTATTGATCCTCACACAAAAGATGGATAAGAATCTACTAAACTTGTAGATTGAGTGGTGTCAAACTCAAATAGAAACAGATTCCTGGGGGCAGCACACTGACTTAAGAAACCACAAATTAACATTGTCTATGTTTTATATTTTTGTTTTGTTAAATGTTTCCAATTATACATTAATCTGGTTTGGGCAGCACTCAGAAATCTGGCTGACCTTGCAGTAGACAGCCTGAATATGTATGCAGTGCTATTACTTCACCTCTTCTTTTTATTTTGTACCTTCTAAATAAGGTACAATCTCCCATAGCTATTTCAGTAATCAGTCTCTTCCCGCTAAGTCTCAGTAATACACGTGGGGCCAAATTTACCTACTCACATAGTATCTATAGGTCATCCTATCCCCTACTCATATATTTATTACTCATGCATGTACTACTGAATCTTCCTGATTCCAAGCCCAGTACTCTATCCACTGCACCACCTAGATGCACTAAGAGTTACTAGATTATTCAATTCTACAAACCTTTATCAAGGACCTACTACATACAAGGCAATGTGGTATGTGATGAGAGAAATACAAGGTTTAGATAAGACATAGTCCTTGCCCTCATGGAGTTTATAGGACAATAGGAAGATACGACAAATTCACTGATAATAATACCAAACAATATCTAAGTGTATAAAAGTAAGAACAGAAGAGGGACTTAAATCAAATGAGGGTGAGGGAATGCTTCATGAAAAAGTTAGTCATTGAATTAGGCCTTAAAAGATAGGAATTCCACCAGCCCATGGTACCCAGAATCTTTCAGTTTAAGAAGCAAGTCCATTATATATAGGAGGGAATGGGTGTCCCAGTCAAAAAAGCCAAGAGACAGATCTACAGAGAGAATTCCAGGCTGTGACTCAGGTCTGCGAATAAAGATAACTGACATAATGAATTAAAGGTCCAGGAAAATCGGATGAAATTTGTCTGATTTCTCCCTACTATGAAGGCTGTTTTAATAGCCTAGGAAAGGTTTTATATTTCTTACCTGTTCCTGTGCCTCAGAAGAGAGGCTTCTGACCAGGGCCTTGAAAGGATGGATAAGAATCTACTAAACTTGTAGATTGAGGCAAAGGGTAGATTGAGACTACAGCTGAAAGAACTAGGGTCAATGGTAGGAAGGAGATACCCCTCCCCAAAGTTTCCCTTGCTACAAAATTACCTCATATTCCTCCCTGACATCCTCATCAAAGCACCTACTCCCTGAACTCACCATATTTATAAAGCTATGTGGACAAACTAATCTATCCTGAACTATGAATTTATCAATAGACCTATTGAACAATTCCAATGATTCTTATTTATCAGTCAAGCAGTCAATCAACATTTATTAAGCATCAACTGAAATTTGAAAGAACCCTAAATGGGGAAGGGGAGAAATTGGAGTATTATGAAACACTAGAGCTCTCTTTTTTGTGGTACCATTGAGTTCTAACCATGAACCTGACCTCATATGGGAAGAAGGCAAAGAATTGTTTGTGACCTCCAAGGTCCTACCTTACAGACAAAGGGAGGAAAAGGCAACTGTGTTGAGAGCAGGAAATTGTTATGAGTCTTCTCTGGAAATCCTTTGATCTCAAAACCTACAGTGCTTCCACCTCTATATTTTACCACAGCTGCTAAGCACACCTACCCCCGGATGCTGGGAACTGGGGTAGGGTAGACTCTAGGTGCCCAATTTTGACTTGCCTAAAGAAAGGCCAGTGCAATCATCCACTCTGCTTTGAAAATGACTGCCCCTCCTTATACATGTTCTTCTTTTCTCTCTTCTCTCCTCCCCCTCCTCACTCCATTAAAGATGAAAGATGGAACAGGAATAAACAACCTCAAGTTCAATTTAGAAACTTACTGGTTGGGATGGGAGAGGGGTGAATATGAACTCTAGTCAAAGAAAGAAAACCCCTGTGAACACCCTTAGTCAAAGAAATATGGGGGCTGGGAGGCTGGATCCCTAGTTGTTATTGATAACTGTACTATTTGAAAGATAAGAAACTAGATTTCAATTTTTGGCACAACTCAAGTAATTTTTTTTTAGCTTTATAACTATGTGTAGACATACCTCCCCTTTGTTTGAAAGAAATCTGTCAGGCTGAGGGGGAAAACCTTTAAGTAAAAAAATTTGTGAAGCTTAATTAGGAAAATCCTCATCTCAGAGAAAGATGACATAAGTAGAAGGACTCTCATTAATAAATAGGAGCTGTTAAACTAAAAATGAAAGAAGATTCAAATTAAAAGTCAAATTTGTAGAATTACAAGGAAACTCAAAAGGTTTTTAATGGAAAATGTTTCAATTAATAGCAAATTGGACTTATATAAACTTTGCCTTCGTTTTCTCATCAGTAAAACGAGCTGGAGAAGGAATGGCAAACCACTTCAGTATCTTTGCCAAGAAAATTCCAAATGAGGTTACAAAGAGTCAGACACAACTGAAATGACTGAACAAGAACAGCAAATATTTATTGGAACAGTGTTTATAGAGAAGTTTTATATAAAATGAAAATCCTGCTTGATAATAACTCATATTTATATACATAGTGATTTAAGTCTACAAAGTGCTTTGCCCTCAACAGTTCTGTGAAATGAATAAGCGAAGAGAAGTTGGTAGGCTCAGAAATTGTTGGTTTTCAGTCATAGCTCCATGGACCATAGCATGCCAATGCTATCCATAGGGTTTTCTTGGCAAAGACACTGGAGTTGGTTGCTATTATCTAGTGGATTCAGGCAAGCAGAGGTTAAGCAACTTGACAGGTCACACAACTGGTAAATATCTAAGGCCAATTTTGAACTTAGGTCTTCCTGATATCAGACCCAGTACTCCATCCACTGAGCTACCTAGATGCCTCCATTACTTAAAAATAGTTAACATTTATGTACTTCAGTATGATGTTTACAACCCTAAGAAGTAATGTTATTACTGCCATCTTATAGATAAGGATACTGAAATGCAGAACCATTATATGGCTTACCAAGGTTTAAAGATCAGAGGCAAGACTTAGACCCATTTTCCTATGTTATTCTTATGGCAAAGTTGCCGAGATATAGGCTAGACCAATTAAATGGATGTTATCACCAGCAGGGATAATTGAGTTACTAGACTCAAAGAGTTAATAGTTAACTATGTCAGTATGGCGGGAGGTCTTCAGTGGTATAACCTGGCAATCTGTGCTTGGTTCTGTGACCTGTGATCTGTGCTGATTAACATTTTATCAAGGACTTGGATACTAGTACTATTTTTTTGTTACTGATATTGCTTTGATATTGTTATTGATATGGACACATATGGTCCATAAATAGAGAATAATACCTTATTGGTGAGTTCAGGCCGTTATTTGAAGAACTGATAGTTACAGTTACATCCATCACAGAGTATTATATCATTATATCTATCTTATAATGTATAAAATACAAGTATGTTGGAGACCTCTTGTTTGAGGGGAATTGTTGAAGTGGTATTTTGTTCTACCAAGTAAAATGCTTTTGTAAAAAAAATCAATAAATAATAGATGTATCAGGATGATTCCAAGATCTCTATATCCGATCCTACTCTTTCTCCCAAGGTCCAGTCCATATCATCAGTTACCTTTTGGACATCTTAAATTGGATATCTCACAGGCATCTCAAACTCAACATATCCAAAGTAAAACTCACTATCTTTCTCCCCAGATTCTTGATTCTTCCCAACTTTTCTATTACTGTCAAGAACACCATCATCTTCCCAATCACCTAGACTTAACCTCAGTGCCATTCCTTATTCTTCCCTCCCCCTACATCATACATCTAATTTGTTCCCAAATCTTTTCATTTCTATCTTCACAATATTTCTTTCAGCTCACATAGTCACCACCCAAACTTAGGCCTTCACAAACTCACTCAAACTAGGTATATGACTTGAAAGCTGCTGATTTCTTCTGGTTTCCTTTTATTTTTTCATCCATGATCTTTTCCATTCTTTAAGGATCTTTGCCCTTTTAAGATATCTTAAAAATCTATGCCAGGGTGCCTTTACAATTGTGCTGCCTTCTACATACAGTGTAGAAAAGTCCAGTGACTTTTCTTGTTTCCATTTCCTTAAGTACCATTGCTGATTCCTCACAAAAATACTTGTTGACTGATTGACAGTACCAGATACTTCATCAGGTTCATCAATGTGGTGGTTGCACCATTATTGACAATGAGAATTGATTCACTATAGAAATGCCAGCAGCACTTCCTTTCTGGTTGTGTAATATTTGGACTATTTTGAAAAGCATCCCAAAAGTCAATTATCCCCATGTCCCACCTGACCTCCTTGTGGTCACAAAAATATGACCTGCCTAGACAAACTTTTCTCTGGGTTCCGTACTGCTTTTGCCTGTTTTGTCTTTGTTTTTATTTCTTTAATAGTTACAGTAATAATAGCACTACATAAATTATGATATGTGATATATGATATGATTATAAATGTAGCACTTAAGTATGCAAAGAAGTTTACATATTTATCTATTTTGATCCACAGTCTCTCATGCTAGATATTTGGAAGTAGATGCAGTTATTATCTCCATTTTAGAAGAGGAAATGGACAAGGAGAGGTTGTGATTTGCCCAGATACTAAGTATCTGTGGCAAGACTTGAACTCAGGTCTTTCCAACTCAAAGTCCAACTCTCTATCCACTACATTACCTAGCATCCTTATTTTTTTTTCTGAGTTTAGATGAACAAGTGTCCTATGGCCAGTGTGTCCAGAACTAGTAGTGACAGTTCAACTTTGTTGTTAGCATTCAGTTATTTAAGTTGTGTCTGACTCTTCACGACCCTATTTGGGGTTTTCTTGGCAGAGATACTGAAGTGGTTTGCCATTTCCTTCTCCAGTTCATTTTATAGATGAGAAACTGAAGCAAACAAGGTTAAATGATTTGCCCAGTCACACAGCTAGTATAACTGTCTGAAGTCAGATTTGAACTCAGGAAGATGAATCTTCCTTATTCCAGGTTTACCCCTCTATTCACTGTGCCACCTAACTGCCCCCACCATGTGACTAAGAAAGTTCCAAAGTTCCTGAGACCAGTGAGAGAAGTGGTCATTTCCAGCAGCAGGACCAGGCTGACAGTAAGGGAAAATTCTGCATCAGAGGACAGCCACAAGAAAGAAGATGAGTTTATTTATTTGATTTTATACAACTAAGTTAAGAAGAAATGTAAAATGCCTAATCATCACTTTTGAAAAACTGCTTTTAAAAAACACAAAAAGCTTCATATTCTGATGAGATGTATAAATATTAGTCTCCTATGGGAATGAAATCATAGTTATAAGCAAAAGTATTAAATACTATTAATCTTGTGAATTTATTATTGTTCATTATGATTCTTCGTTTAGCATTTCTTTTTGTGTATAAGTATAAATTACATAACAGAAAATTCCCATAGCAGAATAAATCCCCATAAATGAAATATAATTAAATAAATAAAATAAAAATAAATTTTCATAACAGAAAAATAGAAATACCAGCAAATCTGTTCTATTTTGTGCCAATTTTTTTCATCCTCCTATTTCATCTATAAATGTTCTTGGTATGAATTTACTTAGGAGACTTCTGTCCAGTATGGCTGCCTGAACTCAAGTGGACAGCTCAGCTTCCACACACTTACTCTGAAAAAACAACAACTGAAAACTGAACCAGATCAAATAATCTAGAGAGCCAATGAGACAGTATAGTAAGTGACTCTTCTACCTCAAAAAGAGAGAAAGAGAAAGGAAGGAAGGATCGAAGGAAGGAAGGAAAAAAGCAAAAAAAAAAAGTTAGCCAGAAGCCCATAGGCAATAGGAAAGGGGGACACGAGTAAAGTTTTACACCAGTAAAGCTAGGGGGACATGAAGGTGAGTAAACAAGAGAGTAGCCTCCCAACCTTACCAGATACAGGCCAGAAATGTCCCACAGTAGGGACCTTGGGAGCAAGTAAGAGTGGTAGTAGCCTGTCCCTGTACAGCAATAATCATAACAGGATATCTGGGCCCTGAGGCTCTGAGATCCCTATCATTCTATTCTGAGGCTTTATAGAGCACCCTGAAGATCTGGCACACTCAACCTCAAAGATCAAAGGTGAGGGGGATCAATCCCCAGGATGTTCAGTGCAGGAACCTAGATGGCCCAAAGAGCAAAGTGAAGATAGAAAGAATCTACCAATCACCTTCTGGAAAGAAAAAAAAAGCAGGACAAGGAAAAGTCCCAGGAATATATATCCAAAATCCAAAGTTCCTACATCAAAGGAAAATAAAATACTATAAGCATTCAGAAAGAAGAAATTCAAGTACCAAGTAACCAGAGGTTAGGATTAAATTTCAAATTCAAGTTTAAAATGATGAATAACTTAACCTACAAAGCTGAGTATCATCCTACAGGGGAGAAAGGGGAGGGGAATTTTTAATGGAATAGAGGACTTTCAGAAATTCCTGATGAGAAGACCAGAGCTGAGTATCAATTTTAAATGTAAACACAAGAGTCTCATATCCTAGAAAGGTAAATTTATTTGAGCAATTGGAAGGAGATGATTGATAATTCTACTAAGGAGAGAAGAAATGTGTCCCTTCAGAACCTCAGTTCTCTCAAAGGTATTGAGGGCATTGCCTGAGAAAAGCAGATGCTTAGGAATGGATTGGTTCTTTTCAGAGGATTTTGAGAGGGAAAAGAGAAAGGAGAGTATAAGGAAGATTGTCGTGGTGAAGAGAAAAAGAAGGGAGTGAAATTTACTACTTCTCATATTTGGAATAGATGGGACGATTATGTAAATATTGAGGAAGGAGGGGAATGGAACAGGCATTAAATGAGCTTCACATATTTCATCTGGATGAAGGAGGGTTGAATACACTCACACATGTATATAGATTGGCATAAAACATTTCATATATTAAACTCAACTGGGAAAAAGGTAGAGATAAGGAGAGGAGGGATTGAGATGGAGGGTAGCTCTGGGGAGAAAATAATCACAAAAATCAAACTTCCTGGTCCCAAAGAGCAGATTAAATGGGAAAAAAAGAGAAAAGAACTGCAAATTATGGGGGTACCTATCATTTATGGAATAAGTAAACAAATTGTGGTATATTAATGTAAAGGAATAGCATTACACTGTAAGAAATGAGAAAAAAGAATCTGTTACTTTGTCTTACTTTCAAAGAAATTTAGTAATAGAAATTTATACAGAATAAAGTGCAGAGCCAGGAGAACAATTTATACAAGGACAACAACATTATAAAGAAGGACTACTTTGAAAAAATAAGAATTCTAATCAAAATAATGATGAAACAAGTTTCCAGAGAATCTATGATGAAGAATACTACCCACTTCCTGATAGTGTAATGGACTCAAGGTATATAAAGAAAGATATTTTTTGATATGACCACTGTAGGGGATTTTTTTTTCTGCTTAACTGTACTTATATAAGGATTTTTTTTTCTTTTTTCTGTTTCTAATTGAAGGGGAAGAGTGGGGAAACCATGTGGCTCCCCAAAAGAGGGCCATTTAAATATTTTTAAATGCCCAGAAGAAAGGTGGAAGAGGTTTAGAAGGAAGCATGACAAGAAGTTTTAAAATGTATTGTATTTTTAACGTATTGAATATATTACAATTAAATACATACAATTAAATGTATTGCATTCATTTTAAATTTGAACATTTAAAATAATAAAAGTCTACTTTTTCTTCCTCCCACTGCTCCTCACATTGAAAAAGAAAGAAAAACAAAATACTACTAACAAAGAGTCAAACAAAACAAATTACTGCAATGGTTCTATTCCAAATACACAAACAGGCGCTCTCTCTCTCTTTCACACACACACACACACACACACACACACACACACACACACACACACACACACACACACACTTCTTCTCTCTAAGTCCGTCATCCCTCTTTCAGGAGGTAGCTAGCATGTTTCATTAGGAGTCTTCTGGAATCATAATTGGTCATTGCAATGATCATTTTAAGTCTTTCAAAGTTGTTTTCCTTCACAATATTGTCGTTATTTTATTATTTTTATGCCCCTTAACCTAAGATTTTGAGCCCCATTTGAGTTTTGTGAGGGGGCAAGATGGGGTGCTTGTACCCAAGCCCACACCCTAAGCTATTGTTTTATGTGCAAAGTTTTTCTATTATCCCTATTATATTGTTGCAAAGTTCTGTTGACACCAGTTTTTCCACAAGTTATCCCTAAACTCTCATTTAATGTTAAGGTACTTTTGCTATGAAGGGACATGAAAGATCTTAAGGCCAAATGTAATGGGAATGGGAATTTGAATATCTTCCCTGCCCCTTAATAGACCTGGGGGCGGGGGGTGGGGGGGGTGGGGGGGGTGGGGGGGGTGGGGTTTGAAGACCTCCCCTGCTGTGAAAGTAAATTCTGCCCCCTAATAGGCTGAATGTAGTCACATGGAGCCTGTGACTAGGGAATTTGCTGAAAGCTTCAGCAGAGCCCACAGGAAGCTTCCCTGCTGTGAAGATAAACTCTGCCTCCTGATAGGCTGTATGTGGTCAATGGAGCCTCTGGTAGGAGGAGTTTTGCTGAGGGGAAGCAGAGCCCACAGGAAGCTGGTTCAGAGCTAGTCAGACTCTGGGCTACAGAGGAGCTCAGGCAAGGAGATAGAGAGGTTTGTGAGTAAACACTGATCTTGTATTGGTTTTTGGGAAGGCTAAAGGATAGCATGGCTCTCAGTGATATTATGGCTTCTGAATATCTTTGGTACTATGATGGAATTGACTTACTGGTTTTGGGATTCGGTCTTCTGGTGTCTAAATAAATGCTTCAATTCTGTCTCTATCTGGAGAATATGGTATATTTTGCAGTTGAATGTCATGCGATACTTATAGTCACGGTCTTTATCATGATCATGGGTGCTATAAATATTGCATTGGCTCTACCGTGGTTAACCCACTTAATTCCAAATCGATTTTATATAAATTCTACCAGGTTTTTCAACAGTTGTTACAGTACAACAGTATTCTATTTCATCATATTCATATGCCATATTTTGTTTAGCCATTTTCCAAATTATGGAACCTCCCTTAATATCCAGTTCTTTGCTACCAAAAAAAAAGAAAAAAGCTGCTATATTTTTGTACATATAAGACCTTTTCCTCTCTCTTTGATCTCTTTGATGTATAAAAACAGTAGTGGTATTGCTAGGTCCGAGAGTTTGCACAGTTTAATAACATTTTTCCATATTTCTAAATTATTTTTTTTTAAGAATGACTATCTAGACTAGTTCAGAACCCTACCCACAGGGCATTGATGTATTTGTGTTTCTCACAGCATTTGTAGTTTTCTTCTTTTTCAGCTCTGTCAATCTAATGATTATAAGATCGAACCTCAGAGATATTTTAATTTTCATTTCTTTAACTCTTAGTGAATTTTAATGTGTTTAGCCATAGTTTGGATTTCTTTTTCTGAAAAATTGCCTGTCAGCTAGGAGAATGACTTATTCTTATGAATTTGAATCAATTTATTATATAGCTTAGAAATGAAACCTTTATCAGAGAAACTTGGAGAAAATACTATCCCACTTGCCTGTTTCTCTTTTAATTTTAGCTTTATTATTTTTTGTACAAGAATTTTTCATTTTTATGTAATTAAAACCACCCATTTAATTACTGTGATTGTTGAATTTATTGTTAACTTGTTCAAAAATAAGGTTCTACGAGGTGAAGACTCACAGTTTTATATAAAATCCTTTTTTTGTGCTCTGCTATACTGTGGAGATACTCATTTGGGGGGGATTTAGGTTTAGAATAAAAAACTAAATTTAAAAAACTAGTTTAACTGGATCAGGCCTCTGTACGCTTTTCTCCTCAATTGCTTTTTTATTTTTTTGTGATGTCATAATAATTCTTCTCCTCCATCATGTTTTGCAAATAATCATGAACTTTTAAACTACATAGCACTTTTTTTGTCACTCCTCTTTGCTTTCAAAGAAATTCAAGTGTCTTCTAGTTGAAAAAAAAAGCTGTATGTATGGGAATATTTAAAGGAATTGCAGGGCTTTCAAGCATTCCTACTGAGAAGACCAGAGCTGAGTATCAATTCTGAATACAAACACAAATGCAAACACAATTCTGAAGACAAAAACTAGTATCCTAGAAAAGGTAAATTTATTTGAGTAATAGGATGAAGATAATTAATAATTATACTAAGGGAAGAGAAAATAAAAGTCCCTTCAGAACCTTAGTATCTTCAAAGGGTACTGGGAGAAATTCATTTCTCATTTTTTCATAGATGATGAATTGTTTAAATTATTTGCAAATTTTTCTTGTCTTCATCTTTTCTTCTCACATTTCCTCTAACCATTCAGTGATCTGACTACACACAAACAACTGAATCTGAAATTACTTTCAGATCTTTAACTAGCCACTTCTTGTCTGTTAAAGTGAAGTCACTTCTTCACATGTATAATGGGTATCATATTGTTTGCCTTCTTAATGGGTGGGAACAGGACTGAAGGAAGGGAAAGAACTTAGAACTCAAAATTTAAAAATGGATGTTAAAATAATAAACTTTTTTTGAGTGAAAATAAAATTTATTTCATTTTACATCAAATACAGCTCAAAGCTGGGTTTACAGCAATTCCAAGTGGATAGGACTAGAAAAGGTCAAATCAGTGGAAGAAAAGTCTGTAGTTGGTGAGCAGGGAGCCTCTCCTTCATCTCCCAAGAGGATATGCTGATCTTCCTGCAGGGAAGGATGGAAAGTGAAGGCCCACAGCCAGGGGGTAGGTTGAGGATTCCTCCCCAGAGAAATGCTCAGAGACAGGAAGAGCAGGAAGCACAGAGTTGAGAGTCCACTGGACAGAGAGTCATGGGACCAGCCTCTGATGCTGGAAGTGGAGGGCCAGGGCAAAAGATGGGTGTGGCCGGAGCTGTGAAGAAAATGGGGTAGAACCTGTAAATGAGGGAGTGCTGGACGACATTGTAAAAGGCCAGAGTGCCAGAAGAATATTCCAGGTACACACCAACCCTGGGCACAGGGCTTTTCACTCGATGGTTCAATGATCCAGGATAGTTCTGTAGATAGTAATCCTCCTGCTTCTTGACACAGCAAAGCAGAAACAAAGAAGCATAGGTGTCCTGGTTCCTCCTTCTTTTCCTCCTCAAACAGGGTGTATAGATCCCCAGTATCCACTGAGGTAGCTGAGTCACATCCACCTCCCAGTACTGTCTGCCTGAGCTGAAGGCCTGCTCAGCAAAGACATAATGGCCAAGAGCAAGCTCAGGGTTCTTGGTCTCCCCCTGCCAGCCTTCTCTAGCCTTCACACTTTTCAGATCCTCAGAAACAACCACACCAGAATTGGATGATGGAGGATCTATTGTGAGGTCTACTCTGAATTGTCTGAGCATCTCTATCATGCCTGGGATGGGGTATTCTCCCAGCTCTGGGCTGATAGCCTTGGCCCTTTTGGACAGCAGTGACTTACTCCTTTCCAACAACTGCTTGACTTCCCATAGCAGATCCACATTGGGTTGGTGACCTGCTCCCTGCAGCTCTCGAATGAGGTCCTGGAGGGTGTGCACATGCTGGGATAGTCTCTCCTGTTCTGCCCTTTCCTCTTGCTTCAGCCTTTCAAGACATCGAGATTCTTCCTCCACCAGGAAGCACTGCAGCTTGTTAAATTCTTCTGTGATCATCCAGTGCCAGTCAACAGCAGGTCTCTCTTCCCCAGCAAGAAGTTCCTTAGCTTCCTCCAAATGCTTCTCCAAGTAACTCTGAAGGAGCTGTAGCTTTTTCCTGCAGTTGTGAGCAGCCTCTTCTACAGGGGCAAGCTTGTGAGCCCCATGTTCTGGGCTTTGGGCACATCTCACACAGATTGGTGTCTGGTCATCTTCACAAAAGAGCTTGAACATCAACTTGTGCCTGGCACACTGGTGCTGTCCTTCAGCACTCCGCAAGTTCTGGGAACAGAGCTGTTTGACCAGGTCAGTCAGCTCTGCTAGGCGCCTATTGACTCTTGGGATTTCTCTGGCCTGGGGCACTTGCCTGCATTCAGGACAAGAGAAAGGTGTAGCTCCAAGTTTCCAGCTCCAGGACAGACATGTTCTGCAAAAACTGTGCCCACAACTGATGGTGACTGGCTTAGAGAAGTGGCTCCTACAGATGCCACAGGTGATTTCCCTCTGCAATCCCTGCAGCTTGTCCTTAGCAACTTCCATTCTTCTCTCTCCAGCTGCTTATCTTCTCCAATAGCTGAGATGAAGAGAGTTCAGCTCCACTCAAGGCAGTGCTTCTGAGGGTGAAGATGGTCTCCTTTTATAGGAGGTAGCCCTGCCCCTTCAGGGTCTCCCAGAAAAGGTGTGAACTCCTTTAGCCTGGAATCCTACAGTCAACCTGTGAACCCTTGCTGGCTGCAGCAGCCCTGAGGCCCCCAGAGTTCACACCTCTGGTGGTGATCTTAGGAAGGATAGGTTTCACCCAGCTGAGAGAGCTTCTGTGCCTATGAAGAGGAATGGTGTGAACACATAAAGGTGCATCTCAATGGATTTTCTTTTTTTTTTTTCCCCAAATGCTTTATGAACTTCTGGTTTACGTCATTCATTTCTGTCAGATTTTGAGTTACAATTTTTCCCCATTTTCCCCCTACCCACGACCCCCCAGACTGGTTGCTGGATCCCCCTACAGTCCACAGGCCAAGAGCTGAAGCTGCAACATGGCACAAGCTGTGCCTGCTCCTCATCGGCTTCTCATCCCCAGGGGAAGAAGCTGACTCATTCTCCCAACCAGTCCCAAAGTCCATAGGGCACTGACCTTTCACTTTGTCCTAGGCATCTATGTGTTGATAATTCTGGATACTCCACAGCTGCTGGTGTTTTGGGGTCCCTCCAGCTGGCTGCTGGTCTGGCCACCCTCAGGCTAAAACCTCAACTCGGGCAGGCCTGGGCTAGGCTCTCAAAGTGCTGTGCTTGCGGCTCCCAGAGCTCTGTGTTGGCCGTTCCTTGCCGGGATGCAGGACTGTCCTCAGCAGGAGGTTAGCTTCTCTGTGTCATTTTGTGGGTTCTGGAGCTCCAGAGGTCATTCATAGTCCACCTTTTACATAATTTTGAAGTGTTGTAGGCTGGAGCTCCTTGGAAGTGCTGTTTCTACTCCACCATCTTGACTCCGCCAAAATAATAAACTTTTTAAAAGCATAGTCAGTTTTGTATTTTGTAATGTTGCTATATGCTTATGATTCTCTTCTATTTATTTATTTTTTGCATTTGGGAGGGACAATTGGAGTTCAGTGACTTGCTCAAGGTCACATGGCTAGTAATAAGTGTTAAGTATCTGAGTCCAGATTTGAACTCAGGTTCTCTTGACTCCAGGGCTGGTGCTCTGTTCTCTGCACACCTAGTCATCCCTTATGATTCTCTTCTAGAAGAGGTTATGTATGGTAAGTAAGCAGTGGTGTGCTGGTAAATGATTAACAATTGACACTGAAGGGGGAAAAGATAGTTGTGACACACTTAAGTTTATTCTACATTATTAATATTTTCTCTATCACTTTTTTCATCTAGAAATCAACAAAATAACAAACAAAGCCTTGATTTATAGCATTTCCTGATTTTGGAGGTCTAAATGCACTCACTAAAAATTTAGCAATCATTCCTGAGAGCTCATTTTGAGTTGGTGCACCCCTGTGTTCAGGCATGAGGCTCCTTAGTAGCTTCCAAGTCTTTGGACTTTGCCATTTCTTTTTGTTAAACATAGATTCAAATATTTTTTTTCTCTGCCCTTCCCTACAACTTATAAGTATAATGTCAAGGAAGATGTGGACATGGTTTGCAGAATCTTGTCAAATGCTTATATCTTCTTTAAAGTATGTTGGTATATCAGATGGGATTATCTGTATGTAGTCTCTTGGTTTATGTTTATCATTGGCACTGAAAGGCAAGATGATCTAGTACCACATGGATAAAACTAGTAAATGTGTTTAAATTTTTTGATTCAATAATCTGCATAAGATAGGTTAACCTTTGAAAAACTTAAGAGAAAATTTTCCAAAGCATGCTATATGTTTCCATGCTGTGGTCAAACCTTTCAGTGAATAAAATATCTCCAAAGTACATATTCACATTTTTACCACTTATCTCCTTATTTACAATTTGGAGTTACTTAATACCTGTAGTGCCTACTTTGCAAGTTGTTATGAGGCTTAAAATGGGATCATATCTCTAAAATCTACTAAGCCTTTAGAGCATTACACAAAATAGTAGCTGTTCTTATTATAAATGTCATGGTAAACCTGAGCAAAATGAGAAAATCTTAATCAGAAATTGCTTAGGAAGACTTTCCAAAATGCAAAAAAAAAAGGGGGGGGGAGTGCAGACAAAATACAACTTTTTGATCTCTCGAACAAAAATGACAGCAGCAGCGTGAACTTTGGCTGGATAGTGTGGATAAACACAAATTTCCTTGCCAAAACACATGAGTCATCCTTTTGGGTATAACCAAGGCTTCTAACCCTAGCCATTCTAAGTTTAAGAGGGGCAGAATAGGCTTCACAGTGAAAGCAGGAATGACCAGGAGCTTCTGTGCTTTCCTCCCTCCCTCTCACCACTAATGTTTTGGTGACTCCCAGAGAAATTAAATCTTCAGAATAATTAGCATAACAAAGTGTGACTACCAAAGAGGACAGACTATTCCCGGGTTCAGAAGGACAAAAATGGGAGATCTCAGCATTTTCAGTAGGCACTATAGGGGAAGCATACTGCTTCCTATCCCAATAGGTGAGGAAAAGTTGCTCGCCCAGCTAGGAATGAGGGCTGGGGATCCTGCTTAGAGAGAGGTAAGAAATCCATCCACATCTCATGGCAGCTGTCTGGTGGGCCATTTGAAGTGCCACCTATGTGAAACTGTGGGGCAGATGAAAAAACTCATACAGAAGAATATCATGCATAAATAATTCCAGGAACTTTCATGATCGCTATAGTCCAACTCTAAGAGTCAGAATACTGACTTAAGGCAGCTTTCAGGCCCATGCAGTTTAAATCTAAACAAGTAATAAAACTAATCTAAAAGTATCAATCAGAAGAAATAGAGAACTTGAATAGATGGCCATGAAGAAACCTGAGGGGACAATGGCCAAGAAGGGGCAAAGCAGAATTGGAGGTGACCATTGTTTAGTGATAGCTACTGAGAAGGAACTTTTTCTATTGGATGGTTTCAGAGATTTCTTCCTGTGTCAACTATGGAAGTCAAGAACTACTCAGAAAAGTATTTTATCCACAACACAAAACAGTCACCCCCATTTCCTCTGAGCATAAGTTGATGAAGTATGGGGGAGGAGTTTGTTTCTTTATTCCTTCTGGCTCTTTATCCTTTGGGAGATTGTTCTCATTTGCTTTTGTTGGGTTAAGAATTATTCTATTATGTGGTTGTTCTTACACTTTATTTTGCTTTGTTTGCTGTTTCAAGTAAGTGCTTTACTTTTTGATTTGTGATTTCTGCCCAATCCATAGAGTCTTGAAACTTGAGCTGTATTCTACCCCCATTTTCAACCTGAGTAGCTCAGGGATCCAGAGTTAAGCAGGGAACCTGTGATATTTTCATAGGAAATAAAATAGGATATTTAAAGAATGCCCAGACTGTGCTTCAGCTTCATAGCCCATGTAGACATTCACCCCTGGCCATCTCACTATCTTATTCTCTTGGATGAATTGCTCCTCCCTACCTGGACTAGCACCTTCCACAGCAAGTCCGAAACATGGACCTTCCTATGTCGGACTTTCTGAATTCACTAATCTTTGGAGCTCTTGCTCTAACTCTAAATATATGTAAACTAATCCACTTAACCAATTCCATTATATTTGCTAGCTCTTTCTAGATATCAGCTCACATTTTAGTTTCACATCCCATCCATCCAGTTAGCCACCCAGTCCTGCCTACCTCTTTAGTACCACATTCTTCCCTCAATCCCCAACTCTCCAGAACAAAACTTCCATACTTATTTCTCCTTTATATATTTTGTCTTTCCTTATTAGAATATAAGCTCCTTGAGAGCTGGAGTTGTCTCTCTTTTAATTTTTGCATTCTGAGTACTTAGCACACAGTGCCAAGAACAGCGTAAGTGTTTAATAAATGTTCTTTCATTCATTCACTTATGATGTTGTTGGGTCATGCTAAAGCTATCTTCATTAGTATTGCAGGAATCCATTGAAGAATTTTTGTTTTCCTTTTCCTCAAGAACAAGGCTATAATTTGTCAGTAGTTTCTCCTGTTCCTTTTAATTTCCTTTCACCCCCTCCATAATGGACAAATAATCTCTATTAACAATCCGGGCAAATTAATATAAGGAAGCAATGTCTAACTCTACTGAAATCTAATAGTATATTTTGTTGAACTACTAGTGTACATTGTATATTTTTCTGCTAAAAATGAACAGCTACTATGATGAGCCACATATTGAAGAATTGCTGCTTCATTGTGGGACATGAGCACCAAGGGCTATGAGTTTGGAGGAGTGCTCACTGGTTGTGGTAGTGATGTTATTGAAGAGATTTTATACAATACTGTGGACTGGGGTGAGGTGGAGGTGGGGTACAAGTGACTGGGTGATATAAACAGAAAAGATTATATAGTTACTATGCTGTGTGAGTTTCAGAAAATCCTAAGGCATCTCTAGGAGAGCTGACTAGTGATGTGCTTCACCTACTGTGTGCCAGAGACTGTTCTGGAGATTTTAGAACAAAAATGAAACAGTTGTTGCCATCCAGGAGCTTATATTATATCAAAGAAAACAATGTGTAAGTAAATAGGCATGTACAGAATTTATATACAATTAACATAAGGAAATTGGGGGAAGGGGCAGGGCATTACCAGATGGGAGACAATCAGAGAAGTCTTCATGTTGTTCTTAAACTGAGACTTTTTTAAGTCCTGAAAAATGGTACCCATGTATACCACTGCTGAATAAGATTTGATTAATGAGTTTAATGCTCTTGTTGAAGAGAGCAGAATGAACTAAGGATGGCATAAAGGGACTGCTGAGAGAAATGAGATCTTCATCTATAACTAGTGACTTTTTATACTTTTAGTAGTAGTCAGTGACTACTAATGTCAACATTTTTAGCAGAAGCCAATAACCCAGTACCAGCATTTTCTACATTCATCAGCTTCTCAGTTGCAATATTGACAGTGGTCAGGCCCATCTAAAGAAGCTTTTAGTCAATACCTATGTTATGGAGCCACATAGACCCTATGCCTCACCCATAGTGGTGGTACCCAAAACTAGAAAAATTTGGAGGCAGCAGTGGAGTGGCAGAGATGCTACTGAACTGAGTGTTCAAGACCCAGAAGAGGACTTTTTGGCCCAAATCAAGATCCAGAACTAAGTGGGAGCAGGAGTCAAGACAAAACTTTTATATGGAAAAACACACCCATATCTTGTCCTTCACTGGGACTGTGAGGGACATTGAATATACAAGTCTAGGAGATGGAGTTTGCTTGATTCTCTTGGCCTTTTTAACAGTTTCCCATTTTGGGGTAGTGAGAACCACTGTGTGGTATACTATCAATGTAAAGAACTTGCAAGTCCCATCTCTCTATAAGGTGGAGTTTATTAGGATTAGTTGACTTTAACAACCCTGTGTTCTTTTGCCTTATGTATTTGTTGGGGATGGGGGAAGGGTCAAATTCATGGTAGTACTATAAATCTGAAGGACCATAGACATGTCTGGGAAGGAGACTAACTATGAGGACATAAACATTTACTAAATGACTACTGTGTATAAGGCATTGTGCCAAGAATTTTACAAGTATCATCTTATTTGATTATCCCCCAAACCTTGGGAGGTGGGTACTATTATTTTTTTTGGAGGGCAATTGGGGTTAAGTAACTTGCCGAAGGTCACAGGGCTAGGTTTTTGTTTGTGTGTGTTAAGTGTCTGAGGCCAGATCCGAACTCGGGTCCTTCTGACTCCAGGGCCACCTAACCACCCCAGTAGGTACTATTATTATCCCTATTTGACAATTGAGGAAACTGATGAAGACAGTGGTTAGGCGACTTGCCCAGGATCACAAAACTAATAAGTTTCTGAGATGGGATTTGAACTATTTCTTCCTGACTCCAGGTCCAATGCTCTATGTACTGTGATTCCTAGCTGCCTCCTAGAGAAGGAAGATTTATTTTGATTATTTATAAGTTCAATTATATCTTTTTTCCCTTTAATTGTTATGTTAAAATAAATCAGTCTATCCTGTTACCCATGGTACTTGTATGGGAGCTGGATATCTTTTCTTTTTCTTTTTTGTAGAGAACTACACATAAACCAAATATTTATATTTCCAAGTTAAACCCTGGAACAGAATTGGGAGGGGATTAGAGGATGGGATGCAAAAGAAGCCAAATTCTGAAGTCCTTAGAGAAGATCCTGTGTGTGGGCCATAAACTAGAAAAACAAAGATTATGTAAGCAGTGCCCCTCTCCTTCCAATCAAGTCTATTCCCTATACATCCAGGATATCAGTTCTGGGTCACAGTTACATATAAAATGTAACCCTTGTTCTCAAAGACCTTTCCTAGTTGAGCAAATAAGACTTAAACTATGAAACATTAATAACTTATGCAACAAAGTGTCAACTGCATGTTACTGAACATCATTATCTACCTCCCTGCCTCTTTATCAAGTTCACACTGACCAATTCCCACAGTGTGACTCAATGCCAGAGTCCACTGTGGGCTAGACCAAGTGCCCCAAACTGAGCTGGGAAGCAGGACTCAGATAAATGGAGGAACTTAATCTATAGCTGATTCATCCAAAAAGACTAAGGTCAAAGACTGGTTCAAGGTTCAAAGAGATCTTGACAATCAGCTATGTCATTTCCACATATGAAAGGCTGCACCTAGGATACTGTGCTTTTATTATTCCCATTCCCAATATGCCTCATTGAATTCTTACACAGTATTTCTGTTCCCTTTTTCCCTCTTGGCATAGATTTCCCATTCAGCATGAGGACATTTAGAATTCCTATGTTTTCTGTGAAGATAAAAGGACCTTTCAGTCAAGAATAGTGAAGTAATTCACAAAGAAATTACATTTTCTTTTTATAGAAATGACTACTGAGATAATTGACTCAGATGCAGTAAACAGATTTATTCAGTGAATCAGCTAAGAAGCCACAACTAAAAATCCTCAGATTTTCACTTTCTACATGGAAACTTTTCCTTTTAATAGGAGAAATTCATGATAATTTGATAAGTTGCTTGTTGTATGGATTGAATTCCTTGATATGGGAACCTCTTCCTCCAACACAGATCAGATCATAACCCTTATATGTCTTTTCCTTTTTGTCTTCTCATAATGTTCTATAGAAGATTTAAAAATATAGAGAGATGTATTCCCATACGTATGCATATATATGTAGACGTATGTACAGATATAGATATACTCATACAATTAGTGCCTCTTTACCTGTCTTTACATCACAGTCATTACTGGGAGGGGGAAAATAATATTCTACATCCTTCAGACCAAGCAATTATTTTAGCAAAAGCAAAACAGTAAAGTAAAAACATTTGAGACAATGGCTACTTTTGTCATGAAGAGGAAGACATGTTTCACTAATTTTTAAGACATTCGTTGCTTTCCATTATTCAGAATTGCTTTCAGTGATCTTTTAATTCACACTGATATCACACTATATGTATATATAATTCTTTTGGTTCTTATTTTATTTTGTGCCAGTTCATCCAAAATTCTCCATGCTTCTCTGAAATCCTCATTATTTATCTTTTCCTACTGCGCAATAATGTCTGATTTAAATTATATACAAATGTTTCCCAGGTATTACTCAATCAGTGGCTACCCACTTTATTTCCAGCTCTTCACTACCACAAAAAAAAGTGCTGCTATCTTGTTATATCTTGTATAGAGAATTAAAATGGAGTGCAGAGATACATAGGACAGAGAGAAAGAAAACCAGAGTTGAAAAGTTAGAAGCTGTTGGGACACATCTAGGTATTCATATCCTTTGGAGGGAAGACTAACTACACATGATCCTTCCAGGTAACCAGGTACTTCAAGGAAGCACATGGATCAGGTAACTATACCAAGTCACCTTCTACTGTCATCTCCATTCTATCACTTATTTTCTCCCTCCCTATCTGCTGACTCCTCTACTGCCTACAAACTTGCTGTCTAGCCATCCTGAAAAACCCTTATTTGATCCTTCTATCCCTCCTATTATTCCTTAGTTCTTTTGCCCTTTGTGGCTAAACTCATTGAAAAGGCTGTCTACAATAACTGCATCCACTTCATCTCCTCTCATTCTCTTCTTTACTTACAATCCCTCTTCTGACTTATCATTCTACCTAATTGCTTTCTTCAAAGTTACCAGTGGTCTCTTACTTGATGAAGTCTGCTTGATTCTCTAGGCATTTGAACAATTTCCCCTTTGGGGGTAAAGGGAAGGAAATATGAGCTCTAGGATCAAATACAAAATGTTCTTTTTGGCATTCAAAGCCCTTCATAACTTAGCCTCCCAACCCCTTCCTTTCCAATCTTCTCACACATTACTCCCTCCAATGTACTCTTTGATGCAGTGACACTGGTTTTCTGATTATTTCTCAAGTGAAGACACTCCATTTCTCAGTTTCATGCATTTTCTTTGACTATCGCTCATGCTCATCTTCACCTCCTGTCTTCCCTGACTTGTTCAAGTGCCTGCTAAAATCCCACCTTCTACAGGAAGCCTTTTCCAATCTCTCTTACTTCTAGTGCCTTCCCTCTCTTAATCATTTCCTGTTTATCCTTTAAATAGCTTGATTGTATATATTTATTTTCTCATTGTCTCCCCCATTAGATTGTGAGCATCTTGAGTGCAGGGATTGCTTTTTGCTTTTCTTTGTATCCTCAATGCTTAGCACAGTTCGTGACATGTATTGTTGTTCAGTCATTTCAATCATGTCTGAATCTTTACATCCCCATTTGGGGTTTTCTTAGCAAAGATATTGAAGTGGTTTGCCATTTCCTTCTCCAGTTCATTTTGCAAAAGAGGAACTGAGGCAAACAGGGTTAACTCTGTTGACTTGTCCAGAGTCACAGAGCTAGTATCTGACACCAGATTTGAATTCGGGAAGATGAGTTTTTCTGATATAGTTAGCACTTAATAAATGTTTATGGGCTGACAATGTGGTCCCAAATATAGCAACAGACAGACAGGAGCAGGTGCAAAAGAATTGAGGAGTTCTTAGACCAGGCTTTTCTGACCAAACAGAAAGATCCCTGGACCATATCAAGTTCCTGATCCAAGCAGAGGAATTCCTGGAACATTTGACAACCTGATAATGAGGTACTCTAGATGTCCATGCCTCATTCAATAAACATTTGTAAATCATAGTACTATGTGTAAGACAAAGTTGGGGATGAGAAATTTGTTTGGTCAGCAATAACACATTAGAACTTGATAAATATATTTGAACAATATCAATTGGGTTGTAGCAGTTAACACATCTACCACATTATAAATATATGCTATGGTGGAGTTTGTAATATTTGCTTGATAGCAATATCTGCTTTCTATTTTATGACTCTATTTATGACTCTATTTTAATAATAGTGCCTCAGAAATTTCACTGTGACCTGTTTCCTAACCCCAGTAGATTTCCCAATTGAGTGGGAGGTATTATCTTTAGATTGCACATAAGTTCATGGTAAATATCTAGTTCCTTTCATGTGTTGATCACATTGATTTTTTCCTACCATAATTTCATTTCTTAAGAAAACAGTTCTAGGTATTAAGAACTAGAACAAAGATACTCTCTTGTAAAAAGAGGAAGACCTGTGGTGGCAGGGGAAAGAGGCAGAAGGTATGCAAGAGAAAGGTAGAGAGACTAATTAGAGTAAGAAAAGGTCTACACTGATGACCCAGCTAGGGTGAAGACTTGATTTCTTCTAATTAGGCAAGTGACAGAACTCAGTCTAGAGCCGAACAATTTTGTTGTCTTTGGCTAATGAATTACATGATGGATTAGGACTTATAGGCAAGGCCATATTTTCATACTTCAGTAAAATCCATGTTTCTTTATGTTACATGAAAGTTTACCAAATATAATTTTTAAAACATTCTGAATGACATAAATGTGCTAAAAATATTAGAATAAGGCTTTATCTGGAAAATCTCAATAGTTTTGTGCTGCTTATTCCAACAACATTACTTAACCACTGAGTATAGTCTTATGTGTTTACTGCCTATTATGAAACTCTGTAGGGACTCTTATGATTTTAGATTAAAATGAACCTATTTAACATTTGTTGGCTCCATAAATCCTTCCTACATGCTATATTAAGCCTCAAATTTTAATTGGTTTTCATGAGGAAGACTCATTAAAACAAAATGAAAATATCTAAGTATATATAAAATGTTGATCTGTATGTGGGAGAGGGGTGAATGTCACATGAAAGGTAGCACACATGATATAGTGGATAGAGAGTTGACCTTGGAGCTAGGAAGACCTGAATTCCAATTCTGCCTCTGACATATCCTAACTGTATGACCCTAGGCAAGTCACTTAACCTCTCAATGTCCTAGGCAACTGTCTTAATTCTCTAAATTGTATAGAAAGTGCTGACCTGCATTGGCTGAGGAAGTTTCCTTATTTGGAAATTTCCTATACTAATGAAATCCTGACTCCATGCCTTTCTACTGGATGTCCTACAATGTACTTACACTTTTTTTCCAACTCTTAGAATCCTTAGTTTTCTTCAAGGTTCAATTCAAGTGCTACCTTCCACAAATGCTACTTTTCCTCACAGCTCCTTTCTCTCAAAAGCACCTGGTAAGCGTTTTTAATGTATTTTGCATATACATACAAATATGTATGGGCAGCTAGAGTTAGGAAGATCTGAATTTAAATCTAGCTTCAGATACTTATTAGCTGTGGGACCCTGGGCAAGTCACTTAACTGTTTGCCTCAGTTGCTTATCTATAAAAATGAGTTGGAAAAGAAAATGGCAAACCATTCCGGTATCTTTGCCAAAAAACCAAAACAAAACCCAAATGGGGTCATCAAGAGTTGAACATAACTGAAACGACTAAACAACCACAAATATATATATATATATATGTATGTATATATATATACATACATATATATATGTGAATGTATGCATATACATACATATTTTCTATCTATCTCCTTTAGCTATTCTTTAAGCTCCTTGGACCAGGGACTGTTTTTGCTTCTGCCTTTGTATTCTCAATACTAAGCACATAATAGGTGCTTATATAAATTATTATTGATTGTTTTATTCTCCTCCTTTGAAGAGATTATATGATATTTCATATTTCAATTATCATCTGTACCTGGATTCAATTCAAATTCAACAGGCATTTATGTTACGAAACCATTGTGCTGGGGACTATGCTGAGCACGAATTACAGTAACAAAAATGAAAAGAGTTCCTGCCTCAAGAAGTTTATATTCTACTAGAGGAAAATAGCATATACTCAGATAAAGTAAATATGGTATATATACAAAAGTATTTTAAATACTAATTTGACATGAGGGGGCACTAACAATTGAGCAGAACAGGAGAGACCTTATGTGGGAAGTGGTGCTTGAGCTGAGCCATGGATAACTCCTAAATCAACATCTCTGTCCCTGCCTTCCTTCTTTCAGTCCAGAACAGTATCTTCTGTTATCTGAATGGAATTTCTCACCCTGACCCAAAACTTATTATCTTAGAGGGAGAACATGAAGTTCTTATACCTAAACCTTCCTTAATACTAAAAAAAAAATAAATCCCACAACCATGACAGTTCCATAGTCTTGCCTAACATCTAACATACCTTGATCTGATATCATCATGGAAGGTGGAGGCGGGGAGAGGCAGAATTAGGTTCTCTTCCTCAGCTCACCTGATGTTTTCATGGGATGTAATAGTAGATGATGAGGTATTAATGTGTTATCCTCTTGCGTATTGTGCTTCACCACCTCTCTCTGGTGACCCTTAAAAGACACAACCAGTCAGTTTGAGTCAGTCTAAAGAAGAGAACAAGCTAAAACTTTTCTTATTCACTGGCACATCATAGTGCCCCTTCCTGCCATTACAGGGCACAGAGGGTCTCGAGGTGGGGGAAGGACCAAGGGACAATGATCCTTTCATTCCATCCCATCACTAAATCCTTCATCTAAGCCACATTTAATTCAAACAAAAACAGACTACCAAAACTCCCCCTCAAAATGTCTTCTACTTCCATAACTCCCCTTTCTATTTTGTGACCAGATTAGTATGCTGTGTAGACCAATTTGACCATGCTTTTCCCTTCTCAATAACTCCACATTTCTGATGAATAAAGCACAGCCTTTTAGCCAATGACCTCAAGGTATTACCTACCTTGTTTTCTTCTACCTCATTGTACTCCCTACACATACTAAGTGTTTTCAACTGAAAAGATAATCAATTACTAACAAAAAAAGACCCTCACCAAATGTGGGGGAATATAAAAGGCTTGAGTGAATGGCTTGAAGTGGTTGAGTTTGCTGGGTGAAACTATTACTGGCAGATAGCTCAAAACCATCTGCTCTCTCAAACTAAGAAGGAGAAAGTTTGCCCTGTAAGTCATGTTCATGCAGGATGTATACCTTCAACTACCTTTGAGGTTGTATTTGGCAGTCACTATTGGAAAACCAGAACATCAGTATTGGCAGGGGGAGTAGATGGTAAAAGGGAATAATAGATGAACAGAGTTCATTCCAAACTAGGTTTTAATCATGTTTTGAAACAAAAGTCCAGTAGAATTCAAAATGCAGAAAGCCAATAGGATTTTAGAACTGAAAAAAATAGTAATCAACTTAAAATGCAAATAGAAAAGCAAATTGGGTGGAAAAAAAATAAGTTAACAGCTTGCGTCTTTTTTGAAAAGAAATCAGCTTGTATTGACCTTAAAGGACTTTTATTTTTTAGGATACCAAGCACTATATGACTGCTGATGGCACATTTCCCAGCAGCTTTTAGATATATACATCAAAATGGAAACAACAGATCTGAGCTTTGATGATATCCCACCCAAGTTAAACCTGATCACTTCTATGTTAAAAGACAGCACCTGCCGTATTCTTGTCCTATCACTCTTCATGGACTGACCTCTTTGTCCTGTGAACAGCACAACCATTTTGTTCCTATTGAGCCATTCTGTCACCAATTGTCACAGAGCAACTGGATCAAGCTAGAGGCATCATTTTCCAGCTATTGACAGTGGTGTCACAGGGCTTCCAATTGCATCTCACTAGGTCTTTTAAAAGCATTTCTTTTTCCTATCTTGTATATAACTGCCATCTTTCTATTGCATAGCATCTCTCTCATCAGTTCTCCTTCCCTAACCAGTCCAGTGAATCTGAATCACAATGACCATAACTCCCTAACATTTCCTTTACTCATGGATGATAGAATCACAGAGTTCAGAGAGTCTGCAGGAGTCACCTTGTCCAGTCCATACCTGAACAACAGGTCACTCAGAGAACTTCAAGAGGAAATAGCCACTTTAGGTATATCCTCTGCACTCTGCATGACTGAGGTAAATATTACTATTGGAGATAATAACAGCCTGCATTTATATGGGCAGTTAGGTGGCGCCATAGTACACAGAGTGCTGGACCAGGAATTAGGAAGACTCATCTTTCTGAGATCAAATCAGACCTCAGACCCTTACTAGCTGTGTGACCCAGGGCAAGACACTTGACCCTGTTTGTCTCAGTTTCCTCATCTATAAAAATGAGCTGGAGATGGAAATGGCAAACCACTCCAGTATCTTTGCTGAGAAAACCCCAAATGGGGTCACAAGGAATCAGACACAACTGAAAACAAATGAACAACAACAGCCTTTATATAGTGCTTACTATGTTCCAGACACTCTGCTAAGCATTTTATGAATATTATCTCATTTGATCTTCATGAGAGTCCTAGGCAATGTGTACTTTTATAATAAACATTTTACAGTTGAGGAAACTGAGGCAAATTTAAGTTTAAGTGACTTGCTCAGGATCACACAATAAGTCTGGATATGGACTCATGTCTTCCTGATTCTACACCTACCACTCTATCCACTGCACTATCTAGCTTCCTCCTCTAAAGGAGTTGAAATACGTCCAAATCATTTTCCAAGGAAGTATAAACCAGAAATCCACATGGGGAGCCAATATTTCTTGGGAGACATTAATATCTAAGGGACTGATGTAGAAGTGGGAAAGCCAGGGACTGGTTTAGAGTATCTTGTCCTCAGAAGTATTGCTGAAATTACTCTTTCTCTTGGGTAATATCACTCCCTAAAGTTGAAGCCTTTTATGGGTGAGGAATGCCTTCCCCAGACCTCCCCTGCTCTGAATCATAAGCATGCCACAGGCTAGTTCTCTCATGGCTTCTTATTCAGAATCAGTGGCAAGCCTGTAGGCTCTGGCAGTGACATCTGCTTTGGGCTTTACTTTAGCAGATGGCTAACTTCTGTCTGTGTCTTAACTCTGGCCCTTACTAACGCACCTGGTCAGCCTAACATGACCCACACATTTGACTGAGGAGCCTTCTGGGTTCCGATAACAGATTCCAAAATCCTGGAGGTTCTAAGGCAGTTAGATGCTTCAGCGGATCGGTTAGCTAGATCCTAGGGTCAGAAACACTTGAGTTCAAATCCAGTTTCAAATACTCAGTGTGACTGTAGGCAAGTAATTCAACTGCTGTCTGCCTCAGTTTCCTCAACTGTAAAATGGGTATAAAACTAGCATCTACTTCACAGGGTTCTTGTGAGGATCAAATGAGACAATACGGGCATCCCTTATTTTATTGTGCTTCACAGATATTGTATTTTTTGTTGTTGTTGTTGTTTTTTACAAATTGAAGTTTTGTGGCAACCCTGCCTTGAATAGGTTTATTGATGTCATTTTTCCAAGAGCATGTGCTCACATCATGTCTCAGTGTCACATTTTAGTAACTCACAATTATTTCAAACTTTTTTCATTATTATTATATCTGTTATGGTCATCTGTAATCAGTGATCTTTGATGTTACTATTGTAATTGTTTTGCTACATGAACCATGTCCATATAAGACAGCAAATTTAATAGATAAATGTTGTGTATGTTCTGACTGCTCCAAAATCTGCTGTTCCTCCACCTTTCTTCCTCTCCTCAGGCCTCCCTATTCCCTGAGACACAACAATATTGAAATTAGCCAAATTACTAACCCTGCAATGGCCTCTAAATGTTCAAGTGAAAGGAAAAGTCCATCTATTTGGCAAACTTCACCATTTTGTTATTTTAAGAAATTGCCATAGCCCCCCCCACCCAATCTTCAACAACAACAACCTTAATTGTCAGCAGCCATCAACATCCAGGCAAGACCCTATACCAGCAAAAAGATTACAGCTCTTTGAAGGCTCAGATGATGTTTAGCATTTTTCAGCAATAAAGTATTTTAATTAAAGTATGTACATTAATTTTTTTAGAAATGATACTATTGCACATTTAATAGACTACAGTATAGTGTAAATATAACTTTTATATACACTAGGGAACCAAAAAAATTTGTATGACTCATTTTATTGCAATATTCACTTTACTGTGGTGATTTAGAACAAAACCTGCAATATTTCATTGGTATGCTTGTATCTGGGTTTTTTTTAAAGGCTTAGCACAGTGTTTATCACATAATTGGCACATAATAAATAAAGGTTTATTCCATTCCTTCTTGCACGTGGTCAAATTAATTTAGGAAATATTTCCTTGGGTCACATCAAACCTAACTTTTACAGCAAGGAAATATACATAGGAGAGCGTTTTTTTTTACCTTAAACCTTTTCAACAAAGGAAATAGAATCTAAGTAACATCATCTAGATGAGTAAATTTTTTACTGCATGCACATAAAAGATTTTAGACAGTTCACTATAAATTATTATATTGGAGATAGTAGCTTATAGACATTTTTTCTCATGCATTTTTAATGAGTGACAGGGTCACTGATTAACCTGAGTCTGTTACAGGGAATTAGAAGGTATAAGAATTCACAAAGAATATAATCTCAAATTAAATCAACATATGTGTTGATAGTTATTTCAATGCAAATGTATAAGGGAAGATAGTGAAAATGTATTTGGAAAATATGTTTCCAGAGATTTGTGGATGATAGTGAAGCCTCACCATCATATATAGGGAGTGCTTTTTTTCCTTTCCAAAAAGAGTCAAAAGGCACCAGACTGGAAAAATATTACAAAAATCTAATAGTAGTCTGAGAACTTACTAGGAAACTGGGATTTGTAGTTCAGAGAGATAAGAATATTCCCTTTCAGCTCTGAGAGTGATTTAGGACTACCTTTGAACTGTAACCCAGGAGTTTTTAAAGGGATCCAATGCAAGTGCTCAGCAGCAGCAGCAACATTCCCTCAGCAGGAATTAATGAATGGAAAGAGAAAGAATCAGCAACACAGGGGCAGCAACTGAAAGCAGAAAATGAAAACGAAAAATCAAAAGGAGAAAATTGAAAAGAAAGGCTGAGTTGCAGCAAAGAAGGCAGCTCAGATCACAGAGCTCAGATAGAAGCTAGCAGTTGGTTGTGCTTACATCTTCAAGGTCAGTTCTCCTCCCAAAATCTGTTCTTTCCCCATTTTCCTATCTCCATATCTTTCCACTAACAGACCTCTAATACCCTCTACTTAAATTCTTTTATCTAAAGATTCCTCTAATTTTATTTTGCCTCAAACATTAAGAGATCTGGATTTTAGCTATAGATACAGAATATTGGTGATTTTTCCTAAGTGGGTACTCTGAGTTACTGATATTGTAATAAGCATTTTTTATCTGTTATAAACTCCATAAAACAGTAGGAGAAGGGGCTATGGACACGAATATATTGCTCCTAGGCTAAAAGCAAGCTAGCATGGGGTGTGGCTAATTAAATATCAAGCCTCTGCTATGAGAAAGAATAGGGGGTTGGGCGTGATCACGCTATAGGAAATGCTTTGTCGGACTTCTCTTAAGTTCCAAAGTTTTTAGTATCAGTGTGCTAAGCCAATCTGGTTTCTGCAATAAATCTGCCATTAATGTCTTGGAAGTGGGAAATAGAGAAGAGGGGAGAACCAGATTATCTTAGACGGCCAAATGGCCCAGTTTGGAAACAGAGCAGGTTAAAGCTCCTATGCCAATCACAATGGGATTGGGCCTGTTAGTGGCCCCTATATTTCCAACCTAGATAGAAAAGGGAGACCCATTTTTTTAAGGAAAAAAAAGAAGGAAAAGGGGCTGAGTAGAAACAGGTGAAGTCTAAAAGAATTAGCTTCATACCTTCCAGAAGTAGTGGAGGGAAAAAGCAAGTTTACAGAAAGGTTGACCAGAGACCCATGGAAATAAAGTCATTCTTGGGACACTTAAGGATGAAACTGGAAAAAGAAAAAGAGAGAGAATAGCAATGGAAAAGATCTGTAAATATTTCTCTTTTCTTCATCAATGACAATGGAACTACCACTGATGTGTTACATGAGAACATAGAAATGTCCCCCAAAAAATTAATGGGAAGAATAGTGAGACTAGATCAAGTATAACTATGGATTACATAGTTATAGAGCATTAGAGAGAGCATTAGCAGAACTTCCCTGTCTGAGTCCTGCCAACCATGATGACTCAGTGATGGAGCACTTTGGGGATGACTATACTCCTGGTTGATTTTAGCCAGTATGGGATGGACCAATGCAGAAAGAACTTGGCATTTTGGTGTGAAGCAGGAAATCCTGTGACAACCATAGGGGACTACCCATAGGGTGGGTAAGGTACTTTGTCAGTTAAAAAGAAGAGAAAGCCACCAGCTTTCTCTCTCCTTGTGACAAGTATCTTTTTCACCAAAATACCTCTGAGGGAAGGGCAGATAATTGTCTCCCTACCCTGGGGATCACAATGGCTGGTCTCACATAGTAAGTGAAATGAGGTAACTCATAGGAAATAATTAAAAGAGGGAAGGCACTGGAATTAAGAGGAGTTAGGGAAGGTTTCCTGTAGAAGGTGGAATTTTAATTGGAACTTAAAGGAAGCCAGGGAAGTCAGTAGTCAAAGAGCAGGAGAGAGAAGATCCCAAGCCTAGGGGACAGCTTGAGAAAATAACCAGAGCTGAGAGATGGAATGTCTTGTTTGTAAAACTGTTGATCAGTGTCACCAGATCAAAGAGTATGTATTAGAGAATAAGGTGTAAGAAGGCTGGGAAAGTAGGGAGTCACTGGAGTTTATTGGGGGTGGGGTAGATAACATGATCAAAATTGCATTTTAGGTAAATCATTTTAGTGACTAAATAAGGAATGGATTGGAATGAGGAGAAACTTGAGGCAGTGGGTTATTAAAGTAGTCCAGTGTGAGTGCCTGCACTAGAGGAGTGGCAGTGTTAAGAGGAGAGGAGAGGATTCAGGAGAGAAGCAGTCCACTTTCCTGTTGGACAGATCTAAGATGGGAAATATTGTGAAGACGGGCCTTGGTGACAACTTGGATAGGGAGCAGGGAGTGTGAAGGATAGTAAGGAATCCAAGATGACTCCTAGGTTGCAAACCTGAGGAACAGGCAGGATAATGTTGCTCTCTACAGTAATAGGGAAAATAGGATGGGGGAAAGGTTTGAAGGGAAAGATAACAAATTCTGTTTGAGATATCCAGAGGTTCTAACTCCATTGGGTGGAGCTGACCAGCAATACTCTTAGAATTTTTTTATGTAAGAAAATGACCACTTAAATCCTGGTGAAGCCCGTGAAAATATATCCTAAGTGTTGTTTGAACAATGAAGAACTTAAGTAAAATGTAACATAGCCTAGTCAGCTGTCCTACAAACAGCATCATGTTCCAATGTTTTTAACTCCACCTCCCAAAAGATTGTAATAATAGTTTTGTGTCATAAATTACTGACTGCTCAAGTCTAACCGATGTGCGCACCTAGGTTTTTTGGCTTTTCTTTTGTGTTTGGAAATAAATATCTACCTTATTCCTGATTCATTTTATTCATTGAGTACCTTTCCACTCCCCTTCTTTTGGGGAGAGGCTAGACATGAGTACAAACTTAAGGTTTAAGTAAATTGTCCCAGGGTACCAGGTAGAGATGGAGCTAAAGAGTATGAGAAAAGAGAGCCTAATTTCTTTCATTAAAGGTCAGGTTACCCTAGTACAGAATCTGGTCTGTACCACCTATGTTAGTCCAAAACATTGGTCTCTCATTAAAGGTCAGGTTACCCTAGTGTAGAATCTGGTCCGTACTGCCTATGTTGGTCTCTTAATGGAAAAGAGAATGGACATAGTGCAACAGTTCCTTGGTGCCAGCAGCATTCACTTTGTTAGGCCAAGTATCACCAAAGAAAGTTCATTTAGGAAGTCAAGCAATTTTAAGGGTATTGAAGGCTCAATGCCTCTGAAAGAGAAAGGAAGATACCAAATATTTGTGGAGGGGTGGGGGGAGCACCTTATACCTATTATTACCCCAAAAAAAGTTGATTGAAAAAATTTTAAACAACAAAAAACCTATTGATCCCTATCTTCCCATCCCTCTAAAATCTTTATGAGAATTAACTCTTGTCATAGCACCACATACTGATCTATGCCTATTGCAGGACATTAGAGTATTAATGGGTTTGCCTGAGGGCAATGAGAGGTTGAATTATTTGCCCAGGGTCACATCGTCAACACATTTCACATTTGGGACTTGAATCCAGGTTGTTCTGGCTCCAAAGCTGACTCCCTAGCCACCATACCATATTGTCTTTTAAGATATCTCTAAGATTTCTATACACAGAGACACACAGACACACAGACACACACACACACACACACACACACACACACAAGTATATGTCAGGCACTGTGCTAAATGCTAGGCATACAAAGACAGGCATAAAGAAAGACAGTTCCTGAGGTCAAGGACTTTATATTCTAATGAGAAAGAAAACATATGAAAGGAAGCTAAAAATCTGAAAGAGTGAAGGATGGCTTCATAGTCTGAAATGTCAGGAGTGAAAGGAGTGAATATTGGCCAGTCTGGACCCCTTTAAAAAATGGAGGTTGTAACAACAACAACATTTATATGGCATTTACTACGTGCTGGGCACTATACTAAGAATTTTATAATTTCTTCTCCTTTGATCCTCACAGCAACCTCAGGATATGTAAGTGCTATTATTATCCCCATTTTTACAGATGGGGAAATTGAAATAAACAGAGGGTAAGTTACTTGCCCAGGGTAACAAAGCTAATAAGCGTCTCAGGCCAGATTTAAGCTTGGTTTTTTTTTTTCTTAACTCCAGGTCCAATGTTTTTCCTACTGTACCATCTAGCTGCCTAACCTACGTATGCATATCTACATATCTATATGTATGTTATATATGCATATATACATACACATAAGGATATCACATAGATATACATATATATCTACACACATGTATAGGCCCTCTCTCTCTCTCTCTCTCTCTCTCTCTCTCTCTCTCTCTCTCTCTCTATATATATATATATATATATAAAACTTAAAGTAATACTTTGAGTTAAAACTGAATTGGGTGAATGGAGTCCTGAGCCTAGGAACATTTGCACTGTTAAATATCGTTAAATCTTTTATGAAGAGGCAGCATGATCTAGTGCAAATCTTGCCTCTAATATTTACCACCTATATGCCTTTAGGCAAGTCACTAAACCTCCCTGTGTTTCAGTTTCTTTTTCTGTAAAATTATCTTTGTTGTTAGATTAGATGGTCCTTGAAGTCCCTTCAGGCTCTAAATTTGTGATCCTATGAAATACACATGCTTAGTGTCAGTCAATAAACATTTATGAAGCATTACTATATGCCAAGTTCTATGTTATGTGCAAGGATTAGAAAGAAGGGCAAAGGACAGTCTCTGACATCGAAGAGCCTCATAATTGAGTGGAGTAACTTGCTCATTAACACTTTGGACTTACCAAAGAAAGAGCATTGTATGAGTGTCCAGAATGATTTCACTTATCTGTTCTAAAAAGAGTCTAATGTGAATTAGTGAAAACTCATAACTAAAAAAACATTTTAGAGAAATAAGATTTATTACTTTATACTAGTAGTAATAATAATAACAATACATGTTTATATAGCTCTTTTTGGTTTACGAAATTATTTCTTCATAATAAATAACCCCAACTAATATGAAATTGTAAAGTCATATAGTATGAAGGGAATCTCAGAGCCATCTAGTGCAACCATTAACCCAATACAGGAATCCCTGTGACATTAGTCACTCAGCACACATTTAAGTACCTGTTATATTACAGTCCTTTGGACCTCTCAACTGGTGGAGAATTACTACTTTGAAAGGCAGTCCATTTTCATGTTGGTCAGATTAGTATTTAGAGCTATAACTAAATCTAGAGCATAAAATTTATGGTTAAATTATATCTTGGGGGAATTTTTTTACACAGTGAAATTTTCCATACTGCCTATGCATGTAAATATTGCCTTCCCAACAAGACTATCAACCCCTCCAGGGTAGGGACAGGACCCTATGCTTATTTTTGGTTTCTCAAAGCATCTAGCACAGTGCTGGTAGGTGCTCAATAAATTCTTGTTGACTTGACTTCATAAATACATCCTGAAAGTCTAGAGTTGCTTGGAGCAACTATCAACACTGACATGTACATGTTTCAGTTGTGACTGCACAGCTGGCAGGCTTGTCCTTGCAACCTGCATGGGAGGTGGGGCTAGAGGAAAGCTTTCATATCAAAGTAACAACTAGCATGAGAAAAGTAAACAATAGCTTATTTATCTGTGCAGGGGTTACCCTCACCCCCACTCCAAAGCAGTATAAAATCAGCATCTGTTAAAACATCAGATGTGTCCCCAAAATGCTGCCCACTTGACTAGAAACAACAAAAACCCTTCAACATTACTCATTGTCTGTTTTCTATTGTGTCCTAGCTTTGATTTTGTCATCTAATTAGAAAGAGTCAACTGAAGTAAGGAAATAATGTAGCATTATGATCACCACTCTCCATCACTTTTGTAATATGTGTAAAAGAAATGTTTGGCCCAATCAGTCTAGAAACATATTCCTCACATAATGATAAGCAAATTATTTTCACTTTGAATAAGAGATTTCTCCATTAAGTCCCCCTTTAAAAAAAACTGATTAGAAAGAAGGATAATTTTACTCATTCGACAGACTTCCTGTTCATCTGTGCTGCTTGAATATTCCTTGTCAGTGTAAACACACAGGAGGTGTGAGATAGAATACCACAACACTCTTCTTGAGAAGTCTTCCTCTGGTGCCATATGGGCCTGAATCTGCTTCATTTCCTTGGGATTAGAATCTCTTACACCTAGTGTTAAAATTATCAATGGAAATAGGCTTTTAGCTCTCTGGACAGCTATACCTACTGCACAGTAGCTTTTACTGGATTCATTTTAAAATAAGAGAAAAAAGTAGTATGAATTACAGCTAGAGTCAGCTTTCTTTTTTTTTCTTTTTTTAAATTTTCTTATTCTTTTCTTTTTTTTTTAGTTTACATCATTCATTTCCACAAGATTTTGAGTTGCAATTTTTCTCCCCGTTTTTCTCCTACCCACCACCCCCAAACAGTGATTCCACTGAACATCCCCTCCCCAAGTCTTCTCTCTTCTATGTCTTCCCCCATCCCCCTCCAATTTTCCAATAGGGCATGGTGGATCTCTATGCCCCAGTGCCTGTATATCTTATTTCTCAGTGACATGTAAAATAATAATTATATATATTAAACATTTGATTTTAAACCTCTGAATTCCAGATTCCTTCTCTACCTCCCTTGTCACTCATCTTTACTGGGAAGACAAGCAATTGAACATAGGCTGTACATGTGTAGCCATGTAAAACATTTCCATAGTGGATATATTGTGAAAAACTTACTATATTTCCCTCCATCCCATCCCACCCCCCCACTTGTTCTATTTTCTACTTTGATCCTTTCCCTTTTCAAAAGTGGGTGCTTCCAAATTACCTGCCCCCCCCAGCCTGCCCTCCCTTCCATCATACCCCTTTCATCCCCTTCCCCCCTACTCTACTGTAGGGTGAGATACCCCATTTATTGTGTATGTTATTCCCTCCCCAAGCCAAATTCATTGAGAATAGGGTTGACTCGGTCCCTTTTGCCTTCCTGTTCTTGCCCTCCATTGTAAAAGTTTTCCCTTGCCTCTTCTATATGAGATAATTTACCCCATTCTATCTACCCCCATCTCCTCTCATTATATTCATCTCTCACCTCTTAATTTTACTTTTTAAGTATCATCCCTTCCTATTCAACTGGCCCTGTACCCTCTGTCTATGTATACCTGTACACATATATACACATCCTCACATATGCATTCATATGCCCATATACCCTCCTATATAGACATATATATATATATATATATATATAATGTACGTATACATATATACATTTCTATTCCCTTTAGCTATTCTAATACTGAGAAGTTAGAATTATCATTTTTCCATGTATGAATATAAGTAGTTCATCTTTGATAAGTTCCTTAGGATTTCTTTTCCCTGTTTACCTTTTCATGCTTCTCTTGCTTCTCCTATCTGAATGTCAATTTTTCTGTTCACCTCTAGTTTTTCATCAAGAATGCATGAAAGTCCTCTATTCCATTGAATGACCATATTTTCCCCTGAAACATACTCAGTTTTGCTGGGTAAGTGATTCTTGGTTTTAGTCCCAACTCCCTTTGCTCTCCGGAATACCATATTCCAAGCCCTTCAATCCCTCAGTGTAGAAGCTTCCAGATCCTGTGTTATCCTGATTGTGTTTCTACAGTATTCAAATTGTTTCTTCCTGGCTGCTTGTAATATTGTCTCCTTGATCTGGGAATTCCAAACCTGGCTATAATCTAGGAGTTTTCTTTTTGGGATCTTTTTTCAGGAGGTGATCTGTGGATTCTTTCAACCTCTATTTTGCCCTCTGGTTCTAAAATATCAGGGAAATTTTCCTTGAGAATTTCTTGGAGGAGGATTTCTAGGTTCTTTTTTTTGATCATGACTTTCAGGTAGTCCAATAATTTTTAAATTATCTCTCCTGGATCTATTCTCCAGGTCAGTGGTTTTTTTCAATGAGACATTTAACATTTCCTTCTATTCTTTCATTTGTTTAATAGCATCTTGATTTCTCATAAAGTCACTAGCTTCCATTTGATCCAATCTAATTCTGAAGGAATGATTCTCTTCAGTGAGCTTTTGAGATTCTTTTTCCATCTGGCAAATTTGGCTTTTTAAGTCATTCATCTCCTCATTGCCTTTTTGGGCCTCTTTTGCCATTTGAGTTAGTCTATTTTTTTTAAGGTGCTATTTTCTTCAGTCAGGTTGTTGACTCTCAGTTCATAATTTTCTTGCATCATTCTCATTTCTGTTCCCAATTTTTCCTCCATTACTCTTATTTGGTTTTCAAAATCCTTCTTAAGCTCCTCTATGGCCTGTAAGCAGCTTATTCTTTTCTTGGAAGCTTCTGGTACAGGAGTTCTGACTTTGCCATCTTCCTCCTGTTCCATGCTTTGATCTTTTTTGTCCCCAAAAAAGGAGTCCCAAGTTGGATTACTGTGCTTGCCTTTCTTCCCTTGTTTGATCATCTTGCCACTCAATTACTTGACTTCTCAGCTTTTCGCTACAGTAGATCTAACTCTGCTACCAGAAGGGGTAGCTTTGTCCCAAATCGCTGGGGTTTTCTCAGCTGCTAGAGCTATTAGTTGGGTGCCTTCTCTGAAGCCTCCCCACACTCTGGCAAACTGGTCATGCACCCTAGGACCTCTACCCTAGACTGCAATCCAGACCCAGGTAGGTTAAAGCAAGAGGGATTACCCCTCAGACTGGTTGCTTGGTCCCCCTACAATCTGCAGGCCAGGAGCTCTAAAGCAGCCATGTGGTGGTGGCAGCATGGCTGCAGCACCTCAGCCTCTTCTTGCCCCAGGGCAATGACAGATCACACTCCCAAATCCTCAGGTCCCAAAGTCTACACTGCACTGACCTCTCACTTTGTCCTTAGCATCTATGTGTTGATAATTCTGGAAACTGCTACAGCTGCTGGTGATCTGAAGTCCCTCCAGATGGTAGCTGGTTGTGGCCACCCTGAGGATAAAACCTCTGGTGCACATGGGGCTGGGCTCAGCTCCCAGAGTGCTGTGCTGGCCCCTTCCTCCTATCCTGCTGGACTCTCTTCAGTGGGAGGTTAGCTTTTCTCTGTCATTTTGTGGATTCTGTAGCCAGCTCCATCCAGTCCCAGACCTGCAGTGATAGGCCTGGCAATGGCCCTTGTGATTGGTGGGTCAACTTGCCACCACATTGATTAGGCCTTGTCAGGGCCTCTGCTCACCCTGGCCATCTGGGCCTCTGCACCAGCCCCTAGCATCTTCTGGGTCTCTGCGCCATCTTAGAGTTAGTTTTCTACCAAGATGATTAACAATTCAGGGCAAAGTTTTAAGCCCTTTTTTTTTGTACCATGTACCCCTTTGGTAGTATGGAAGAGCCTATGAATTGCTTCTCAGAATATTTTTAAATGCACAAAGTAAATTATATAGGCTTACAAAGGACACCAATCATATTAATATACAGGTGTTTTTTTTCTTTTCTTTTTTTTAATTAAACAAATGCTTTATTAACTTCTGGTTTACATCATTCATTTCCACCAGATTATGAGTTACATTTTCCCCCCATTTTTTCCCTATCCACCACCCCAGAATAGCAGTCCCACTAGATATCCCCTCATCCAATCTGCTCTCTCCCATATCTTCTCCCATACCCCCTTCGACTTTGCCATTAGGGCAAGGTGAATCTCTGGGCCCCAATGCCTGGACATCTTATGAAACATTTAATTTTAAAACTTCGATTTTCAGATCCATTCCCTTCCTCCCCTGTCACCCACTCCTTCTGAGAAGATAAGCAATTCAGTATGTGTTGTACATGTATAGCTATGCAAAACATTAGCCATAGTAGATATATTGTAAAAGACTGCTTATATTTCCCTCCCACCCATCTCACTTCCCAACTGGTCCATTCCCTACTTTGATCCTGTCCCTCTTTGATAGTGGGTACTTCCAATCTCCCCTCCCCCCAGAATGCCCTCCCCTCCATCATCCCCCCTCTTATCCTCCTTTCCCTTACTCAGGAGAGTGAGTGAGGGTAAGATATTCCATTTAGTATGTATGTGTTTCTCTCCCTGAGCCAACTTCAATGAGAATATGCTTTTGCCTTTTTGCCTTCCTGTTCTTCCCCTCCCCTGCAACTACTTCCCCTTGTCTCTTCTACATGAGATAGTTTACCCTACCCTGTCTCTCTCCATCTCCTCTTGCCACCAGTTTTTTTTATTTAGGGAGCCTTTGAAATCTATGTGGACCTCAAGTTAGGAACCTCTGATCTAGAGGCAATACCCCAATAAAATACCTACTACAGTCAGGATATTGCTAAGTAGGAGTCTAGATTAGTTACTTTGGTCTGGTGAGAACTGGGAGGACCTTATTCACTACTAGGAATTATAATCTGGAAGTAGTAAGACCAGGACAAAGTATTGGGAGACTGTAACAACCTTAAACTAGATGTTATAATTCCATTTGTGTGACCTAAGCTAACACTGACATTTTGGTCTGACACATCACACACAGCTGACACATGACACAGGTGACTAATATTGAGCTTGTAGTCCACTAGGACCATTAGGTCTTTTTCACAGATAATGCTTTTTTGCTTATGTACTCAGTAGTAGAGATTTTGAACCTAACAATGATATCGTACGTGTACATAGTGCTTTAAGGTCTATAAAATTCAAGTTCAGGACATCAGATTTATCCCAATTAATTTTTCCCTTTCTAGTTAAAGCCTTTAGATATCTTCTTGGTTCCCAATTCTATCATTAAATATATTAGCTATCTCTCTTAGCTTTAAATCATTTGTAAATTAAAATGAACAAGGTCTGCAAGGAGGCACAGTGTATAAAATGCTGAACCTGAAGTTAGAAAAACCTGAGTTCAAATCTAACTTCAGACTCTTCTTAGCTGAAAAACCATGGGCAAGTCATTTAACCTCTATCTGCCTCTGTTTCTTCGACTGTTAAGTGAGATAATAATAATAGCACCTCCTAACAGGGTTTTTGTGAGGGTCAAATGAGATATTTGTAAAGCACTTAGCATGGTGCCAGACACATAATAGGTGCTAATAAATACTTGTTCTCTTTCCTTGAATTAGACATTTAAGTCTCTGAGTTGCTTTACCTTCTGTCTTCATTCTTGTCATTGACAAAAACAAAAATAACAGGAAAAAAAACCCTTGAATCACACAAAACCAAGAACTGTGTTGCTTAAACCTCCACTAGAGACCGCCTTCCAGGTTGAAAACAGTTTATTAATAGTCTTCACTCTTTGGATCACTTTAAGCAATAGTTCATTTTAACATCCAGGATGAAAAAAAAAAGAATATTAGTCAAGTACTGGATCTTCCTCCCCTAAAAGTTTTGCCTATTTAATTATCTAAAGAAAATGACAATATTTTAAATTGGTAAGCTAGATGCATGACCAAGGCCGTGAAGTACCTTAGTTTAGGTTCATTGTTGTTGTTGTTGTTGTTGTTGTCTATCCTTCTTTCTCAAAGAGGACCAATGACATCTTTGACTTTCCAGTGAATTGGATTTGACTGAGGCAGAGCTGTGCAAAGTCATCAGTCTTGCTCTTTCCTCCAGAGACATTGAAGTCCAGTGGCAAGACAAAGGTCAAGATGACAGAATGGCCCAGGGAGCAGTGGGTGACTTTGGCCTTTCTAAATTAAGGTCTTTTCCAGGTCTCAATTTATCTATGTTCTATGAGGACTGATGGAAAGAACTCAGGATGTTTAGCTTGCAGAAGAGAAACCTCTGGGAAAACTTGGTAGTTGAGTTAAGTCTTTGAAAGACTGTTAAGTGAAAGAAGGATTAAATGCATTTTACCCAGAGGGCAGAACTGGGAGCCTTAAGTGGTAATTAGAATTAAGACTGTTTTAGGCTAGGTCTTTGTTGTTTAGTTGTTTTCAGTAAACTCTGATTCTTCCTGACCCCATTTGGATTTTTCTTGGCAAAGATACTGGAATGGTTTGCCAATTCCTTCTCTGGCTAATTTCAGAGTTGAGAAAATTGAGGCAGAGTTAAATGACTTACCCAGGGTCACATAGCTAGTAAGTGTCTGAGGTCAGATTTGAACCCAGGAAGATAAGTCTTCCTGACTCAAGGTTCAGCAGCTGTCCACTGTTCCACTGAGCTGCCCCCATTAGAAGGAAAAACTATTAATTAGAACAATCTAAAACAAGAATGGACTGCCTTGAAAGACAGTATAGTGCCTCCCACTAAAGGTTATCAAGTAAAGTCAGGATGACCCCTTGACAGATATGTTGTAAAAGTACAAGATAATGGAGAGAGCCCTCACCTTGGAGTTCAAATTTTATCTCAGATATTTACCTGTTGTCAGGTGACTCTTAGCAAGTCACTTGTACTCTCTGAACCCATTTCCTCATCTCTAACATGAAAATAATATTGCCAATACAATGATACATTCTTAGGTCCTAACTATGTGCTTGCTAGGCACTGCAAATATAGATATGAAAGTTCCTATTCTTTACATTCTATTGGGGGATACAATATATTCACAAGTTAGCAAATACAAAGTTGCTAGGTCATTTCAAGAGGAAGTGCCAGCAACTGATATCAAGAGAGGCTTCATGTAGGAGGTGGTACCCAAATTGTGTTTCAAAGAAATCTAGGGATTCTACAGGGTGGTGGTAAAGAGGGAATGAATGCTTCCCAGTTGCAGGAGAATATTTGTGGGCAAGCAGGAAGGCATGAAATACAATTAACTTACTCAGGGTTTATGTTACTTGGCCACTAATGCTAATAAAGGCGTCATCCATCCTCTATCAAATTCTAAGGTTGCCTCTAGGTCAGACATAAAAGCAGAGTGAGCCAGAATCTATGGGTTGGTGCCTCTAGGCTTCCTTACTACAATGCAATTCCAGACTTGTAGTAGCCTAGAAAGAGCCATGTGAGTCTTTTCTGCATGGCAAAGCAGTGTGTATTCAGGAATCTGTTGTTCTTGATGATATTCCTCCCCTGCTTATCTTTGCCTTGTCCTTTCCTTTGCCTTGCTTATGTTCCTGGGGAAGCATGTACTAGACCATACTGTCTGTCACAATTGCCTGAGCTGTGGGAGCACAGAAGGCATCAAATGATTTTAGGGATTATTACAGTATCACAAGATCTGTGGTAGTGAAATCATGGAAAACACCTTCGGAGATCTTTGTTACTCTCCTGAGGGTGCTTAACTCAGAGATGGACAGACTCTAACTCATTCATTGACAAAATGTTAGAATAGTCTACAGCTACTGTTTCTGTTCTTCACTAACTGCTCCCTATTTATATGCCAACGAATGCAAAAATTCAGCCAAATGCTACCTAGGAACCTCTATCAGCAAGTACCTATCATTCCAGCAGATGGGGATGTCTATACATTAAAGAGAGGTCTATAATCAGTAATGTGAGATGTGAGACTTCCCCACTCCAGGAGTCAGGTTCTTTTCTCTTTTGAAAAATGAGATACAATGAGGACTATAAAATACTCATTCTCCCAAGATTCAGGTGAGAATTACAACATTAAAAAAATCCTGGTAATATTTTTCTGTATTTGAAATCTTTAACATTAGACTTTCTCAAAGAAATACAATATTAGTCATTAAGGAAGGTCTTTTTCCCCTATGGATATGGGATTGGGGGGTGGAGAGATTCCTGCCTATAGGCAAAAAGAGATTATGTTTCTACCTCAATAAATAACCATGTATATTTTGATAAATAGTCCCTTTCGATGGAGGAAAAGAAAAAGGTCTGAGATTGTATTTGTTGCCTTGAGATGAGAATGATATAAGAGATTTCAGCAGCTTGCTTCAATTTGTAACCATGCCCTCCTTTTTAAATTTTTTAAAACACCCTTTCTTGGAAGGATAATTGAATACGTATACATTTGAAGCTAATAGCTTCAAATTTGTATGAGTATATAACTGTCATCAGCATTTTAAAAGGGCATGTAAGTATTTCCATTGCTGAAAAAACAGTTTGTGTTTTTAGGCTTTAGGTAAGCAAGTTTGAGGTACAAACAAGTATGACCAGATTCTTAGGGTTCTGTTACATAAACCAATTCCCAACACTATTCGGTAGGAAAGGAAAACAAGGAGTTAGGTTAGCTGATATAATTCATATAAACAACACTAAGGGAGTATGTACTAAGTAGTGTATGGATGGAGTGTTGGGCCTGGATTCAGAAAGATCTGAGTTCAAATTTGACCTCAACCACTTACCAGCTATGTGACCCTAGACAAGTCACTTAACCCTGTTTGCCTCAGTTTCCTCATCTGTAAAATGAACTGGACAAGGAAATGGCAAACCACTCCAAGAAAATCCTAAATTGGGGTCACAAAAGTCAAACATAACTGAACAACAACAACAGGATAGCTCAGGTTAGAATCCCCATTTTCACTTTTTCTCAATTCTGAGAATGGGAGAAATGGGAGCATGATGGAGCCAGCTTGAACCAGTGAGAGCTGATTGTTAAATTTTTAGTGTGAATATTTACACCTTGGAAATCAATGAAAGCTACAAATTAGGGCTTGATTATTGTTTTATAGATTGTCTAAACTTAAGAGGAAGATGAAGAAAATGTTAATAATACAGTTTAAACTTAAAAGTGCATCATTGGTACATTTTTTTCCCCAGAGAGTCAGTTGTTGAACATTTATCAGCACACCCCTGGTACACAGCAAAGTCATGAATCAGTACCAGGACAAACATCCATGAAGCTCACACGAAGGCTAAAATGAAAACAGAGCAAACACAGTGGCACTGCTACCACATCATATCCCAGGTTCATCTGGTCTTTTCCCAGCATGGACCCCTGGCTCTTATCATGCTCTCTTTCACTTAAGTCTGCATTCCATTACTTTTAACATACTGGCCAGCTCCCTTTTTGTTTTCTGACATCCTTAAATCCAACAACAGAAATGTTCCTCTCTTCCATTGCTCTCTGCAGCAGTGGAAGCAACTGAAGGAACCTTTCCTATGCATAGAATCATTAGTATTCTCTTCCTCTTTCCTGGAGGGTAACAGCTTAATCTCTCTCATATGTAGATAGGTTTCCTACAACTGAACTGTACTCACAAATCAAAGGGATTAGAGATCTAGAAGAGGCTTCCATTGACCAGCGGAAATCTAGTTCCACCTCCTTATTTTATAGTTAAGGAAATTGAAGACCTTTGACCAGAGGAAATCTAGTTCCACCTCCTTATTTTATAGTTGAGGAAATTGAAGACCATTAGATGACTTGGTCAAGATCACAGAGGTAATAAATGTTAGAGATAGGAGAGGAACTCAAATCTACTAACTCTAGAGATTGTGATCTTTCCACTGTCCTTAATCTTAGGTGCAGCCTAGAGATGGATTTTCCTACATGTGTGAAGATTCATCTATAGGTAGGAAAGGGGCTGGATTCTTTTCAGTTTGTTTTCCTCAAGGTTGTTTTGAACAAGTATCAAAACACATGGACACCACTTTCATTCAGAAATACGTTCTTAAGCATAACAATTTGACATGTCTCCAAATACTCTATTGAACACATGCCTTTAAAGATCAATAGGGACCTCCTTGTTCCAGAATCAATAACCTTCTCTATTTTCATTCCCTGGACCTGTCCATTTCATTAGGCATTGCTAACTCCTTTCTCTCTCTCTTTAATTTTTTTTTTTTTTTTTGCTTTTTGGAGGGCAATTGGGGTTAAGTAACTTGCCCAAGATCATACGGCTGGGTTTTTGTTTTTGTTTTTTTTGTTTTGTTTGTGTGTGCATTAAGTGTCTGAGGCCAGATCCGAACTCAGGTCCTTCTGACTCCAGGGCCAGCACTCTACTCACTGTGCCACCTAGCCGCCTCTGCTAACTCCTTTCTAAAAAAAAAAAAAAATTGATAGATTCTTTAAATTGCTAACTTACGCAATTTTACAGAAAAAGACCTAATCAAAATAAGAATTTTGACCCCATCTGAAAAGGTACAGAGGGGAGACAGAGAAGATCTTATGCCCTTAGTAGTCAAAAAGTTGCTATAATGACTGATGTTATAGGTATAAGTTGTTTAGGAAGTTATCCTAACAGCATCCCAAACCCTCCCCTTAATCTTGAGCCAGGTTCCCTTAGTGTGGTTTAGGGTTTTTCAATGTAAAGTAATTTGCACATAACATTTCAAAAATTTATCACAGTTTTAGCTCAATTATTTTTGCCTCATCCTGGAATTTATGCCAGAAAAATATCCAAATATACCTGTGTATAGCACTTGTCTCAATTTTTTCATTAAGATATGTCTCCTTTCCCACTTCCAATGACCCTCAAGCAAAATCAATCATATTGTAGTCTAGGATATTTTTGCTGCAAGTGTAACCCAGGACCTCAACCCTTACTCCCAGGACTCTGAACTCATACTGACCTGGTCTGAATTTGTTTGCCCCCTCCAAAAGGATGACTATTTCTCTTTGTCTTATTGCTCCGTCTGGAGTTATTCCAGGACAAACAGATTGATAGATAAGATAGGAATGGAGACAAAACAAATATTGCACATATATAGATAAGGAAGAAATAAACATTTATTAAGTGTCTACTGTATGCTAGCCACTGTGCTAAGTATTTTACAAAAATTTTAGAAATATTACAGATAAGTAATACAACATACAACAGCTCTGTGAGGTAGGTGCTATTCTCCATTTTATAGCTGGGAAAACTGAAGCAGACAGTGCTTAAGTAACTTGCCCAGAGTCACACAGCTAATAAGTGTCTAAGACTAGATTTGGACTCAGGTCTTTCTGACTCCAAGTCCAGCATTCTATCCACCGCACCCCTAGATGCTAGCTACTTAGTGTTGTTGAGTCATTTCAGTTATGTCTAACTCTTAGTGATCCTATTTGTAGTTTTCTTGGAAGAGATGCTGGAGCTGTTTGACTTGCCCAGGGTCACACAGCTAGTAAATATCTGAGGACAAATTTGAACTCATCTTCCTGACTCCAGACCTGGTGCTCTATCCACTGCACCAGATAGACAGATAGATAGATAGAACATTTGTTAATTACTTATTATATGCCAGGCACTGTGCTAAACACTGCAGATAGAAATACATGTAAGGGAATCAGTCTCTGTCCTTCAAGAGCTTACATTCTAATGGAGGAAGATGGAAAGTAGAAGTGGTGGAAAGGAGACTACACATATGGGAACATGATAAGAAGATAGCCAGAAAGTGGCACAGAGGCCTTCATACTGGAAAAAATAAGACAAAATTCTTACCTATCAGAATGGAGGACTGCAAAGGTGGAATTAAAGTTTCTAGTGGGCAGTAGGTAGAGAGAGTAGTCTGAGAAAGGAGATGGCCAAAAGTAATCTCCAATATACTCCTGGCTAATGTACAGGTTTGCCTAAACTCATGTGATAGGGACCTCTTCTCTCACATAAGCACTCAGAGTCCCAAATGCATATAGGGATATGCATATGTAACAATCATTATTGCATGTATTGCAAAATATTCACAGAACTCCATCAACAAATATGGAAATGCTCAAAAAAGTGTAAAGCACTTAAATATTCCATTGACTGCTATTGGAAGAAAGGCGAATTTGACATTCTGGTGGATCTTTCTCTTACCATCCTCCACAGAGAAAGAGTAGTCTCACAATCCATTTTTATAGACCTCAGAGCAGGGCAACTCTTTTGACAAAGTTTCATCTCAATCGGGTGATGATCTTGGGGCAGCCCTAGTCACAAAGTTGTCTGTATCCTGAAATAGGACATCAATGAATATTTCTGTCTCCATAGGGAGATGCCCTTCAGAAGCTTTCATACTTTCCCCTGTAATCTAATTAAATTTATTGGAGAGGCTGATTAAATTGATTAGAGACTCCCCCAATCAACCCATTTACAATAGAATTCATAATTTAAATGATACAGTAAAACAAATGTAGTAAGTTTGTTCTAAACAGCTACCCCAATACAGGATGGATATATTTGTCTTTTAGGATACAATAACCATACTTGAAAACCTCCTCTCCCCAGTTGAGGATTGTTCTTTCTTTAGTTTCCTCTCTTCCCAAACTGAGAACTACAAATCCCAGAGAGTTTTGTGGCCAGTCAATTCTTTGCCAGAGGTTGATACAAATTAATTTCCATTTGCTTAAAAAGAAGGCATGGGCATTGTTGAAACATTCTGATCTTAATGTCTAAATCCTAGCTTTGGCACTTACCTACTTCATACTGTTGTAGTGAGGAAAGCACTTGGTAATTATTAAGGCACTGCATAAGTGAGAGCTATTATTATCACCAGTTTCCCCAGCAACCCCTATACACTGGGAGAAGCCTATGCCAAGGATTCTGCTCCTGTTTCTTCAAAGTAAAAGATGCAGATCCCTTCAGTTTGCACATACCAAGTGACTAACTGAATGTCTGCCTTGAACTCCTTAGAGACTGGGAATCTCTCTCTAAAGTCCCATCCATTCTTTTCTTTTAAACCTTAACTATGAAGAACATATTTATGAGTTAGAAAAGATCTCTGAAGAGTTTATTTTTCTTCCATTTGGCAGGTATGCAAGAGGCAATGTGGAACACTGGGGAGAGAACTAGTCTTGGAATCATGTGTCCTGGACACATAGGAGTTGTTCAAAATTTTGCTTATACTAGTACACTTGGGTGTTCATCTGGCTGGAGGTTTGATTCATGCTAACAAAACTCACAAGATACTAAGATAGAATGTCAGTTGATTAATTTACAGTGTATCATGTAGCTGAGAAGCAATATGCAACAAGTAGCTTAACAGTGATTTAGACAACATTTTAAGCCTGTAAAAGTTGCAGAGAAGCTGCCAAACTGCATTACTGGCAGAGTGAGTTTCCTCACCTGGGAAGTCTCTATATCAATGAAATCACAAGTATAGTCCCTAATTTCATTCTAGGATCGGGCGGTAGAGATGGTGTAGTAGTAGTAGTAGTAGTAGTAGTAGTAGTAGTAGTAGTAGTAGTAGTAGTAGTAGTAGTGGCAATAGTGATACTTTAATAAATAGGTAAGTAAATAAACACACAAATTAATAACTAAAAGAGTATCAATTGGTCATTTTTAAATATATAGAAGAGAGCAGAAGGAAGTTTGGAATGGAACAAAGACAAACAGGGAAATATTAAACTACCCTACAAAATAAGAATTATTTTTAAACTTATAGAACATATACCTTGGGGGAAAACTGTACATAACAGAGGTTCACAGGATTTTTCTTTTGTATTTTGAAATGTTCCTGTTGTTGATGTAAGTTCATAATAAAAACTTTTTTGTTTGTGTATGTATTAAGTGTCTGAGGCCGCATCCGAACTCAGGTCCTTCTGACTCCAGGGCCGACACTCTACTCACTGCGGCACCTAGCCGCACCCAATAAAACATTTTTAATGGACTAGTGGCTATATGTGTCACTGGGGAGACTGAGACTGGTGGGTCACTTGGCTGGGGAGCTGAGTTGAGATGGGATAAGCTGATTGGGTTTCCACAATAAGTCTGGCATCAGTATGGTGAGTTCTATTTGAGTAAAAGGCTACAAGGTTGCTTTAGGAGGGGCAAACAAGCCCAGACCAGAAATAGAGCAACTCAAAGCTCACATGCCACTCAGCAGTATGACTGAGCCCATGAGTAACCACTGCACTTCCAGCCTGGGTGAGATAGAGAGACTCACTCTCCAAAAAAGAAAAGAAAGAAATAGAAATAGAAATAAATGGACTAATAGCTTGTAAATTTGATTAATTTGCTCCAAAGACCTAACAACTGGCATCATATGCCATCTGGATTAAAGAGGAGCTGGTTAAGGCCAAATCCTGGGATAGAGTCAGAGCCAGAGACTAACAGAGTGTGTATTTGTGTGTGTGTGTGTGTGTGTCTAGACTTATCAGCAGGCTCCTTTAGCAAGTAAAGAATAAAATAGTATAAGATACACGTCACATGTAAGATATACATATGTACACATGGGTTGTCAAAATGTATAAATGCATGATTCATGGGTAGAATTCCAGTACCTCTGGAATCTAGCCCACCTCTCACCAAGGGAGACTTTAATTTCTGCCTTGAGGAGAGCCGAGAAGTGCTGTTTTTGAATATTTGTTCCTTCCCTTGCCTATCTCCAAGGAGGGTTTTAGACTAGATTTACATCTCTTTGCCTTTTTTGAATATTGTTGGTCTAGGGGTTATATTAGGTTCAGAACAAAAGCTTCTCTGATCACTCTTAAGGAAGAGAGTAGCATTTTAACTTATTTTTTTTGTCAGTTTAATTCCTCAGCAAATACTGGTTACATAAAAGACCACCACAAATTATAAAGAGCAAGTAAACCCATTTATCCAAGCAAAAAACAACAGAAACCAGAGAAGTTCAATAGATTAGGATGTACTATGAGTGAATGAAATCTTTAGCTGGAAGTGATATGAGATCTCAGTTTATACCCAGAGAGGAGATTTAATCTAAGCCAAGGAAAAGTCTCCATAATCTCTAGGGAGACAAGCTAGAAATCAGCAACACATGTGGAAGATTTGGCTTTCCATACATGACTGCAACTTCCAAAGTCTTTATTTCTTTTCACATGTTTCTCTTGAAGAATCTTTGGAACCACCATTCTCCCCCATGACACTATGCACCAACCCCATTCCATACACATGTATGCAACACCACTTCAACATTCTCTGAATCTCCCCAGGCCTAAGGAGAAGCACACAAAACACCCCAAACTTGTTTGAACATCTAGGTTACAATATGTTATGGTCCCAAAACAAAGTCAGAGAGATGAAAGAATGAACAGATCAAATAGTAAACATGGTCAATATCCAATGTAAGTTCCAAAACAGTGATTTAAGCAGAAAAGTACTATCAAAGTCCAAGGCTATTAAGTCTGAAGCCAAAGAAGCAACTCCTGGTGGTGGGGAGAGGAATAGGGATGGCAGAAAAAACAGTCACATGTCTACATTGTCCCCAGTATCTGTTGCAGCTCATTGAGTCAGATGATAGGATTTAAAGAGAGAAAGGTGAGGGTGAGGTGAAGATATTATGAGGCATGGCTAAATGTCTACTATGTGCTAGGAATGATATTAAGCACTTTACCAATATTATCTCATTTGATTCTCACAACAGCCTTGTGAGGTAGGTGCTATTTTACCCTCACTTTACAGTTGAGGAAACTGAGGCAGAAAGAGGCGAGATAACTCACCTGGGTGACACAGCTAGGAAGTATCTGGGCTGTTTTTGAACTCAAGTCTCCCTGTGTCTAGGCCCAGCACTCAATATGCTGTACTACCCAGCTGCCTAAAGGGGATTTTAGAGAGTGTTCTGTCTATTTCTTCTTTTTTTTTTTTTAGATGAAGAAACTAAGATAAAGTGACTTGCCCAAGGTCATAAAAGGAGTATATAACAGAAGTAGTATTCTAAACTGAGTCCTCTGATTCCAAATCCAATACTCTTTCAGGTAATCCCTTCTGTAGGTAGGACATGGTTATCTGTAAAAGTGGTATTGCTTACACCAATAAAAAATTAGAGGATGCCACTCAGAGTTGCCCAAATCAGGAATTCATGCCCTTTAATCTTGTGCAGTGCTCATTTCCCCATCATTGGCCTATGACTTTGGATAAGAACCCTCTTTTAGCCCAAGCCGTCCTCATCTGTTTGCTATAGATAAGGCTTTCCTTTGACTTGCCTAGCCCCTTCCCCAAGACAGTGTGGAACACAGGCTCTTTGGGTTTGTGTACTTGGTCTATCTTCTTACCTTTGCTTTAGAGATATCATCAATGAGATTTGCATCAAATGAATGATGCAAACCATAACTTAATAAAGCATTAAAAAAAGAAATGAAAATAGCAGAGCCAACCCAAGGCTCCAAAGCATCCACAAACTTCTGCTACTTTCAGTTGCTCTTCCATTGGAGTTCTCATTCCAACCTCTATCCTGTTGGAGACTTTCTTCACCATACCATACATAGTAAGAGGCAATTTGATATAGTGGAAGAAGCACTGAACTTGGAGGCAAAGAAATTGTACTCAATCTCTGACTGTAACATAGCCTATGAGAAAGGCATTTATTTTACTTCTTGAGTGTTAGTTTCCTGATAAGGAAATGTGGGACAAGGTGGTTGGATTTGATGATCTCTAAGTTCTCTTCCACCTCTAAATCATGTGGGCTGGGAATAGCCCCACTCCTATTGCTTAGAAGATGGACACGATGGTATAGGAAGTCCTTGATCCCTACTGACCATGCTACGGTATAGGAAGATGTGTTCCTAACAACCCAAGTTGGAACATGGAAATCACTTCACAATAGACCCGTCATTATGCATGATGGTTAAGTTCTATAGTACCCTTGGTACTATATGTCATATTATGAGTTAAATAGACTTTGTAGGACTGACTTGGGAATGCAACTGCCTTGTATAGAATAGTTTCCATGGGGAAAATGTGTTCTGAATTTCAAACAACCAATTTACAGAATTTTGGAAAATAACCAGTTCTGAACTAGGGAATACTTTATCCTGAATATTCTATGGAATTTGGGTAGAAAATTGGCATTACTTTCATAGTAAATTCCACAAACAGTAATATTTTGAAATCACAAATTCAAGGGTTTCTGTTTTGTTCAATTTTTTCTGGCATCTATATGCTTTTCAATCAGAAACATTTTAAGCTTGACAGACCATGACTACAGCTGTTGAGATGTCTGAGTTGAAATAACTTTGCAATTTGTTTTTTTTCTGTCAACTTTATTTATAGATGTTGAAAATCTTAATGAGTTTCACTTCAGTATTTAGAGTTTCAAATCAAATGAGTAATGTCATTGGATTGCTTTATTAAGCTTACATAACTAGAACATTCTCATGTATTTTACACATTTGTAACAAGGATATTAGCTTAATGAAAAAAAATTTAAAATATCCTTCTGCTCTTTATGCTGATACTTACAGAGTAATAAAAAAGGACTCCAGAAGGTTGGGTGGATCATGTGTGGAAGATTTCTGAAACGGCATAGGGCAAGGGTAAGGGCATTCCAGCCTGGTGATTGTGATCTATACTGTACAGAAGGGCCCACAAAAGACCTCAAGAACTTCTGACTCCAGAAGACAAACAGAGAAGGAAAAAAAAGACAATGGTAGGAGACACTGAAGTTTTAGAATTCTTACTGGTATCTTAGAGGTATCTGTCCATTAACTAAAAAGTAGTCTGAAAGTTCCATGGGAAAAGGAGAAAAAAAGTTATTCGAATGTGTTACTTTCATTCTTTGACAGAATGAAATGTTAAAATTCAGGATGTTTGGTTTGTAAATGTTTTTGTAATTTAACTGGAACCTTGATACTACTTTAAAAAATTTTATTAACATTATTCATGATGTGAATCAAGATTGTTAGAAAGAAACCCAAATTGGGAGAAAGAGATTCTTATATTTGCATTTCTATTGTATTTGGATTCAGATACTTAAATTAGATGTGTGGGTTTTAATCATAGGTTTTTTTTTACTTTTATTTTCTCGTCTTTTCAAACTTCCCATTTTTACTCATTTGTCCATATATGAGACAGTGGACATAGCATCAGGCCTTAAATCAGGGAGACTTGAGTTCAAATTCAGCCACAGACACTTAGTAGCTGTGTGACCTTAGGCAAGTTGCTCTGTTTCTGTGTTTCAACTGTAAAATAGGGAAAATAAATACACCGACCTCAAAGGATGGTTGTGAGGATCAAGCAAGATAATATACACAAAGAACCCACCACAGGGCCTGGCACCTGGAGGTGCTTGAAAATGCTTATTTCCTTCCCTTCCCTCTTAACCCTCCACAATCCAGCTCTATTCTAACAGATCATACTTGTCCCCACTTCCCAATCCATTAAAAAGCTCCTTCATTATTCTCCATAGTTTGCACTGCTGGAGGAAGAAATAACACTGATGACATCAGTTACATTGAAGTAAGTCACATGGAAGAGTGACCAGAGTCTTTTTTCCCCTTGGCCTCAGTGGATAGACCTAGGAACAATGAAGGATTGTGTGTCATAGAAATGGCACAAATTATGTCAAAGAGATTAATGACCAGGAAAAAAAAAGATGTTAGGCATGTAGCAAGAATGAAGGATAGGTGATAGGGACTCCATTGGTATCTCCTTAATGTCAACAAATCTAAAATAAGGCCCCAGCATTTCCAGCCCCATAGAGGGAGGAAATGCCCAAAAATGCCTCTGGATATGCAGATGTGGATAGGTTGTGATTTTCACCATTAGAAGAATACTCAAATCCATGAAACCACAAATTTGTTAAAGTATTGAAGCAAATATGAAAGAAATAAAGATGTAGTAGTGAAACCATGGGAAGAGAGAAGTGACATGTAGAATAATTGAAAAGGTAACATAAGGGGTAATTGGGTGGGAAAATAAAAAAAAAGACTTATGAGAGAAGGGGTGTGGGAAACAGGAAAAATGAAGAGGAAGAGATACTTGAAAAAAGAAGGAAAAGGAAAGTAGCTGACCAGGGAAAAAAAAAACCCAAAACATCAGGAAATAAGCACAGAGGACACAGAGAGAAATAGAGATAAAATGGGGTCTCAAACTGATGACTACACATGAAGATTCATAGGGGAAGAAGCCTATCCAATAAAAATTATTACTTCACAGAACGAATAAAGTCTGATAAAAACTTTCAAAATAGGCAAAAGGCAAAAAGGTTTAAATCCCTTTTTTACCATTAAAACTCTGAAAAGAAGGAAAGGAGAAAAAGATTGTTTTGTTTTTAAGAAACAGAACAGGAAGTGGCCACTTCAGTGAGGTACTTCTGACTTCAGACCAAAACTTTAATAAAATAGATCATGTTGCATTGCCCAGCTTAAGCCCTAGAAAATGACCACTGTTGCTCTTAAAATGATGGATAGGTTCATTCTACATTGTTGTAGAAAATGGGACTTAAGCTGAGACTTGAAGGAAAATGGCTAGGAGGTCAGAGATGAGGAAGGAGAGAACTCCAGGCATTAGGAGTTAGGAATTGAAAATATGAACAGTCAGAAGATGGAGTGTCTTATGTGAGGAACAACAAGGATTCCAGTATCACTGGATCATAAAGTATATAAAGGGGGTTAAAGTATAAAAAGAATGTAAAGGTAGGGACAAGACAAGTTATGAAGCATTTTAAAAGCCAAAGAGGAAATATGTAATTTTGGAAGTAATTACGAGCTATAACATTGATTCATAAAAATTTAAGACTAATATTTTTAATAGATGGCACCTGGCTTAAATGGCTGATAATGCTTTTACTGATCCTACAGATAATGAACTTCTATCCAATAATTTTATTCTATTACAAAAAGCAGTCACATTTTAAAATTTTTCTATATTTGTTTTTAGTTTCAACATTCACTTCTATAAGATTTTGAGTTCTAAATTTTCTTCCCCTCCCTCAGCTTTTCTTTCCCTAAGATAGTATGCAATCTGATATTAGCTATATGTGTACAATCATATAAAGCATATTTCCACATTAGTCATAAAATAGTCATATTTAATCTATCTGTACAATGCTTTTTAGAATATTAAGCAGCATAGGAAAATAGATGCTATCTTCTAGAGAGTAGGGAGGACGAAGGTCATATCTAGAGCAGAGAAACTAGGACCAGAAGAATGAATCAACTTGTCCAAAGTCATGGAAGTAAGTGCCGAGTTGAGATTTAGGCCTGGTCTTCTTATCTAAGATATGCCCAATATAGCCGTAGAGGTTAGAACAACCTCCCTGGGATCAGTTTGTCTTTTACCTTTCTACCTTGTATCTGGTCCAATCTCTACCACCTTGATGCCTGGGGAGTTAGAGTAGCAACATAGGAAAAAAGGAATAAGACAGAAGAAAGAAGGAAGGAAAGAAAGTAAGAAAGAAAAAAAAGAAGGAAGGAAAGAAGGTAGGGGGGAGAGAGAGAGAGAGAGAGAGAGAGAGAGAGAGAGAGAGAGAGAGAGGTGCAATTAGGTAACATACTATGTACCTATGTCTCTGGCACTGTGCTAAATGCTATATAAATATTATGTCATTTGAGCCTCTCAAAAGCCTTGGGAGATTTTCATATTATTATGCCAATTTTACAGTTGAGGAAACTGAGGCAGACAGAGATGAAGTGTCTTTCCTGAGGTGACACAACTAGAAGGTATCTAATGGCAGATTTGAGCTCTGGTCTCACTGACTCAAGATCCAGTTCTCTATTTCACCACCTAACTGTCCCTAATTATAATAAAGAGGGCAATGAATGAATAATCCCAGGGCAACTTCTATCTGAACTCCATCTGAAAAAGGAAATGTATTAGTACAATAACTATTTTTGTAATCATACTTTCACCATATATAAAAGTTACATTCACTAATGAAAAGCTAACACCACTGAATCTTATGTCTCAGACAAATCAAATGATACTGAGGCCAAGTGGCTAGAAAGCCCCAAGTTTAAGTTCACCTTCTGATACATACTGGTTATGTGACCTGGGCCAGTCACCTGATTTCTCAGTGACCCCAGAAAACTATCCAAGACCAAAAATAAGAGAGCAAGACCATTGATACGTGTATTTCCTCATTAAGAAATGTCACTAAACCATTTAAACACTAGTCTGGTCTTAACCCATCCAAAACAGCATAGCCAGATATGTAAAAGAAAAACTGGCAAAATAAGAAGTCATAGAGTTATAATTGCATTTGGAGGTAACAACATTCCATTCAGTAGACCACATCATATCAGTTAGACAAGGAATTTTTAAAAAATTAAGAAGAGATGAGCAATGACATAAATTGGTAAAACTGACCTAGTGAAATAACAAGGGTTATCACACATCACATTTCCTTTTCAAGCACATATATGTTTGTATTCATGTGATCCAGTAAGTGGAGGCATCCTTTCCTGATTTTCTCTTACCCTTTTTGCTTTGTGAGGGGTAAGGGGTGAGGTAAGGAGGTAAGAAGGGTAAATGAACTGATAGGAAAGGATTTTTTCTGCCATAATATTCTGAAATCAGGACAAATTCCTGGACAAAAAAATTCCAGGACAAAAAAACCTTGGGTTTTTCTGGGACAAAAAGAGAAGGTTCTGGGAGATGGTGACAATGAGGAAGGGAAAGTAACAGCAATAGATGAATACAGTGGCTACCCATCTACTTGCTAGTGTTGCCTAAGGTTTATAATCAAGGGATTATAGAAATTTCCCAGAAAAAAAGATAGCATTATCTGAAGGAAGCCGGGAGCTTCAGACAGCAGCATTGTGATGGTGAACTATATGACTTCTAAGGTCACTTTGTGATATACTAGATAGGACATTGAACTTGAAGAATGTATTCCATCTTAAATACTTTAATATCTGGATGTCTACTAAATAAAGTAAGTTGCAGATGCATAAAATGCTTTGCCCAAGACTCCTCTGCCAGTTATGAATCATTTAACCTTTCTAAACTTTGTTTTCTTTATGGGTAAGCTGAGCAAAAAGAATAGCACCAACCTCATAGGGTTATCGTGAGGCTCAAATAAAATAATGAACATAGAATGCTTTGCAAATTTTAAAGTGCTATATAAAATGATTCATTATTTTACAACTCTAAATCTAGGATCTTATTGTCTAATTGAGATGACAACAAAGGCTGGGGCTGGGGATAAAGATTGCTTACCCTGACTGCCCCCAAAATAGCAGGACAATTGGGTTAGTAAGACCCACCTATTGCTACCATATTCCACAGGAATTGTGAACAGGGTAGAGAGATTTGGCATGGAGAGTATTGTCTATAATGATTCCTTCTTCTATTCTATACATGAATTTTAATAGTTTCTTTAAGTTCAGATGCACTGGTAGCCTTGGTTACTTGAAGGAGGAAAACTGAGGATATCCAGAAGAGAGAAAATGTGCCATGCTAGGTTCTCAGAAAAATATTCTGGTTAGGGACAAAAACAAGTTATCAAGATAAATTATTAGATATGTATGGGAGGGGGAAACCTGATCTGAGTACCTCTCATTAATTGATTTTCCCTCAGGCCAGTTGATGAAGTAACTAAAGATAATGGGCAGTTAACAGAGATAATGAAGTGTTAAGATCTAAAAGAAAATACAAAAACATACTCTTTTCACCCTTTATGAGGTAAAATTTGTTGTTGTCCAGTTGTTTCAGTTGTGTCTGATTTTTTTGTTGACCCCATTTGGTATTTTCTTAGCAAAGATACTGGAGTGGTTTGCCATTTCCTTCTCCAGCTCATTTTACAGAGGAGGAAACTGAAGAAAACAGGGTTAAGTGACTTGCCCAGGGTCACACAGCTAGTAAGTGTCTTAGGCCAGATTTGAACTCAAGAAGATGAGTCTTCATGATCTCAGGCCCTGCAGTCTATCCACTGTGCCACCTGAGAAGAATGCATCTAATCAGAATTTATGGAATTAGAGGAGAACTAGCAATTGACTGGCCAAAAATTAGTTGTGTTACTGATGGCCCTTTAAAAGGGCATTATGAAATCTCTCCAGTTGTAGCTGAAGTGGGTCATAGATCTAAGGAGTGTGTCCTCCAGCTATAGACAGCAGAGCTAGTTATGAAAGGAAAACTCTTTTCCTGAGTGGTAAACACTCCTTTGAGTGTTGAGGGGGAGAGTGTTTTTCCTTTCCCCCACCTCCATTGGTTATGGCTTCTTGCAGTAGGAGATAGGAGCAGACAAAGGGAGGTCATCTGCGATTTTGTACCTAGGGGGAACAGCATAAGGATATGCCCAAAAAAGAAATGTCACGGAGACCCTTCAGTACAAAATGTAATCATTGCCTCAATCACATGTTTCCCAAGTTTGTGCCTTCCTACTCTAATTGTGTGCCATCTCTTCCCACTTATGCTGTGTGTAGTTTGGAAGAGTTTATGAAAGGAATGCTTTGTTAGTCTTGTTCTTAAGATGCCATTTCAGTAAATACTTTTGCTTTGAGGTGATTGTAATCTTCTGGCTATTAAAGGTAAACACACTGATGGGGGCTTTTGAGTTATCCTTTAGGACCTTAGACCTGAAGTAATTGTCCCATGGGGAACTCAGCTGAATGTGAAACACTAATAGCTAGCACTTGTATAGTGCTTTAAAATTTATGAAGCACTTCACATTTATTATCTCATTAGATACAACAATGCTATGAGGAAAGTACTATTAATCAACACCATTTTACGGATGTGGAAACTGATCACAGAAAGATTAAGTTAATTTGCACAGGGTCACATTTATTAAGTATTGAGTCAGGATTTTAACTCATTTCTCTGACACCAAGACTACCAAGGATAGTCCCAGAGGGACAATATAAAGAAATGACCATGATTGAAACAAAGTCTATATGATTCCAGAGATGCTTTGTGCAATTAGATTACATTCATATGTAGCTTTCACAGAAAATGAGACTCAAAAGATTTACTTAATAAATACAAAAATGTAGTCTCCACAACATATTCCCAGACAATAATGCTATCAAAAATTTTAAAAATAATGAAAACAGAATAAAAAGATACCTAATTTTTTGAAAATTTAAAAATATTTGACAAATAAAAATAAATGCTTTAAATAAATTTAAAATGCTTTATAAAATAAAGATATTAATGAAACATCAAAATGTAAAGAATGTTTGAATAAATAAGAAAGAAAAAGAAAAACATGATTTATTGACTTCCTAAAGAATTTAGAAAGGGAACAAAGTTACAAACCAAGAAAATTCAGGCAAGGGTAAATAATAAAACTAAAATCTGAGGTAGAAAGTGAAAAAAAGAAAGAGCAATACAATAGATCAATTAATTTGTCTGAGCCCACAGTTCTCTAGCCTTAAGCAGAATTGAGTTAAGTCAAGGGCCTTAAATGAGATTGACTCAGGCTACACTTCTTTGTATACCTGGACCTTAGTTCTCTCTCAAGTTACCTTCTCTGTCCAGCTTATGAGGTGTGTAACTACAAGTCCTGTACTACCTAGCCTGCTGGGCTGACTGACCTCCATAGGGTGGGAGGAGAAAAGACAGGAGAGGAGAGGAAGCAAAGGGAAGAGAGGGGAGGGAAGGAAGAAGGAGAGAGAAAAGGAAAGGGAAAGGGATGTTCCATGCTTCGATCCTCTTTGCCTGCAAAATAGGAGTCTAATGTTGAATTTTTCTGTTTATTTTGTTTCCTTTGCCTAGGCATGTTGCCACTCAATTACTTGATTTGGCCTGCCACCAGCCAGGGGAGCTTCCACCCCAAACACTGGGGTTTTCTCAGCTGCCAGAGGTATTAGTTGGGTGCCCTCTCTGAAGCCTCCATATGCTCTGGCAAGCTGGTCACACACCCCAAGACCTCTACCCCAGACTGCAATCCAGATCCAAGAAGGTTAAAGTAAGAGCAGTTATCTCCCCCAGACTGGTTGCCGGGTCCCCCTATAGTTTGCAGGCCATGAGCTGAAGCTACAACATGGTGCTGGCTGTGCCTAAGTGTCTCAGCAGCTCCTTGCCCTGGGGGCAAAAGCCAATGCCTCTCACAACTAGTGGGTCCCAAAGTCCATACTGCACTAACCTCTCACTTTGTCTTTGGCATCTATGTGTTGATAAGTCTGGAAATGCCACAGCTGTTGGTATTCTGGAGTCCCTCCAGCCAGGGGCTGGTCAGGCCGCCCTGGGGCTAAAACCTCTGGCTCACCTGGGCCTGGGCTCGGCTCCCAGAGTGCTGTGCTGGCCGCTCACTGCCAGGCTGCCCTCAGCAGGAGGTTAGCTTCTCTGTGTCATTTTGTGGGTTCTATAGCTCCAAAGTTTGTTCAGAGTCCTCTTTTACATGGATTGGTGAAGGTGGAAGCCAGAGTCCCTTGGAAGTGCAGTTTCTACTCCACCATCTTGACTCTGCCCCCTCTCATTTCTTTTAAAGATCCCTTTGATTGCCAATCTGCTTTTCTTTCCAGACACAACTTATAGCTTCCCTTCAACCTCTCTCTCCTCCTCCAGTTTACTTCAGAACAATGCATGGTTTCATAGTTTCTCCTTAATCCTCCTACCTCTGGAGCAAGTATAGGGGCCTCATATTTTTAAAAGGGGGCTTTATTGCCAAGAACAATGGGCTAAAGCAAGAGATGAAAAATTGACACTGGAAGGTTATGATTTTTAAAAGTCCCCAAGTGATGCTCTTCATCAACCCCCTCTTCAAGTTTTTTCATCTTACCTACCACTTACATTTTGCCCTGAAAGGAAAGACAAAAGTCATATTTTTACATTAATAAATCTTTGGGTAAACAAAGGAATGTGTCAAATTTACATTTCTCCTATGTTTTAGATGAAATCCCAGAATCAGTATCTGTCTTCCTTCTTTATAACAGAAGATTAAATACAAACAAAATGGAGAAAAGAGAGAAGTGGGAACCAGATTTGTTGAAGGTAGGGTAGACAAGGAAGCCCTAGCCTCTATGGAAAAAAAAGGACAAAGGAATGAAGAAAGGAGGCAAAAATCCAGGTTAAAGGGAGAGAAGGGGAATCCTCAAGTTCCTGTTTAGCATCATAAAATCACATTATCTGATCTGAAATATAGTACAGAGGCCATCTACTCTGAATCACACTTGAACCAGAATTACCTATGTCATATATAGGGTCCAGCATTGAGAGTTGGCTGCTTGGCCCATAGAATACTGTACCACTTCCAGTTCTGTTCTCAGTGTGAAAGAGCTCAGGCCTCAGGGAACTTAGCTCTTATGAAAAGAGTTTGGATCCTTTGCTTCACACTCAAAATCCTTAAGAGTAAGGTTACAGCTCACAAGTCTAGAGTGTCCCTAAAAAGGGAGAAGTAATAAAAAAGGTCGTCAATGTACAACATATATGTGGTGAATAATTCATTCCTTCACACCAAAAGAATGCTAGACACTGAATACTTACAAGAATGAATTAGCAGAATCACTTGGTGCTGTCCTTGCTACTCTAACCAGATTCAGGCCAGTCCTCTTCTTAGCAGGAAACATCTTCTCTAAGACCCTTGGGGGCTCTTAGAGTCTTAAAGTTACCAAGAACTCCCTTTGGAATCCATTCTGCTTCATCCTTTGATGGGAAATTCTGAGTTTGAGATGTCACCTTCAGTCCTGGATATATCTAGTTCAGAATACTTGTTTGCCTAAGAACAGGAAAGAACAAATACAAAACAGGCAAAGACAGCAGGGACCACAGTGTAAGGCAAGTTTGCCTACACTCATTGCTACATCGATAAGGTCATAATGATTTTTAGATGCAAAAAGATCTTTTCCCCCTACCCATCACTGGAGTCACATGATCCCATTTAAAGAATCACAGAAAAGATAGCAAAAGCTGGAAACAATCCCCTCTTTTAACTACTGAAGCACCCTGATCACCTACCTCTCCTGCCATCATGGATTGGGGAGATGACTAAGGAACCCCTCAGGGTTGGCCACATTATACCACAATACCAAACATTTTCATTATTGTGAATATTTCATTATTCATTATAATGTGAACATTATATGTTCAGAAGCAGTCAGGAAGTTCCTTATCATCAACATGTCCAAATAATGAATCGTACACTTAGCCAGAGGCAAGCAAAGAATAACTGAACCTTCTCTTTCTCTCTTTCCCTCTTTCTCTGTCTCTGTCTGTCTGTCTGTCTCTTTCTGTCTCTGTCTCTCTCTCTATCTCTCTGTCTCTGTGTCTCTGTCTGTCTGTTTCTCTCTCTTTCTGACTCTCTATCTCTGTCTCTGTCTCTATCTCTTTCTCTCTCTCTCGGTGTGATGGAACATTGTCAAGTAGTTATCTTTGTTGATAACGTAAAACGCTGTCAAGTAGTAATCTTTGCTTGGAGATCTCAAATGAAGGGAAATCTTTCGCCTCTAGAGTCAAGGTACTCTTTTTTAGATAGCCCTAATAGGAAGTGTTTCATCATATAAAGCTAAAACATACCTTTGTCATTTATATTATTTACTGGCTGAATACAGACAGACTCTGCCCTCAGAGAGCTTATGATCTAATAGAGAAAGGATACAAGAACTCAGAACTATTACTACCAGAAGACAAACTTCTAAGTGTGACAATATGGAGGGGAGGGATGTCATGAGGATGTCATGACCAGTGCCTAGTACTCTTTAGCAGACAGAACCAGAACATGACTTGGTTTCATCTGCCATTATGTACCACTAGTCACTTGGTTGCCCTTCACTGTTTGGCTCTGCCTAGGGTTGGTGTTTCAAAGAATCAGAACATGTCTTATAGCATCAACCTACTTAGCTTCTCCATTCATCTTAATAAAGTTGTGTTTCTGTTAGGGTTCTTACAAAGGTATTCTATATTATTTAATCAGAATATTAGAAGCAGATGGAAACAAGTCACCATCCAGCTGTTATGTTATCCAGCATGCATTATCTTCCTTAAGTATAGACAGCAACCAACCTATGACAGGCAAGACAAAAACCTCAAAGTCCACTTTCCCCCATCTGACACAGGGTACTAGCAAAGTCCTTTGTCTGGAACTTTTCACTCAAAATAAAACTTTCAGTTGGTGATAAAAGAATTCAGGGCCTTCTACTGTCTCTCACATGTGCAAGTAGGGAACTGTCTGACATCATTCTTGTACTCAGCAAATGATGGTTCTGCTCTTATATATCCATCCCTATCAAGGGTGGACATTAACTAACATCTCCATTACCACAGCATTAATTGGTTCTAAGGGGGGTCCCCCCAACCTTTTCTCCCATTTTCTCCCATTCTTACCAAGGCAGTCAGAGAAAGGAAAAGTCTTGGGCTCTTGCAAGTAGATTGACATTTACTTAATTTCCTCTCTCATATGTATTTTTGCTCCCCCATGCTTCATCCTCTGTCATCCAAAGTCATTCCTGATTCTTGCAATATTCTATCCAAAACTTTGCAGACAGAACATGTAAGAGAACACTAAGGAAGAGGTGAGTCAGGATTTGTAGAATGGGTAAAATTAGCTAAGGAAAACTTAGAAGAGGATGATTATAAATAATCTTAAAAGGGTAATGGAAGAGGAGGGTTAATGAAATACTCTATCCATAATAGATGAGTGACCAACATGTATTATTCAATATATATTTAAAGAAGGTTTGAAGGCAGGACCATATATATCTTCATCACCAATACTGCTCTTTACTAGAGACCAAAAATTCCCCCACTGACAAAAGACATGAAATGGGAAGAAGTAATGCTCTTAATTTTATTCTTAAAATTGACTTCCCAATTATGACATATGAGGCCAATAGCTTCCAGGTTTGTTTCCTACATATTCTTGGATTAAAACTAGAATGTTGTATCTGAAATAAAAACTCTTTTTGATAGTTTGACTAGTTCCTATATGCTATCCCTGGCTACCTTACCTCTGTAGCCAAAAGGTAGACTCACTTGATTAGGAACCTTCCTTAATGTTCCTTAAAATATCTTACCTAAAAATAACACACATCTATGGATAGAGGATAATTTTCCTATCCAGTTTAAAGGGATTCACTGTGTGCCGATATTGACTTTAAAAAGAAGCATTCAAAATACCTTCCGTTATTTGTTGTTGTTGTTTGGTTGTTTTTCAGTCATATCTGACTCTTCATGACCCCATCTGGGATTTTCTTGGCAAAGATAGTAGAGTAGTTTTCCATTTCCTTCTCCAGTTCATTTTACAGATTTGGAACTGAGGCAAACAAGGGTAAGCTGCTTGCCCAGAGTTATACAGCTAGATTTGAACCATGAAGATGGGTCTTCCTGATTTCCAAGCCCAGCACTCTATCCACTGCACCACCACTGAGCTGCCCTATCTTCCCGTATTCTGAAGTTCAAATATCAGCAAGAGTGCTAACATGCTCTTTAAAGAAATAAAATCTAGGGCGGCTAGGTGGCGAGTGAATGAGCGCCTGAATCAGAAGGACCTGAGTTCGGAGCCGGCCTCCGGACCTTAATCCGCACAAACAAAAACCTACCGTAACCTGGCAATTACCCAATTGCCGGCGCAGGTGCGCAGGAGTAAACCGCCGAGTTGAGACCAGATCAGATCGCCTCAGAGAGCACCCACGCATAAATGACTACCGAACCTTGAGCAAGTTACTTAACCCCAATTGCTTTAAAAAGAAATAAAATCTATTCATCTATACTCTAAATCTGTCCATTTAGTGTCTCAGTGAGAAGTTGTAATTCCCTGCTATAGGGGGTTAAAATCCTTTCTTTGGGTTATATATACCAAAAAGCTTTTCCAACACTTTTCTTTTGTTTTCCTTTTAAAATTCTTTTTAAGAAAAAGGGTGGAGGAGGAGGAAGAAAAAGAAAAAGAGGACAAAAAGGAAGAGCAGAAGGAGGAAAATAAGAGCAATAAATAAGAAAACAGAGAACAGATTTATTTTAAGAACATTAGCTTAGAGTTAAATTAGTTAAAGGATCTTTTTAGCTAGAGTTCTGGATAAGACATCTTTAAAACTTTTTTTTGGAGTTTTTTCACCATATGATCTTTGAACTTATGCCAAACAGAAACTACATCACAAGAAGTGTGGATATGATCCTTCTTTTTCCTACCTAGTTATTCATGAGAAGAATTCAGATTTCATGGAACTACAACATTCTCACTAGAGATGGTGCTGTAAAAAACATTTGTTTGGTTAGTGGCCAAGGTCAAGTTGGTAAAGGCACATTTTTGCTTCTATTCCAGACTTTTGAGTGGTTTAGCCATCTGTCATCCCTCAGCCCTGATGGATATTTTGTAGGGCAGGATTATTTGTTCAGGCATAGATTCAACTACATGGTTACTGAAGTCCCTTACACCAAGAAGTTCTATGATTCCATGACTCTTTTATACTTGAGTGACCTTAGACAAGTCATTATACTCCTGAAGGTCTTATTTTTCTCATACATAAAATGAGAGATTTGGACAATTTTCTGAAGGACTATCCTTAAAGGCACATTGGATTGGGGAGTCGGAGGACCTGGAATTGTATCCTGTCTCTTGTGTGACCATGGACAAGTCAATTAACCTCTGAGCTCCCATTTTCTAATCTGAAAATGAGGAATTTGAATGACATAGATGGTGTCAAATTCAAATGGAAATGGGGGTCACTAAACCCTATATAAGGATCGCTATAGGATACATATAGACTTAGAAAACCACATGATAACATGATCTATGTTTTATTGCATTTTATTTGTTTCATTAAATGTTTCCCAATTACATTTTAATCTGATTTAGGCAGCACATTGCTGGCCTATAGGCTGTGTTTAACACCTCTCTACAACATGATCTCAAAGCCCCTTCGAAATCTAAAGTCCTATGATGCTATGATTCTACTGGGATTGCTTCTTTCTGATGGCATCTAAGAACACTGACCCTGGAACTTGATGTGTGTGATAAAGGGTTCCATTTGGAAGAGTAATGGGAGTTGGTGAGAACTTGGTAAGAAATGAGAGCTACTCTATCTCCCCAGGCATCAAGGTGGTAGAGATTGGACCAGATACAAGGTAGAAAGGTAAAAGACAAACTGATCCCAGGGAGGTTGTTCTAACCTCTACGACTATATTGGGCATATCTTAGATAAGAAGACCAGGCCTAAATCTCAACTCGGCACTTACTTCCATGACTTTGGACAAGTTGATTCATTCTTCTGGTCCTAGTTTCTCTTGTAGCACACTCTCTGCTCTAGATATGACCTTCGTCCTCCCTACTCTCTAGAAGATAGCATCTATTTTTTTTCTATACCTCGAAACTTCTATGTCTCATGCTTACACAACAGGGACTCCTTCATCTTCATCATGTAATCAATCTCTATTTATTTTACCTACAATCTGAGAGATGGCAAGAAAATGAGAACATGCCTTTCTATAAGAAATCCTATGGTCCTCACCTGAAAAATAAGATATCTTATAGAGGAAGTGATGAAGGATCCAAATGATTCTTTTGGTGGAAAGCTAGAAAAGCTAAACTCAGGGACAACTTTTGTGAAGGACTACTCTGTCGTCACATTGGATTGGGAGTGAGGGCACCTGGAATCCTATCCCGGCTCTACCTACCATTTACTACTTATGTAACCTCAGGCAAATAACTGGACCTCATGGCCTCAGTTTTCTTCTCTATAAAATGAGGGGGTTGGACTACATGGCCTCTAGAGGTCCTGTTCACTCTAAATCCTATGATCCTCTGCTAAAACCTAATCATCTCGGCTACTGGAAATCTGGGGATTTGTGGGCTTTAAAGTGTTGGTTCTTTAAACCTAATCTGCAAACCTGGATTAAGATGAGATTAAGAGAGGAGTAGTGATACAGGGGTAAAAACTACATGTAAGCACTTGATCCCAAATTAAGTTCAAACTCTTTCAGCACTTGCATGGATTATTGCAATAGCCTCCTAAATGATCTCCCTGCCTCAAGTCCCTCTCCTCTGCAATCGATCCTCTTTATTGCTGCTAAAGTGATTTAAAAAAATCTAAGTATGACACTCCCCCACTCAATAAATGACTCTCTATTCCAATGGCTCACTATTGTCTCAAAGATCAAATAGGGTTCTTCTTTTTAAACTTTTCGTAATTTGACCCCAGCCTACCTTTCTACACTTATTATATACATTGTTCCCCCTTCTCACATTCTACAGTCCAGCTAAATTTGCTTTCTTGCCTTTATGGTGACAGCCCATTTCCCCTTTCTACACCTTTGCACTAGTTGTTCCTCATACCTAAAATTCACTCTTACTTCACCCCCACCTCTTAGAATCTTTCATTTCTTTCAAAACTCTAATCAAGTAAAAACTTCTGTGTGAATGCTAATCTTCTATGTTGTATTAGCCTTCCTCCCCTAAATTTACCTTGTATTTATTTTATATGAACAAATTTACATCCATGTTGTCTCTTCTGATGGAACATAACCTGTTTGAGGGCAGAGATTGTTTCATTTTTGTCTTTGTAGACTGAGCACTTAGTGTGCTACCTGTAAGTTTCATACACTTAATATATGTTTATTGATTGATTGATTGTCTTCATATTCAAACCCTTAGAAACTGACAGTCATACCCCAGAGGTCTGTACAGACTTATTGATAAACTATTGCCCTTGGTAGGCCCGAGTCAGGAGCAATTAGAAATGATTCCTTCACGCTGATATTCTTCTCTGTAATCCCTCCGCCCTGTACAGAGAACTTAGTTACAACAACTCTTTCCTTTAACTAGATATTATCAGTAATTACTTTATCCCATTCCTGCTCTTTGTTCCTATTTTCCACACCTTGCTTCCCAAAGCTCCCTGCAAGTGATCATTTTATCACAAATATCAACCACTGCCTCCTGCAGTTCAGGTGTTCTCCTTAGCTACCAGGAGATAGCACACATTTCTTTCCCAAGGGACAAGTTTTCTAATGACTGCCATATGGGAAAGCAACTCATGGGTTATTTTAAACTAAAAAAAACACAGCTCTGTTATCCTTAAGCTTTCTTTTGCTTACTGGTCCTTACAACCCCAGACCTGGCACAAGAGAGTATATGAACAATGTCTACTCAAAACTTGGAAATCTGTTTCTAATTCTATGTCTCACCTCTCTCCCAATGTCAAGGTGATGCACCTCCTGCTTGAATCAGCAATTACCATTGGGACTAAGAACTCGGGGAGAGAATACCTCTCTGTCTTCATTGTCCTTTTTTTTTCTTTCTTTCTTTCTTTTTTTTTTTTGCTTTTTGGAGGGCAATTGGGGTTAAGTAACTTGCCCAAGGTCACACGGCTAGGTTTTTGTTTGTGTGTGCGTTAAGTGTCTGAGGCTGGATCCGAACTCAGGTCCTTCTGACTCCAGGGCCAGCGCTCTACTCACTGCGCCACCTAGCCGCCCCTTCCTTTTCTTTTTTGACAGAGGGATCTCATAGAATTATCCCCATTCAAATACTCATTCCAAAAACACCTTGAAAGGTGATTAGTGAAGTTATATCCTCCCAGAAATGCTTTTGAATGGGAAGAGGAGAAAGATATTTTGTAGTCATCCTTGCTGAGCATCCATTCCTCCAGGGCATAACTGGAAATGAAATGATAGCCTCTCTTTTTCCTTTCCGCCAGTCTGAAGACTATCAATCCTTCAAAACCTAGATAGAATACTGCTTCCTATATTAATATTTCACCTGCTACTCCACTCATCACTAATCTCCCTTTTCTGAACAACTATAGCAATATAATCTATACCAAAAAAAATTACACTTAATTATGTATTTTGTCTTATATTGGTTACCTTTTTCCATTAATGTATATTAATCTTGTCTCTTTCACTAGACTTTAAATTCTTTATGACTTTAAATCCTTAAGGGCAAAGATCAGATCTTATGTGTCTCATACTCAATAAATACTGTCATTACAATATTTATAATGATCTCAAAGTAATCCCAGCTAATGTGACAGGAGAATGTCCAGACACTGTCAAGCGGGGTGGGTATTTACTATTCTGCTCCCTTCCTTCCTGTCATACAACAGAAATAATAAAATGATTGGTTTTGAGGTTAGGACCTTGGACAGATTCTTGAGTGTAAACTTTGGACTACTACATAGTGAGGCATTTAGAACTGAAAGGTTTTTTTTTTTTTTCAGAATATCCAACAGAGATATGCCTCTTTTTTTTTCTTTCCAGGAACTTTCTAGAATTTCTGCTATATTTTAGAGGGGAAATGTACGACACATTTTTTTCCCCAGTGAATAGTAATAGTAGTAGTGAAATAAGAGTAATATAATAACATATAGCATTTATATAGTGTTTAAAGATTTGCAAATGTTTTACAAATAGCTCATTTGATCCTCAAAAAAAATGAGAGGCAGGTATTATACTCATTTTACAGATGAAGAAACTGAGTCAGAGGATGAAATGATTTGTTCAGAGTTACAGTTAGTAAATGTCTGAGACTAGATTTGAACTCAGGAATGTCTTCCTGACTTAAAGGAAGACTCTATCCACTATACTACATGGCCGACATTATGTGTCAATATGCATACCAGCCAATACTTAGTGCTGCCATTGTATTATTTCAACCTCAAGATTAAAAACAGGGTAAAGTATAAAGGTAGTAGGCAGCTAGGTGACCCAGTGGATGGAACACTTGCCTTGGAGTCAGGAAGACCTAAGTTCAAATCTGGTCTCAGACACAAAGTCTGAAACTAATCATAAAACAAAACAAAACAATGTACTGGATATCTGATGGTCCATCAGTAGAACACTCCCTTTTCAAATGTTCTATAGAATATCTGTAATTGGGACTATTCTGTCAAGAGAAAAAGTTATGATCGTGGCTATTCTTTTTTTTCCCACAAAAAGAGAAATGGACAATTGACAAACAGGAAGTTTCTATTTTCCATTTTGGATAATAGTATATGTAATCTTTGGTGCTTATAACCTCTGATACCTGGGCTGGTAATTGCTTTCATACATTGTCTGAGCTTTATCTTTTCTGAAAAAAATTTTTAATTGATCACTATAGTAAAACTTAATCTTTATAACTATTCCTCAAAATAAATATTTGAGAAACATTCTGTTCTGCCTCCAGACATGTGGTATAATATTAAATTGTATACTTCATAATTAAGGCACTCAATAATAAAAACAACCATGAAATAAAATATCAGATAGCAGTGTTTAGGCAAGCAAATGATGTGCAAGCATAAGAGATATGAAGATAAATATATACAATTAGAAGCAATCAGCTATTAATAAAGGCTTCACAAAGAATAAGTACATAAATAATATGGAATAATTAAATCATATTAATCATACATTAATGGCATATGTTAATTACATTTGAGTCAATATCGAATAAGTAAAGTAATAAAAAAACCAACAAATTTATTCAGTCTTTGCAATAAGAGACCAATACAAGCTCTGCATTCTATATTTTGTTTTGATGCTGGATTACTTGTATAATTAATAACTCTTCCCTTCATTTTATAATTAGGTGACTTGTGCTTTCAGAAGACCCAGAATCTTAATATACATTTACACAGACAGTTATGTCACTGATTGCTATATGGAATAATTTGGATTGGACTAGTTACTCCACCCTGGGCCTTAGCTTCCTTAGCTGTAAAATCAGTGAGTTAGACTAATTTGTGATCATCTATATCCTTCCCAGTTCTAAATCCTATAATTCTATGAATTTTGCATGGATCAGGGACTTTGGAAAGTTGGAAAAAATGTCCCATCAGCCTTTGGAGTAAGTGCAGATCTAAGAATTAAGCACTATTCTTTCTAGTAGAAGGAAGCATGGAGTATCACAACTTGAACTGGTTTTGCTATATCAAAGCAATGATGGAGAAAGAATTAGAATCAAACCATTTTTTTTCATGCTTTGCATTTAGTTCAGAAATAAGGAAAGAAAAATAAAATTTGGCAGTTAGGAAATGTTACTTTTGCCTTCATCTTTAAAATTTTGGGCCCGAGTGATACTTAAAAATTGGCCAATTGAAAATGGATAGTTTCCATTAGAATATTTCATAAATTTGTCTTTACATATTTCAGAATCATGATCAAGTTAGCTGGCAGAGATATTGATGACAAATACTAAGGGGCAACTTATTTGACAATAATGTAAAATTATTATGAGGAAACTAATATCATAAGAATTATGATTAATCATTTTAGAATCTTGATAGTGGTTATCTTAGAAAAATGGTCCATGCTACATACCATGAATCACTTGACAAACATTTATGGAGTACTTGCTATATACTCAGCTATTTGCTAGTCTCTGTGCTTGGCACTGGAGACACAAAAGTAAGGCAGTCCTTGCTTTCAAGTATATACTGTACTATTTATTTTCAGACTGAATTTATGACAAACTTTCTTTGATTCTTACCTCTTCATTTTCTTTTCTTCAGAATCTTGGTTGTGAACCAGGAGTTTAGTGGTGTCATTTCCAAGGTTTCCTGACATGGCATTCATTATGAAAAAAAGTGCAAGTTGAATTTTTCATGCTCCTCTATCCCTACTTCTGTGTGCATCCTAAAATAAATTTGTTAGAATCTCTTTCTTTATTATATTATGAGCACATAGTGATAACAAAGAATCTGGTTCTCTGGAGAATAACAACCAAGTTCATGGTGTCATTCATTTTTATGACGAAATGAAGATTGCCAATTAAAAGCACATGCCCATTTCAAACAGAATAGGATTGAAACTTAAGAAAAAAAAACAAGAAAAAGAAATAGAGGAAATAAGCGTAGGCAATGAGAGACAAAAACTATCAATTTTATTGTTTTTGCAGATGATTTGATAATTTGCTGAGAGAACCCTAGAGATTTTATTAAATTATTAATTGATTAATAACTTCAGTATATTGGGTTTTTAAAAAAAAATCACCTACTTAAGGACAGCATTGGGAACTTATGAATAGACAACACATCATGTGAAAAAAACTTTGTTATTCTAGTGAGCTAAAAATCTAACTATGGGTGAACAGTATGACATGAAAGCCAGAAAAGCTAATGTGATTTATTGTACAGCATTAACAGAAGCTTAGAAAACAAAATGACAGAAGTTATTATTAGGCCAAATATAGAGTACTATGAATCCCACCCTTAAGAAGGACAGTGACAGGTTGAAGAGTCCAGAGGCCAGTGATTCAGATAGTGAAGGGATCCAGAACCCTACCCAAAGAGTAGAAGTACCTAGTTCATAGAAATGATGACTTAAGGGAGAACATTCTGGTTATCTTTGAACATTTAAAGAATGTTTTGCTTGTTTTTAAAATACACAACTAGCACCAATATATGGAATTTGTAGAAAGGCATATTTCTGTTTGATGTAAAAAAATTTCCTGAGTAGAGCGTCGGCCCTGGAGTCAGAAAGACTTGAGTTCGAATCCGACCTCAGACACTTAACACACAAAAACAAAAACCTAGCCGTGAGACCTTGGGCAAGTTACTTAAACCCAACTGCCCTCCAAAAAGCAAAAAAAAAAAATTCTTAATCATAAGACCTGTTGAAATATGAAATGAACTGCCTTAGAAGGTAATGGATTTTCCATCTTCACTGGTCTTCAAGAGGAGTCTGGATCAGAATTTGTAATCATGTTATAGATGGAATTCATAATTGGGATATGGGTTTAAGTTGGGGTCTTTCAGGTCCTCTCTAACTGAGAATTGTGCAATTAAGAATGCAGATGCATCATTGTAAATCCATCTTCACTATTAGATAAACAACTCAAAACATTTTCTAGTGGCAGGTAGTTTTTTTGTATTTGTATCGTTAATCTCCAGCAAATAATGTGCTTGTTAGAATTGGACTTGTACCAGATATACCTCAAGAAAAAAGACACATTTGACATTGTTTCCTTCTTGCAATGCCTTCCTACCTCCACTCAATCTATATATATTACTTCATTTGAATCCTACTCCTTCTCCAAAAAGCATTCCCTCATTACCCTATTTTACTTAATTCCCCACCCTCTGTCCCTTCACATTTGTGCATACAATGGATATTACATTATCATTCACTTACAGTCAAGTGGCAGTGCAAGTAGTGGCCTGTACTGTACTTGAAATGAGAGATGTATTTGAAACCTGCCTCCAACATTTATTAGCTGTGTAACCATGGAGAGCAAGGCACTTAAACTCTTGAATCTCAGTTTTCTCATTTATAAAATGGGGAAAATAACTGTAATACCTATTTCAAAGGATTGTTAGGAGGATGAAATGAGAAAAATGCATGTAAGAGTACCTTGGGATTCCCAATGCACTACAAAAATGTCGTCTATTAAAACCAGTGGTTATGTGGTACTCTATCAGTTGTCTAGTTGTTCGTGTTCATGATGTGCTTGAAGGAACACAGGGCTTCGATTAAAATGACTTGCTTTGAGTGTTGGCTCTATCACTGATTAGTTATTTATCTTGGGAAAGTTTATCTCTTTGGGCTCAACTTCCTCATTCTTTAAAATGATGAAGTCAGACCATTTGATCTCTGAGTTCCCTTCTACTCTAACCTGGCTCTACATGTGTGTCCAGATAAATTGTCATCTTTTTTTTAATTCTGCAAAAATAAAGTTTATTTTCTATGAACAAAACAAACAAAATACTGTGCTTGAACACCATTCCTTCCCTTCTTGATTGGGAGGATCCTCTGTGCAGGCCAAGAACACTGATTTTCAAGAAAGCATAGAGAATGTGGAAGATGACATTTTCCATGACTTCTATGAAGAAACTGGTGTAGAAAAATTTGTAAACATGAAAAAGAGTATGTGAAACATCAACAAGAAATTGATAAAAAAAAAAAGAGGTTGGAGTTAGAGAAACTGAAGACTCAGCTAAATATTCAGCTTGAATATAGACATAAGTTGTGTAACCTTAAGAATGCGCCTTCATCTTCCATATCCACTCTACCTCTCAGAAGGAGGTTCTTGGGAGATAGTCCACAAACTTACAAAAAATTAGATATCTAATTTAAAAAATATTTTGGTAGCTTGGTGCCAATACTGGTATTTCAATATGGTTTATTTCCTCACTTCTAAAAATAGGGAAAATAGCATCTACCTCACAGGGTAGCTGTGAGGATCAAATGAGATACTATTTATAAAAAACATTTAGCACAATACCTGGCACAGAGTAGGGGCCCTTTAAGTCCTTGTTACTTCACCTTCCCTTTCCTTCTTCTTCTTCTTCTTTTTTTTTTTTTTTTAAAGCAATTGGGGTTAAGTAACTTGCTCAAGGTTACACGGCTAGTCATTATTATTTATGCGTGGGTGCTCATTTTCTGAGGCCAGATCTGATCTCGGGTCATCCCAACTCCGAGGCCGGCGCTCTTACTCACTGCGCCACCTAGCCGCCCCTTTAGGGCAATTGGGGTTAAGTAACTTGCCCAAGGTTACATGGCTAGGTTTTTGTTTGTGTGGATTAAGTGTCGGAGACCGGCTCCGAACTCAGGTCCTTCTGACTCCAGGGCCGGCGCTCTATTCACTGCGCCACCTAGCCGCCCCTCCCTTTCCTTCTTAATCATATTTAATTTGAATTTTTGTATAAAATTTGTTTTTCATACTTTTAAAAATGTTCTGAGAAGAGGTGTATAAGCTTCACTAGATTGCCTATGAGATTCTTAGCACACACAAACCTTGTAATAATGTCTGCTACAGTCTACCAAATGAAGTCAGGAGGCTTTTGTGATGAGAGACTTCTTATTGCAAATTCCTATGTGGATTTTCTACTTGATATGTTTCTGCTCAGTACTAACAAAGTCCTATTCTAATTTCTTGTTATGCTGTTGAGCTGACCATGGGTTCTTGAAAATTATGTCGGAAGAGCATATTTGAAAGGCTGTACCCAACTATGCTTTGAATGGGAGCTCAGCAGCAGGCTATATGTCTAATGTTAACAGTTAGTAATAATATATTTGAACATTGAGAAGCTTATCACAAGAAATATGGCTATCAGGTGATTAATTTTTTTTTTTGGTCACAGAAATCTATGAAATGGATAAAAAAGGAAATTGACCTTTTGTCCTGTGTGGCCTCTTTCTCTTCCCACAATGATGGTGGTCACTCCACTAGCTATCATCTTCACTTGGTGACCTCATTACCTAGATACACATAGCATCCTGAGAAATGGAACACAGGAAAAATTTCAGAGTTTTCATCTGTAGATTGGTGACAAGCAAAACAATAATATTAGTTAGCATTTAAATAACACTTTAAGGTCTTCAAAGAGAAGAAAAGGAAGTAGAGGCTTCTTAGTAGCAAACATTTCTTAGAATATCTACAAACATTAATCTGCCTCTTGGTATTCTGGTTGCAATCTTTGTCAAGTGACCAAATCATTACCACGCTACTGGAGGAATTAAACTATATTCACATGACATTTTCCCCAGAAATGGAATGTACAAAGAATTTTTAGCCAAATGGAAGGTTGGTTCCCAAGTTTTCCTCAGAAGAGTGAATAATAGAATTGGCCAGGTTAGCCTCATATAAGGGCAACAAAATGCATTACTTCATGGGAAAATTGATCCCTTTGGAATGACAAAATGCTCCGAGCTCTGGAGTCTAAGAAACTATAACATGATGAATTTAATTGCAGGTTATATGATGTCTAGTGTGGAAAATGAAGAAGTAAAGAGTTATCTTGACTATTTGTGAGCTTATTATGAGTCTTTTGTGTTTTATTCTTGGATAAATAAAACCATTCCTGTAATGTACCTTGTTAGACCAACTATTTGCAAGGGAACTGAAAGTATTTTCTTTTGTATTAGGGAAGACCTAGACATGAGCCAAATAGAACTATGGGTGAGGGTAAACACCTGTAGTGGGTGACATGAGTTCCTAAACTGGTGAGAGGAGGAATAAGCATTTTATACTTCACCTTCTATGTATCAGGCACTGTTTTAAGAACTTCACAAATATCGTTTCATTTGATCCTCACAGCAACCCTGCAAGGTAGGGACTGTTGTTATCCCATTTTACAGGTGAAGAAACTGAGGCAAACAGAGGTTAAGTGGTTAAGTGACTTGTCCAGTGTGACACAACTAGTATTCATGGAGGCAAGATTTAAGCACAGGTCTTCTCTGCCTCCACTGCGCCACCTAGCACCTCATGGGCAGAACTGCATGTAACCTGGTTCATATGAGTTCAGAGCTGATCTTCAGCAGTATGGCCCACAGTATATATACTTTATTTAGTGGCTGCAATGCACCACTGAAGTGGAGGCCAAAAAGAGGATGAAAAAATACCATCCTGTAAACTAGAATTTGGAATCAAGAAATGAATGGCAAAATTCTTGAGGTTATTCAGAAGATTTGTTCTTCTATACCATAAACTTTTTTTTTTTTAAAGAAAAGACCCAGAAGATATTGGATGAAACTGGCATAGAATTACATAAGAAAAAAGAAATAATCTCTAATTTAGCAGAAAAGAAAGATAGCTATAAAATAATAGTCACTTAAGATTAATTGTCTTTGTGTAGTCAGATCATGGTCTGATTATAATAGAGATCCAAGTAAAGACCAATTTAGAACAGATAAAGATATGCCATGAGTTCCTTCATTTGCATGGCCCTTTATTACATCTGAGTTTCCAGCAGAGTATTTGGGGTCATTATGGTGATGTCAAGTATGTCTTAAATTCCCATTTTACTTCACACTCTATTACAGACCAGGCAGGGTATTTAAATTCAATCCTCAAATACTTAACTAAGTCTCAATAGTAAGTTAAATAACAAATGAAAACCAAACAAGGCAATAATTCTTAGTCTTCAAACACAAAGGGACAATGTCTCCTCTGGAAAATTCATATGGAGCCAAAAAAGCTATCTTTTTCTGTGAAGGCAGATGGGGTGAAGGGAAAAGTCAAATGTTCTTGTCTCCTCTCAGTCTTGGTAGTTGGAATGGAAAGCTGCTATAGGTTCTCAAGTGTAAGCATTCATTTGGTTGCTCTAGGTCCTTTAGATTTCTGCTAGGCTTTCTAAGTTTGGATCCTTCTTTACAGACTCACCCAAATGGCCCTTATTGCTTCTTCATTGATAATAGCAGGCTAGCTGGGCCCTCTCTACCTCCATTGACTGTCATGTTTTTAAATACTTCACTTTTTTAACCTTCCTCCTCTCAGGAAACTCCAGAAGCTATAGTCTTCACTTGGTGACATCATTGCCTAGATGCACATAGCCTCCTGAGAATTGGAGCACAGGAAAAATTTCAGAGTTTCCATCTATAGATTGGTGACAAGCAAAACAATAATATTAGGTAACATTTAAATAACACTTTAAGGTCTTTTTTTTTACAGATATTATATCCTCCTCGTAATGGTAGGAGTCAGGTTCTATTATTATCTCTACTTCAGAAATGAGGAAACTGAGGAGGACAAAGGTTAAGTCATTTTCCCATGGTCACACAGCTAGTTAAGTGTGGGAAGCCAGATGTCAATTCAATTTTTGATTCCTATTCAGCGCTCTATTCACTATGCCACCTACTATAGCATTATTTTTGTGGAGTTATACACATATGTGTAAAACTAGATATGAAAGATGTTGACTTCGTTAAAATTTTTATTCTGATCTTCCTGTTCCTACCAGGTTGATCAATCAGTGATCAAAACACCCAGGCTGTGGGTCTTCTTGGGAATAGAAGGTATAGTTCCTGACTTCTTGAAACTTGCCAAATCTAGCATTTCTTGAATAACTTACTCTCATCTGGAAGGCCCCAGGAACCAGAAGTGACAACAGAGAGTTTGATGAGTCATCATAGCTATCAATAAATTATGTTGTTCTAAGCCTCTGTCTCTGCTTTATCCAGAAAATAAATTGAAAGAAATTAGAGGTCATGACCTAGTGGGAGGATAATCTTTACCCCTTTTGATTATTTAGTTCTTTGTTTTCGAACCTAAGGTTCATATCCAAAGGCCAAAAGTAAAAAGAAATATAGGCCTCATAAATGTACTAAAAACCATACTGGACATATGTGAATCTATAATTATGGAACTGATGCTCATGGAATCACTGATGGTACCTACATGAAGTTAAATTTCTGTAATGAAGAAAAAAGATACACTGTTTTAAAACTTCCTGTTGGAATAGATCAGTCAGTCAGTTAACAAACATTTATGAAGTAACAACTATGTGTCAGGTACTGTGATACATGCTGGAAAAAAAAAGTAAAAGAAATTCCATTGCTCCCAAGGAGCTCACAATGTAATTGAGGGGACAACATATAAATAAATCACTATACAAGCAATCTATATGTGGCATAAATTGGAAATGACCAACAGAGAGAAGGCACTAAAATTAAGAAGGATCCAGAAAGGCTTCCTGTAGAAGGTGGGATTTTAGCTGGTAATTAAAGGAAGCCAGGAGGCAGAGATGAAGAGGGCAAGCATTCCAGGCATGGGGGACCACCAGTGAAAATACAAGGTGTTGGGACAGGGAGTGTCTTGTGGATAGAGCTAATTGGAATGAGTTAAGAATATTAAGAAGGCCATTGTGATTGGATATCAAAGTATTTGGGTGGGTGGATAAAGTAAAGAAGAATGGAAAATTCAGGATGAGGAGAGAATGTGAAGAATATGGAATGCCAGAGGATTTTATATTTGATCCTGGAGATGATAAGGAACTGTTGGAGTTTACTGAATAAGGGGGTGATATGATCAGACTAGTACTTAAGAAAGATTACTTTGGAAGCTGAGTGGAGGACTGACTGGAGTGAGGAGAAAATTTTGACAAACACACCACCAAACAGGCTATGACCCTGTAAAATCGTGTTGGATTTTTAACTAGTTGTAGGGCAGCTAGGTGGTGGTGTATAGAATATTGCGCCTGTAGTCGAGAAACTCATCTTCCTGAATTCAAATCTGACCTTGGATACTTTCTACCTGTGTGACCCTGGGCAAGTCTCTCAGCTCTGTTTGTTTCAGTTCCTTCACCTGTAAAATGACCTGGAAAGGGTGGCTAGGTGGTGAAGTGAATAAAGCACTGGTCCTGGAGTCAGGAGGACCTGAGTTCAAATGCAGCCTCAGACACATAACACTCACTAGCCATGTGACCTTGGGCAAGTCACTTAATCCCAATGGCCCTGCCCTCCCCACCTCCAAAAAGCAAAAAATAAAAACAAAAAACTTGAATTTTGGGGTAGCTAGGTAGCACAGTAAATGGAGCACTAGCCCTGGAGTCAGGAGGACCTGAGTTCAAATTTGCCCTCAGACCCTTGACACACTTACCAGCTGTATGACTTTGGGCAAGTCACTTAACCCTGATAGCCCTCCAAAAATCAAAAAATTAAATTAAATTAAATGACCTGGAGAAGGAAATGGCAAACCACTCTAGTATCTTTGCCAAGAAAACCCCAAATAGGTCACAGTCAGACACGACTGAAACAACTAAACAACAATATCTTAATTACCTCATCATCTATTTTCTGAGGTGAAGAGAAGCAAAGGCCTCATATAATCTTTCAAGTATCCCCAAGGGTCCATAATTTCAGTCTCCAGAATCTAAGAGAATAATGAGGTAGCTGTGCTCACTTCCACATTATGTTTAATGTTTTCTAGGATCAAGGTATAGATTGGAGATACAATTTCATTGGTAGAGGAAGCTCCCTCTTCCAATGCAGATCTGCATATCCTTTGCAGCTTATAATCTTAGAGTTGCCTAGGAAAATGGGAGGTAAAGTGACTTGTTCAAAGTCACAAAGCTAGTACGTGTCACAGGTAATCCTTAAATCTGGATCTTTATGGCTTCAGGTCTCTATTCCCTACTCTATACTGTTTCTTTTAAAGGTTTTATTCCAGAATTGCCAGATTTTTAGACTTGGAAGAGGCCTCAGCAGCCAAATAGTCCAAACTCATACACCTAAAGAATCTCTGCTATAAATGCCTAACTCATCTAACCTTTACTTCAAACCTCTAATGACAGGGAACCCACTGCTTCCTGAGGCAGCCAAGTCCATTTTTGGAGAGCTCTGGTTGCTAGAAAGTTTTTCCTGACATCAAATCTAAATTTGGCTCTTAGTATTGCTCCTGGTTCTCCCAACAGTGGCCAAATAGAACAAGCCTAATCCCTTTTCCACATAACAGCCCTTCAAATACTTGAATAGAACTATCATATCTTACCTATGGCTTCTTTTCTCCCAGATTAACATTCCTAGTTTCTTCAATTTATTTCATATGATATTTACTCAAGACTTTTCACCATTCTGGTGGCTTTCCTTTGGCTATTCTTCCCAATTTATTGAGATCCTTAAGCTGTGGAGATCAAGACTAAGCATTATTTTTGAGATATGATCTGACTAGAGTACAAAAGGATGAGCACTTCCTTTTTCCTGGAAATGATGCTCTTTTAGTGCAGCACAAGATTGTATTAGGTTGTTTTTTTTTTTTTGTCCAGCCCACGACACTCTGGATTAATATGGAACTTGCAGTCCATTAATATTCCCAGATATTTTTCAGATAAACTGCAATCTGACCAGGCCACCCCCATTCTGTCTATGCAAAGCTGATTATTTAAACCTAAATGTATGACATATATATTCCAATTGAATTTCATCCTTTTGAGTTAAGCATCCGTTACAGATATCTCCAGATCTTCACTGTTTTCCAGTGTGCAAGTTAACCTTGTGTTATTTCTAAATTTTCTGAGCATACCATCTATCTCTTTATATAATTTACTGATAAAATGTTAAACAGCACAGAGCCAGACACAGATCCTTAAGGCCCTCCATAGGAGACGTTGTACACTGTTGACACTGAACCAATAAACAACTACTTTTTGAGTATATTCAGCTGGTTCCAAAGTCATCTAATTCTATCATCTTTTAGTCCTCATCTCTTCATCTTTTTAATTTTTTAATCAAATGTTTTATTAACTTCTAGTTAACATCATTCATTTCTGAAAGATTTTGAGTTACAAATTTTCTCCCCGTTTTTCCTCCTACCCACCACCCCAAAAGAGCAATCCCACTGGATATCCCCCCCTCCAATCTTCTCTCTCCCATATCTTCTCCCATATCCCCTCTGACATTCCAGTAGGGCATGGTGGATCTCCATGCCCCAGTGCCTGTATATCTTATTTCCCAGTTACATGTAAGATAATAATAGTATATATACATATATATATATATATATGAATGAATGAATGAACGAACAAACAAACAAATAAATAAATGAAACATTTGATTTTTAAAGCTTTGAATTCCAGATTCATTCCCTTCCTCCCTTGTTACCCACCCTTACTGGGAAGATAAGCAATTCAGTATAGGTTGTACATCTGTAGCTATGCAAAATATTTCCATAATGTATATATTGTAAAAGACTATATTTCCCTCCTTCCTATCCCACCTCCCACTTGTTTTATTTTCTTCTTTGATCCTCTCCCTTTTCAAAGTAGGTGCTTCCAAATTCCCTCTCCCTCAGCCTGCCCTCCTTTCCATCATCCCCCCTCTCATACCCTCCCCCCCTACTCTCCTGTAGGGTGAGATACCGTATTTAGTGTGTATGTCATTGCCTCCCTAAGCCAAATCCAATGAGAATAAGGTTGACCCATTCCCTTTTGCCTTCCTGTTATTGTGACCATTTTTCCTTGCCTCTTCTATATGAGATAGTTTACCCCATTCTGTCTTTTCCTATCTCCTCTCATTATATTCCTCTCTCACCTCCCAATTTAAACCTTTTAAGTATCATCCCATTAAATTGGTCCTGTGCCCTCTATCTATGTATTCCAGTACACACACACACACACACACACACACACACACACACATACACACATTCACATATGTATTCATACGCCCATATACCCTCCTATACAGACATATACATGTATGTATGTATGTATATGCACATATACATACATACATATATGTATATGTGTATATTTATATACACCCACATTTCTATTCCCTTCAACTATTCTCATACTGAGAAAAGTTTCATAAGTTACAATTATCATTTTTTTCCATGTAGGGATGTAAATAGTTCAACTTTGATAAATTCCTTATGATTTCTTTTCCCTGTTTACCTTCTTATGTTCTCTCGCTTCTCATATCTGAATGTCAAATTTTCTATTCAACTCTGGTTTTTTCATCAAAAATGCTTGAAAGTCCTCTATTCCACTGAATGACCATATTTTCCCCTGAAACATGATACTCAGTTTTGCTGGGCAGGTGATTTTTGGTTTTAATCTCAGCTCCTTCGACCTCTGTAATATTATATTCCAAGTCCTTTAATCCCTCAGTGTAGAAGCTTCCAGATCCTGTGTTATCCTGATTGTGTTTCCACAATATTCAAATTGCTTCTTCCTGGCTGCTTGTAATATTTTCTCCTTCATCTGGGAATTCTGGAACCTGGCTATAATCTAGGAATTTTCTTTTTAGGATCTTTTTTCAGGAGATGATCAGTGGATCTTTCAACCTCTATTTTGCCCTCTGGTTCTAAAACATCAGGGCAATTTTCCTTGAGAATTTCTTGGAGGATGATTTCTAGGTTCTTTTTTTTGATCATGGCTTTCAGGTAGTCGAATAAATTTTAAATTATCTCTCTTGGATCTATTTTCCAGGTCAGTGGTTTGCCCAATGAGATATTTCACATTGCCTTCATTTTTTCATTTGTTTGGATCTGTTTTAAAGTATCTTGATTTCTCATAAAGTCACTAGCTTTCATTTGCTCCAGTCTAACTCTGAAGGAATGATTCTCTTCAGTGAGCTTTTGAGATTCTTTTTCCAGCTGGCAAATTTGGCTTTTTAAGGCATTCTTCTCCTCATTGGCTTTTTGAGCCTCTTTTGCCATTTGAGTTAGTCTATTTTTTAAGGTGTTATTTTCTTCAGTCAGGTTGTTGACTCTCATTTCATAATTTTTTTGCATCATTTTAATTTCTCTCCCCAATTTTTCCTCCACTTCTTTTATTTGGTGTTCATAATCCTTCTTTAGGTCCTCTGTGGCCTGTAACTAGCTCATATTTTTCTTGGAAGCTTTTGGTGCAGAAGTTCTGACTTTGGTGTCTTCTTCCTTTTCCATGCTTTGATCCTTTTTGTCCCCAAAATAGGAGTGCAAAGTCGGATTGCTCTGTTTGCTTTGTTTCCTTTGCCTGCTCATGTTGCCACTAAATTACTTGACTTTTGGGCTTTTTGCCACAGTAGAACTTTGCTACCAGAGTGGGGAACTTTGTCCCAAAAGCTGGGGTTTTCTCATCTGCTGAAGGTATTAGTTGGGTGCCCTCTGTGAAGCCTATACCCACTCTGGCAAGCTGGACATATACCCCAGGACCTCCACCCTAGGCTGCAATCCAGATCCAAACAGGTTAAAGCAAGAGGGATTACCCCTCATACTGGTTGCTTGGTCCCCCTACAATCTGCAGGCTAGGAGCTGAAGCTGCCTCATGGTGGTGACTGCACAGCCATGGCACCTCAGCCTCTTCTCACCCTGAGGGCAAAGGCTGACCGAACTCCCAAACTACCGGATCCCAAAGTCCACACTGCACTGACTTCTCACTTTGTCCTTAGCATCTATTTGTTGATAATTCTGGAAACTGCTACAGCTGCTGGTGATCTGAGGTCCTTCTAGCTAGTGGCTAGTCAGGCTGCCCTGGAGCTAAAACCTCTGGCTGGAGCAGGGCTGGGGTCGGCTCCCAGAATGATGTGCTGGCCAATTCCTGCCCATTTGCCCTCAGCAGGAAGTTAGCTTTTCTGTGTCATTTTGTGGGTTTTGTCCTCTTCATCTTCTTTAACAAGCATAAAATGAGGTACTTTGTCAACTTCTTTGCTAAAAATAGGAATAAACTGTAGCTACAGCTTTCACCTGATCTATTAGTTCAGTAACCATATCAAAAAAGGGAAAAGTTGGTTTGTTATAATCTGTTCTTGATGGAGCCATGCTGGCTCTTTGTTATCGTTGCTTTCTTTTTCATAAACTCACTGATTATCCCTTGAAGGATTTGTAGCAGAGGTTTGACCAACAAGTCTGAAACAACTTTGTCCATCAGCTACACAGCATTTGAAAGTTAATTTGGTGGGGGTAAATGCTTTGAAGCAAATACTTGAAATTTGAGACTCTACTTAGGGACTAAGGTAGTATAGAGGAAAACATGGGGGCTTGACTTTGATTACTGGTAAAAATCTATAAAGCATCTATAGACTTTATAAGCTCTGAGAATCTGAATCAGAACTCCTAGTTGTACCTGATGTATCAGGACATTGTAAAACAAGGCTAGCTGGATCTCTCTCTTGAGGTTCTAACATTACCTCATGAGGGATTGGGAACATCTTGTCTAATGTTATCAACTTAGGCCCCTATTCTGGTTTGGTCTCCCAAATAACAACATACAACAATTAGCAGCCTAGTTTCATCTAACCAATTAATATAAACAAGCTTTCAAAAAGATAAAGATAGATAGATATAGATGTTGAGAAACTACTGAAAAAACAGAAGTACAAAGCACTCACCTGAACCAGGGACACGTTTTCCTCTATACTAGCTCAGTCCCTAAGTAGAGTCCCAGACTTAAAGTACACTCTCTGTTCTCTTATTTGGAAACCAGGACATGTGTCTTTTTCCAGACCTGTGGTACGTCTCTCATTTTTAACAGTCTCTCAAATGTCACTAAGAGTGGCTCAATAACCACATCCATCAATTCTTCCAGTGACCAGACATGTAGTTCATCTTGTTGAAGTTATTTGAATTCATACAAGGCAACTATGTGTCCTAATACTATCTTCTTACTTTTCTTGGGAAAAAAAACCTCATTAGATACTTTTGTTCTATTCTTTCATCTGCAAAGATCATTCTTCATAGCAGAGAAAACAGAGCCAAAATATTAAGAAGCTCTTCTTTCTGTTTTCAGTTATCATCATATTTACCATAAGCAGTGGTCCATTTCCTTTTCTATATCTCCTCTTTTCCCTAATACTGTTTAAATGAATCTTTTGGTTGGTCTTCAGTTTAGACTTGTACCAAATCAATTTTGAACCTACTTGATTCTCTTGGTCCCCAAACTCTAAGATCAATCTCTCTTACTTCATTTTGGGTTTTAGTATTCCTGAAACTATTTTTAGAGGACCATGCCATATGAGCTCTTTGTTTTATTAAAAAATTAGTATGGTCACAGCAAATATCAAGAAACAAACATTTTCTTATTCAAAGAAGAATAGAAAAGATTGTATATGACACTGTGAATCTATTGTCCACAGCTTTTGTTTTTAAAAGTACGGGTATCCTAAAAGTTTTAGTGTATTTTTCTACACTACGATTTTTGGGACATCCTGTATATATTAAATTTAATATGGAAGTTACCAAATGCTCTGCTTGATTGTCCCCTTATGAACTTCCTTCTGTTCTCATCTGTGTATTTAAAAAAATGTTTCATTGATGTTCTTTCCTTTCTCATTTTTTGTTATCACTATCTACTACTCTCCCTTTATATTTTCCCTCCCCTGAAAAAAATAAAGCCATTTTTTGGAACAAATAAGTATAGTCAAGGCAAAGAAATCCACACATCGGTCATGCCTAAAAATGTGTGGCTCATTCTGTACCTCTAGTCTGCTTTTGGCAGAGAGAAAATGCCAGATGATTTCCAGAAAATGTATGCTTCTCATCACTCATATCATGCCTTTGTGCCAGGATTGTGATGTTTTCTGTGTTCTTCATCTAGTTCCTCTTTCTGTCCAGGTGGTTTATAGTGTATTCCAGTCACAAAACTGCTTTTGTTTTTCCCTTCAGTGATTTTTTTAAAGCAATTGGAGTTAAGTAACTTGCTCAAGGTTACACAGCCAGTCATTATTTATGTGTGGGTGCTCATTTTCTGAGGATGAACCAATCCCGGGTCCTCCTGACCCCCGGGGCCAGTGCTTTTACTAACTTCCCTTCAGTGATTTTCATTAAAAGCTTTGCACTATGCTTTCTCTGCCTTTCACGAAGATACTTTCTGACTATTCTATGTTACTCCAACCTTACCTGCTTTTGGATAAAGTATGCTTCTTGAGAGTCATATTTCAGTTATGGGTTTGATCCTTCTAAACCTTGTGTGATTCTTTGTGCCACGAGGCCATTGTGGCATAGCATGTCAACTTTTTTTTTCTCTGAAGTTCTGCAGCTCACAAAGCAGATATCCTCCTTCCTAGAAATGTTACATATTATACTTTCAAAGAGAATGGTCATTAAAAGGAGATAATTAATATCTCTTTGAAAAGTTTGAAAGGTGGAATGGCATAAACTCTACAAAGAATAGAGAGCTAGCCCCAAGCAAGAAAAATTTGGGTTCAAGTGCTGCCTCTAACCCACAATGATTGTGTGTCTATGGGGAAGTCATTTAACCTCTCAGAACTTTAGGCAATCCTTTAATACCACAAATTGAAGAGAAAGTGCTTACTTTCATTGCCAGAAGGAATTTTCTCACCTTAGACTTCTTGTATCAATGAAATCACAGGTCTTTAGCTTTGAATAAGTCGAGAGGGAGAAAGTAGGGGTTTTTGTACCAAATAAGAAAAAAAATATGTGTGAGACCTTATAAAAGAACTTTTAAAGAAAAATATAACAGAAAAAGTAGAAAGGAAAAGTCACTCTTGGAAGATTTTTATGCATTGTACTTCAAAGTTCTAGTAGATATATTGTTTCTTAACTTCAATTCAATTCAACATATTTACCAAATGTTAACTCCATGTAATACACTGGGGATACAAAGAATAAACACAAGAATACCTCAAGGAAATTAACTTTATGCTGGAATGATACAGCAAGTTTAGAGACAACAGGGAAAATCAGGATAAAATAGCTATTAACTGTGCTCATCTCAAAAGAAGATGCAGAAATAAAGACTCAGTACATTCCAGGCACGGGGAACAAGAAGTTAGTAGATTGATTTCTGTGAAACATAGATTGTATGAAGAAAAGTCATATGAAATAAATCTGTAAAGATAGGTTGTGGTTAGATTATGGAAAAGCTTTAATAGCTAGTTGGTTGTTTTTTTTTTTTTAATCCTAGAAGCAATAGAGGTCACTCAAAGTTTTGGTGGGTTTTTGTTTGTTTTTTTGTTTTGTAGAGAAGTCTTGTAGTTAGACCTATGCTTTAGGAAGATTATTTTTGCAGTTCTATGAAGAATGCATTAGAGAGGGGAAAGAATGGAGGCTAGGAGAACAGTTAGGAGACTTGATGAAAACAGTGGAGAGTCAATGAGTGCCTTAACTAGGTGGTTGATTGTGTGAGTAGAGAGAAGAAAGGAATGCAAAAGAAGTAGAAGGGATAGGTCTTGGCAACTGATAGTATGGGGGAAGAGGGAGACGGAAGAACCTTGGAAGCTTTCAAGATTACAAATCTGGATTACTGGGAGAAGAGTGGTACCCTCAACACAAACAGTGAAGTTTAGAGAAGGGAGGCTTTGGGGATGTTGAGAATAGCAAGATCTATTTTGGATATGCTGAATCTGAGATGGCAAAACACATCCTGGTGGCATTTATTGTAATGTAGGACTAGAATTCTAAAGATAGGTATGATTTATAGATTTGGTCAATTGTATAGAAACAGTAATTGAACCTGAGTATCTAGAATTAAGGCACTGCTTGGCTGAACCCATGAGGCCTAGGACATTCTTCCCTTCTTGTCCAGTACCTAGGTATGTTCTGACAGTGTTTAGTACTGAATATCCTGGTCTCTGGTGAGAGGGGGCTCCTTTTTCTCACACTTGTTGCCTCATGAAGCTCTCCGCCATAGGTGATTTTAATTCAGACAAACGAATTACAATAAATAATATAATGGGTACCTAGGTAGCATAGTGAATAAAAGAGTACTTGACATAGAATCAGAAAAACCTGGGTCCAGATCCAACCTTAGACACTCACTTTGTAACTCTGGTTAAATCACTTAACCTCTGTTTGCCTCAATTTCCTCAACTATAAAATGAGTATAATAATAGCACCTACCTCCAAGGGTTGTAAAACACTTAGTACAGTACCTGTAATATATATATATATATATATATATATATACACACACACACACACATATATGTATGAGTTGGCACTATATAAATGCTAGCTATTATAATGATTATTTCCCCCTCCCAATAAATTAGATTACAACTCAAAAACCTAAGGAATTCAAAAAAAGAGGGAAGAAAACAAGGTACTAGATGAACAATATGAATCAGGGTATAAAACAGGCAGGTTACTCCTACATGCAAAGGAATACTAAACATAAAATATTCACAGTGTATATTAACAAAATGGAACAGAATTCTATTCCAACCTATGATTACTGTTACAATATGCCAGGAGGCTAATCAGAATATAAAGCACTTTTCAGAATGGCTAATCAGGTATATTACATCACACCTCAGCTGGTCACTATCCACACAACTCCTGATACATTTTTGTTTTATGTAAAATGGGTCAGACTGGGGTTAAACATTTAGTTAGTGGCGAACTTTTCAATACAGCAGTTTCCCTTGCCAGATAGCTCCAACCCACTACTTCTAGTCCTTTCAAACTTATTAGGTTGCATCAAATCCCAGACACATCTAACCTGGGATATTAATTTGAAATCAGAAAAGAACAAACACAAAAGGGACAAAGGTAGGACTTGGTGCAAGCCCATGTACTTGAGTTCATGCTTGAATTGGGGAAGAGCGGTGGAAGCACAGTGATATCCAGGTAGAGAAAGACATCCTTTCCCAGCCCTCATTGAAGTCACATGATACCACCTGGAGAGTACTTGCCACATGGAAGGAGGGGATAACCAGGGGACTATTGAAGGTTTTCTGCACTATTTTAAAATGCCAAATTCTTTTATCAATTGACCACTATTTGGTCATAGGCATCCAGGAAGTTACATCCAAAAGGGAAGCAAGCTATGAGTCACTTGGAGTTGTGGAAGTTTCCAGAGCAGCTCTGGACACATGGTCCCTGGGATGACCTCTACAGGTGATTTCAGGTTTGTTACAAATAGATGATATCATCAAGGGTAAACGTGTAGAAATAGTAGAGAAGGTCAAGGACATTGGGGCAAACACACTTAGGGGATAGGATATAAATCAACAAAATACTGGGAACAAGCAGTCAGGTAGAAGGAAGAGCTATTCATCCAAACAGGGAAGGAGAAAGTTGGACTGGGAAGAGGTATCAGAAACAGCAAAGAGGTCCAGGGGCATGAGAAAGTAGGAAAATTGCATTTAACTTATCATTTTTGAGAACATTGTGAGAGCAGTTTCAACAAAGTGGTCAAGTTGGAAATCATATTGCAAGGGTTGAGAAGTGAATGGGTTATTAGGACATATAGACAGTGAGCATATGATTCTCTTCACAGTGGTATTATCATAGCCAGTGAAGACAGTACAATTATTGTGGATTGAATCACAGTAAAAAACAGCAATAAATTTAGATTCCATGAATGATCTGGTTTGCCAGTGAATAAAATAAAGGAAAATGTGCTGATGAACCTGTAATTTGAGGTTTGTGAGAAAATTGCATAATTAGAAGTAAAAATGGTGGAATAGTCTTCATATTTAAATGTAACTTACAGAATGGAAAATAAAGACTTTTCTTTTTAAAAATTAAAAAATAAGATGGTAAGCCTATATGTGATGTATTATGAAAGTAGTGAAAATAAAATAGAAATATCCTCAGATTATCAACTTGTCTATATTTTCTAGTCTGATTATTAATGCAAATATTTTATATCCCAATATTTTTCAAAATAAGCCTTTATGGTTATCATCATAAAACTTTTGAGTCTAAATATTTATTTAGTTGGTTTATTTATTCAACAGTATCATTTTCCAAAATACCTCAGAGCAAAATACAGTGGAATCACTGGTGTATGTAAACTATTTAGAATGGTTAGATGTAGTAATATATACTTTATATTACTTTAAAAAAATACGAGCACATCATTAAATGGACACATTCAATACTATCACTCAATCAAGGTTGGGCATTTTACAAAAGCTAGCTTTATATAATAGACTGAAAAATGAGAACCAAGGAAGGCAGAGGATTCCACAGATGAGTCTCACAATAAATTAAAAAAAAAAATCTGTTTTAAGTTCCATAAAATTCCCTGAGGCCTGAGATTATAATTGTTACTTTCTATGGGAACACAGTACCCGTATGATTGCTTAGTAAATCTTACAGTGGTAAATGGAAGGGGGGGTGGGTGGAACTCAACATTATCAGGAATATAGCCTCTAAATCTCACATTGCATAAGTACTTAAAGATTAAGTATGATCAATAGATATCTATTTCGGAGGATTTAATGCTTGGTTACCATTCTTCTCTTTCCTCTTCAGATCAAATCTGTATCGAGCAAACTCCCAGTAAGGAAATTACTTCTACCAGTGCAGATTGGCATCTCCTCTGCAATTTGACCGTCAGAGGATTTTCTTGTTCACTGAAAGGTTATGGGATTTGCCCGAAATTTCATATTCAACAGGCCAAAAATAAAATGTAGCAGAAGGTTGGGCAATAATATAACAAATTTTGCCAATAAAGAGAACATCAATTTATATACTATATTATATACTTATATATTTATATACTATATTATATTAATCCAAGACCCACAGTTAGGTGCCTTAGTCATTTCCTTGAGAATGTTTGCATCACTAATTTTGGTATGTCTAATTTAACCACTAAATTAATTGTTTAAGAAAGAAAATAACTTGCTTACAACATTAATAATTCTATAACGAGGTATTATTGTGTATTATTACTCCGAAGCATAAAAGCAGCAAGGAAAAGTATTTGAAAATTTAGTAGGCAGGCACACTAGGCAATAAAACAGCTCCCGAAACTGTAGTTTATTTTGGAAGAAAAATGTTCTAACCAGATGTGTGGCTAGGTATTCCTCCAGGGACACTCCATAACGAACATTAGAAATTAACATCTGAACTTTTCACTTTTTGGTGCACACACACACATATTGTGCTTCAAATGCGGTGGGAGCAAAACCTTTTTCTTTCTTTTCTTCCCTTCCCCATAGAAAATAACTACTCTGCAGTTTGGAGGCTGGAAGCGGACCCCAGGAATTTTGATTTGCCACTTCCTGCCGGCTCTAGCACCCTGCTGTAGGTTGTGTTCCCACCCAGGCCGAAGTTATATATTATACTTTTGTTACTTATGTAATACAGTCCCGTTGCATGAAACAGTATAATGGAAATGAAACTGAAACTAGCAGCTTGGCAGCCAGGGTAAACTCCCGGGGCTTGTTGCTCGGCAGCGGGCACATCCACCCGCACTCGGGGCACAGAGATGCCGCTGCCAGGACTTCTTGTTTAACGAGACCAAAGAGATTCTGAAGTCGCCTCCGACGCTGGGAAGCTGCACCGGGAGCTGGGAGAGGGGCTGACGAAAGGGGCCAATGAACTGCAATTCAGACTCTTTTCAAGTCGGGCCGCCGAGCGGCGGAGGCTTTAGCATGCACTTGCTTGAACGCAGCGGGGAGGAGAGGAAATAGAAGCGGCCGTTTGATGATCAACTATAAATCACAGCTTCTCTGGGACAAGCGTAGGAGGCACATGGCCCCAGTTATGACAGGGGGAGGAAGGCTGCTCGAGGGAAAGTGCTGAGCTCTCCGGCTCACAATCAATGCGGGCCCTCATCCGCTTCCCTCCTCCCCCCTCAACGTAACAGCAACAGCCTTGGCAGCTTTCATCACCTTCCCCACTCTCCCCCCTCCGGAATTAGGGCCCAGAATATGAGGCGTGGGGGTGGGGAGGCAAGACCCTCCCTCCCCAGCTGCGCAGAAAGTTCCATCCAGAGGTGACGGCTAAGGGGTCCCGCTGCGCAAGCGCACTCGAGAGCCGGGCGGGGTTGTAAAGGGACCCCAGGCTGCCGGCGTCTCGGCTTTTCTGAGAGGTTCCAAATGTTCCCGCTAGCAGACACCGCGCGCACGTCTCCGGGAATTGGACCCGTCCCAACGTGTATCAGTGTGTGCCATTCCAGTCCCTGCAGCACGCACACATGCACACACATACACATTAATCTCTTCCTCCTAGGCCAAGTTCATTTTAAAAGGAGCGCGGGTGAGCCGTCTCCGAACCCTCCAGACACCACTCCAACACCCCTTCCCCAGCTCGATAGTCCCTCCCTGTCGCGTACTCCAACATCTTCCAGCTAGCCTCCCCTCCGCCAGTCCCGAGGAGAGCTCTAATGCGCAGTCGTGGTAACCAAGGCGGCCGAGTCTAGTGAGGATTTAAAATCGACAGCACATGCGCAGTGCGAATTCTGTTGCCGGCGAGGGCGGTCCTCCCTGCTCCCCCCTCCCCCTCCCTCTGCCCGCCCCCGGCCCCTCCTCCTCTTCCCCCCCTCCCCTCATTGGAGCCTCGGCGGCGGCCTCCTCCTTGGTCTGGATTCCTTCTCTGCGTTGCTGTTTTCTGTACTGTCTGTGCCCGAATAGCAGGGGCTGGAGAGTGACCGAGAAGCCCCGGGCTTCGGGTAGACGTAGCACGCCCGCCGCCCGGTCCCCTCCTCCGGGGCGTCCTGTGCCGGCTGCGCCGCGGCTGGGCCCGCCCCCTCGGCTGCCCCCACCCCCCCCATTCCCCCTCTCTGCCCGCCCCATTACAGATGGCCGCTCCCCCCGGCCTGTGGATAACGCCGCCGCCGCCGCCGCGGCCCCCGCTCCGGGGCGTGTGACTCGGGAACCCCTGAGAGAGCGAGCGAGCGAGAGACCCTGAGAGAAAGGCCGGAGCCGCCCACCAGGAACGTGCTGAGTGCCGGAGACCACCAGCGTCCCCGGCTTCGACCCTGCCTGTCCCGGCCCCGGCCTCCCAGCCTCAGCCCTGCCCGGGCCCGACGCCTCCGCCACCGCCTGCGCTCCCTCCCCCTCCTCCCTGCCTCCCTCTCCCTCTTCGTCTCCCTCCCTCCTGCCTTTGCTCCCTCTCTCCTCCCACCCCGGCGGCGGCGGCCGAGACACCGAGGGGGGAGAGTGAGCGAGCAAGCAGCCGGCCTGGAGCAGCGCCGGGGCCGCACCGCGCGGCCGGCAGCGCTCGGTGTCTGTCTGTCTGTCTGTCTCTGGGGGGGGGTGGGGGGTGGGTTTGTGTGTGGGTGAGTGTGTGAGCTTGGAGTGGGGGGTGGAGGCGTTGGAGCCCGAAGGGCAGGGCTGCGGGGCTGTGCTCCGCCGCCGCCGCCCGGGAGAGCCAGGGGGCGGGGTTGCTGCTGCTGCTTCTCTTGCCGGCTATCGAGCCTACTCTGTCTGGGGTGAGTGAGTGCCAGTCGGGTCTGTGAGTGTGAGTGAGTGTGTCGTGTGTGTGCGCGCGCGTGCAGGGGGTGGGGAGGGTTCGTGTGCTTGCAGTCGTCTCCGCTCGGGGAGGAGAGGCGGCCGGCGGAGAGAGGGTGAATGGATCCGCGTGTGGCCTGGATTCAGCCCGAGCAGAAAGGACCCGCTAATGCTCTCTGGATGCAGATCTGGGAGACCTCGCAGGGAGTGGGGCGGAGCAGCTCTAGCTACCCGCCGTATTTCTGCCTCAACTCCCCGGCTCTGGACACTACCGCTGCCACCTCCTCTCCCTGCACCCCTGGCGGCGGGAGCCACAGCTGCACCCCACTTGTCAAAGCTGGCCCTGCCGCGGCTCTCCCGGCTCCGACCCCCGGCGGCAGCAGCAGCAGCGGCAGCAGCGGCAGCCTCTCCTCGGCCTCCTCGCCTCCGCCGTCGGCGGCGCTGCCCGTGCTGCTGACCGGACTGGTCCCCGCCGCTGCGGTCGGGACGGCGGACGGTGGGCGGCGGCTGCAGAAGTCCCCCTCAGTATCCTCCTCGTCGTCCACCTCTTCCAACAACGAGTCTGGCACCGAGAGCCCCGGCTTTTCCTCCTCTTCGTCGTCCTCGTCCTCGAGCAGCGCCTCCTCCGGCCGGACTCTGTCCGGGGGGGGCGGTGGGACCTTACCTGGCCGGGGAGGAGGCGGAGGCCCCGGCGCCTTTTTTAACTTCAATGAGAACAAACTGAACAATCTCAATAGCGTGAATGGCCATCACCACCATCATAACCCACACAGTGGAGCCAACAGCAACCTCCTGGCGCCGCCGCCTCCTCCTCCTCCGCCGCAGCCGCAGCAGCAACAGCAGCCGCAGCAGCAGCAGCAGCAGTCATCGTCCCAGCCCCCGCCCCCGCCGTCGTCTGCCCCCGCCCCAGCCAACTCCATCCAGCAGCACCAGTACCACCCGGGCCGCAGGAAACGGGAGAATAAAGCTAGCACTTATGGGATGAACTACCTGCTGTCCGGGAGCCGGGGGGCGGCTCTGAACAATAACCACCTCCCCCAGGAGCAGCAGCAGAGACCCGGCACCCCCTGGAAGACCAGGACTTACAGCCCGGGCATCCAGGGGTGAGTAATGGCCTGCAGAGAGCGGACAGCGCTCGGAGGGTTAAAGTAACGGGAACCTGGGGATGCAGGGTGGGATGTAATTGTTCTATTGCAGCCATAAATGTTAGGAAATGGCGTGCTAACGTGTGTGTTGGGGGAGGGGGAGTGACCGGCATACCCTTAACTTATAGAGAATGGAGGGGCTTTAAGGGGCAGTGGTTAGTTGGTTTCTTTCTGAAGTGCAAGACTTTTATGGGGGGTGGGGTAGAGCAACGGATGCTTGGTTATACAAAGTAGTGTGGAACAGGCTATAAAAATAGCTAGAGAGCTTGAGGATTAAGTCACAGCCCCTAATTGAAAACATTTATTCAAGTCACTGTAATGAAGAAGGGCAATTGAAGTGTACACGAAAGTGATTGTTAAGGTGTTTAGATAGCAAGGAGAGGTGCCTGCTTTTAAATTTTCTGCTCCTTATTTGGCACAACACCTTGGAAAGAGACCTAGGTGCTAGAGATCAGGTCCGACTAGGAATCCAGCAGAAAGAGTTGGGCAGACACGTGAACTGTAGGGTACCAGTCAAAAATCACAGTGTCTAGCAGCAGAAGACGTTGCTGCTGAATAATTTCGTTTGAAATTATTCATTTTCATGAATTTAGAAGCAAATTAAATTGCTTCAACCTTTGAGGTAAGTTTGATATAATTTATAACTACTAACTTCAATTTGTCTTTAAAAGGAAAAGTTTCAATTTTAATAACAGCTCAGATCATGAAACTGACAGATGAAGGAAAAGACTGCTGGAGTTTTACATATGACTTTTCTATAGTGGTACTGTGCAAAGTTACTAATCACTCAGGAAAGGAAATTTTAATGTTTCTCCACCTTTTTATACAGGGAATACATTTAAGTGTTCTTCTATAACAGCATCTTAAAGGAAATTGGCATGGGGTTTTGATTGTGTAAGTTTTATTATTAGGATGGTCAGAGTTAACTTTTTTAAAGGTAAATGCAAACAAATTTCGGTGTGTAATGCATTAGATTATTATATTTTTATTAGATTTTTCTGTAATAATGCAATTGAATAGCCTAAAAACTAATTCAGGAGTTATAGCTTTTATATTACAGTTAAACTGTGGTTAAGTGGTCATACATTACATTAAAAAAACTGAAACAATTGTAGGTGTTCAGTCTCAGCTTTCATAGTAGTTATTCTTTTAGTGGAAGCTGTGCCTGAAAATACTCAATTCACTTAAAAAACTTTGTTATATCTGAATTTTGGTGAAAATTTTGAACCTGGAAGTTTCAAAAAAATATTCTCCACTTGCTACTTTCTTAAGTAATGAATGCTTAAAAGTATTCTTCCTTTTCTGTCCCTTCCATCATCCCTCATTTTGATATTTTGTATAATTGAGAATTTGGAAACAAAGACAAAGGTGTTCTTCTTTTTTGACTCCATTTGGGTTTGTTTCAATAAATGTTCATTAATAAGTACTTCTTGTGTGTAAAGCACTGTGCAGGCTGTTTGGGACAATCTTGCATTATGGGCAGTTAGCATTTATTATGCTTTTTCCAAACTAGATAATAAACCATACTCAACATAGAAAATATAACTTAAATCTTTTTAAGCTGACACAACCAGATTTTGCAGCACTATAAAGTTATTAAGGATACTGATTATTGTTGTTCTGTAGGTGTGTGGGGGGGAAAAGTGATAGTAAAGGATTCTATTTAAATTAGGTCTCTCAATTTTTATTGTGTGTTTTAAAAAATTCGGTTCAAGTACTTTGGAATGCATACAAATTGATACGTGAAAGTATGCCTGATACATTATAGCCACTTGCCCATAACTTGTTTCACCTGGTTTGAATTTGAAGTCTAAATCTGTGGCTACTTAGAATGCTTAGTGGGATAATGAAGAGAGCTTTAAATTTTTTTATTTTTTATTTTTATTTTTTTATTTTTCAGAGCTTCCTAAGTAGAGATTAAACTTGGAAATTTGAATAATATATTTATAAATTTTGTAGTACCAGTACACTTAAAAGTTAAAGTTTTTGAATAGAATTTTGTCTTGTTAACTAAACAAAATGAGACATGTATGTCCTATAAGGAACATCTTATTTACAGGTAGTTAAATACTGTCCATCTTGGGAGGCATGTCCAGCATACATGTCAGTGCTTTGCCAAATGATTCTGCTGATTGTACCTTGCACCCTAGTTGTCCTCATTGTTTTGTTTGTTTATCATTACTTATCATTACCTCTCCACTGCCAGGTAGCAGGACATTTTGTGGAACGTGGAATGTAGTTTATGCCACTGCTAGAATTAGTGATATAAACACTGAACATCGGTTAATTTTAGTGATGCTCAAATTGCTTAGGGACTTTTATCTAAAGTGTAGCCTCCTCAAGAATTCACACTTTCCCCTATTTCCTTTGAAATGCTTGCTGATATTATTGTAAACTGAAGGGAAACTCACTTTTGCATTAAAGATAAGAGAGATTGATGGCTTGTCACCTAGTTCCTGAAGGGGCTGAGGCAGTGGCCCACTTATTATGTTTCTGTCATATTACCTATACCTCTCCAATAATGGACCAAAATTTGAAAGTCGAAAATCAGAGTTGTGTCAGAAATTGAGGTAGAAAAGACTATGGGTTAATCCTTATCTACATTGATATATGTGGAAACCTAGGCCAGTCATAAACTACTCCTGAAGCTTCTGCCTTGGGGGCTGAACCTGCCTTTGTGTATATGCCTAATTCGATGGTTTAGCACTACAAAAGGATTCAATCCACTTGAGCCTGGAAATGAACAAACCAGAAATAATAGATAAAAATTTGCAATTTTTAGTTGCTTAATTGGTCAGCTGTGGAGGATCTGTTGCTGAAATTGCTCATCTCCTTGATAGTTTCAGATTTGGTCGTGGGATAAGGGTATGGAATTGTAGCTCTAACCCATAGGCCAATTGGACATTTGCCTGATGGCCGATGTGGCAACTTGTACTTTTCTGGAAAATTGTAGGGGGAAGGTCAACGTTGGCTTTCTATCCTTAGAGCAAGTGTCTTGGCATTATGAGTATTTGCCCAATCTGCTTGTGGAGTTAATTGAATCTTGATTGTGTGATAAGGCAAAAATCAGGTCAAAGGGTAAAAGGGGCAGCATAAATGGGAACTTTCAGAAAGGGAAAGGGGATTGGTAAAATGTTTGCCTGGGTTTTCCTAATCTATATTAGTTGTATTAAACACTGTTATTCTTTTTACATAAAAAAAGGCAGTTTGAGAATAGTTGATAATATTTGAGAGTCAGAAGAAAGATTAAAATTGTGGCTGAAAGAGAAATTTTGTCAGTGGTACTAAAGAAATCTAGTACCAGTCCTGCCTCTGAACTTTCCTGGGTTAATACCTAGCATAACTTGGTCTTCTTTCTTGGTTATTGAAATACCTTGACTTCTTTTTTTTTAACTCTCTATCTCCTTGCCACCCTAACAGGTTGAGGGTGGCTGTGCAAATTTTTGTTTCATAAGTCAGTAAAGGAGAGGGAGAACCTGGGTATTTAGGGAGGTGAGGAGAGAGGCTAGTTATTGTACAGTAACAAAAAAAGCATGAGTAAATATTATAGGGAAGTGCCCAGGTATTTCTGAGATAGAAGTGGGACTCAGTGGTTTCTTAAATTTCATTCCATTCCATAGAGGTTAGAGATGTTTTGAAATTGAACAATTTCAGATTTTCTGAATCTCAGAAAAAATGTCTATGATCACACACAGGTTGGCTGCTTGTAGTTAGTGCTTGAGCATGCCATACACTTGGGTCATGCAACTCTTGAACTTAATGAATATTATCATGTTAATTGTTTAATTGTTGGTTATTGGTTACAGCAGTTTTTGCTTCAAGATCTTTCCTGTTGCCCCTGGAGGCCGCTTAATTTGGTTTGTTTTTAATCCAGTTTTTGGAAGAAAAAACTGCTGCTTTAAAGTGTTTGTATATATGCTATATAATGGAATAAACAACCATCTGGACTTCAGAGAAGAGCAATTTTGGATTTATTTCTAACTTATTTGTTGAATTCTTTCATCTTATTGAGGGAATTCAGAAAATCAAGAGCTCATTCCCCCAATCTCCCCCTGCCCCCCAAATCTGGACTCTACCTTTATTTATTCTTTTCTTTGTTTGACAGATAATACTACTACTTTGTGTTTATATTTTCTCTCTGCCTTAGAATGCCTATTGATACCTCATTATATTAATTATACTTTAAAGAAGGTTTAACAAGGTGCTTGAATACATTTAAAAAAATTAAACATTGTTTTTCAGTAATCAAATGTACATATGTAAATTCTCTGTATGTTCTATGATCTGATTCAATAATCAGATATATTATTTCCTACCTGACGTGCCATCTGTTAAATAGAATGAATTCTCTCAGTGACTTTATGTTGTAAGGAAGGTAGTAATCATTTTGCAGATGAGGTAACTGCGGTACAGAAAGGAATAACGTGACTTACTCATGGTCAAGCTTAATGGAACCAGCATACAAATAAGAACATTTTTTTCTAATGACCCACAGTACTGATGTTTTAGAAGTAGCTAGGTGGTGAAGTGGATAGATCCCTGGGGCCAGGAAGACCTGAGTTCAGATCCTGCCTTAGACACTTAGTAATTACTTAATCTTGTTTGCCTCGGTTTATTATCTCTAAAATGAGCTAGAGAAGGAGATGGCAAAGCACTCTATTATCTTTGCCAAGAAAATGGGGTCAAGAAGAGTTGGATAAAGCTCAAACACAAAAAGGACAAACTGAATTTTTATTTCAGTCAGTTGACTGTTTTGGATTGGCAAGGTGCAATTTATGTTACAAATACTCACCTGTACCACCCCTCCCCCACCCATGCCCCATTCCTCATTTCTCTTCTTTGGGTGGAAATAAACAGTACCCATGTGGTATTAAAAAAACAATATTGAACTTAGAATAATACATACTGGGTTCAAGTTCAAACTGTTTTTAGTAGCTTTGTGTGACAGACACAGTTTTTCTGAACTTTAGTTTTATCATCTGTAAAATTAAGAATTTATATTCCTCGATCTAAGGTTTCTAACAGACTCATGCTCCATGATAAACTGATCCTTCCTAATCTCTTACATTGATGTCTACTGCTGCAATATGATATTATTGAGAATATGCCTATTAGCTTATATGGGCAAATGGGAGAGAAGGTAAGTACAATATGGGGAAAAAAATCCCCATAGAATACCAAATGTGAATATATGTGTAATAAAGGACTAACATTTCCTCATTCTTGAAGACAATTCTTGTTCATTTATTGTCCAGTGATTTTTCCAAGATTTGGATTCTAACTCTGTAAAGTCCTTTAATGTACAGTTTTTTTTTTTTTAAGGATACTACCAAGATTATATTCTTTTTTCCTTGTGGAATTAACATGGGTACTAGCAGTATGACCCTGGGCATGTCACTTAACCCAGATTGCCTCCCCCTAAAACAACAACAAAAATTCCTCCTCCTGCCCCAAATAACATGAGTTAGCTAATTTTATTCTTTGAAGTATAAAATACAGAAAGTAGGAAGTATTAAAAAAAATAAATAAACCTTATCAGTTTTAAAAAAGTGTATGTAGGTATATTCCATAGTACTGAGAGCCAGTGGGTATAGTAGAAAGAAGGTTGAATTCAAAATTATGATGACTGGGTTTGAGTTCTACCACAAATATGTCCATTACTAATTATGTAGTCCTGAGTAATTAATTACACCTTTTAGAGCTTCAGATTCCTTTTCTTTAAGATGAAGATCATAATACATAATACATAATACATACATAATACATAATACATACATAATACATCAAATTCACAGGATTGTGGAAAAAAAGCAGTTTGCAAACTTTAACTGCTAGTTAGATATAGTGATTGTGGTTGTTGGATTGAGTCAGAAGGTATAGAAAATGACTTGAAGACTTTCCAGTTATCACCCCCTCAGCTGTGACCAAGTCACTCTCTGGATTTGTTAACCTCATATATAAAATGAAATAAACTAGAGGCTTTATGAGAGAGCTATACTACAGGAGTTTGTGATTTTTTTTTTAATGTAGTATCATGGACCCCTTTGGCAATCTGATGAAGACTGTGGACTTCTCAGAATAATATTTTTTAAGCAAATTAATAATTGAAGGAAATGCTAAGTTTCACTTAGGTTAGTGAAAATAATGATGTAATTGTTTTCCACTCTAAGTTCATAGACCCCTTGAAATCCAAGCCCATAAACCTTAGATTAAGAATCCTTAGAATAATCTCAAAACTCCTTTCCACCTCAATTTATGATCTCATAATCATCAATCTCTTTCCCATTGGTTCCTTCTCACCTGCCTTTGAATATGTTCAAATCTCCTCAATCCTAAGAGGGAAAAAAAGCCTTCCGTTTACCTTTCCAATCTTCTGAATCTCTTTTCTGCTAACTTCCTGGAAAAAGTAGTCTATCCCACATTTCCGTTTCTCGAACCTCTTCTGTCTTTCAGCTTTTGCAATCCTGTTTCCACTAGGTACTCTACTATTCTACTGAAACCATTCTCTTAATAACTCACTGTTCACCAAATTTAGTGGCTTTTTTGTAGATCTCATTTTAAAGAGAACAGTTGATTTCTGACAATCTCCTCCTTAGGATACTCTCTTCCTAAACTACAACTCTCTTCATTCTCATTATATCTCTTTAATAGCTTCTTCCAATTTACTTCAATGATTCACTTTCTTAATCTTTTAATAATGGTGTTCCCCGAGGCTGTAACCCTTGTCAGTTCACTTCAGTGGTTTTACCTATTGTCTCTCTACGCTGTCTTTCAGAATTATATCTCTAGGTGAACATTTAACTTCATCAAGTTGGTGATATTCAAAGGATCTATGATCTTACGGATTTGGTAGTTTCTTCAGTGATGCATATCACAGCTGATCCATTCTTGTGTCATTCCTGTCTAAGCTTTCCCATTAGTTTACCATAGGGTCTAGTCACTGTGTTCATGGCTTTCTCTGGTCCTCCCAACAGCCCAAGGGTACTAGTGGGGCACTATGACCTTCTTCTTGTCATCTCTAGATCTTGTCATGTGACCAGCCCATCTTTTCTTATATAATTCCTTGATAAGGCATCTTTTATTCCTATTTTTCCCCAGAATTTCTCATTGATTATATTGCTGCTCAGAATCACCACATTCTTCTCCATTGTCCTTTGTGTCATAATAATTTGTAATTCTTTGGAGCACATTACTATTAGACAGCATCTGGTGATGATTTCCCGCTTCTCTTGGCAACTCATAAAACAAAGGCAATAGAGATACAGTGACAGAAATGAAACAATCCCTGACCTCATGGAGATAACATTCAACTAGATTGAAACAAATTGTAAATACAAAATACATATTCATTCAAATGCTAATACAAAATACATTTGAAGTAATTTTGGGGTGAGAAACAGTAACAACTTGGGGATCAGGAAAGGCCTAGTGTAGGAGGGAGCACTTGGTTAGAGACTTGAAGGGAGTTAGGGATTCTGAGAAGCAATAGTAAGAAGGAGTTGAATTCCAGGACTGGGAGGGGGCCACAGAGACTGGAAATGGAAGGTCACATGTGGGAAGCATCTAGTCCTGTTTCTCTGCAATGCAGATTGTATGGTGGGGCCGGAGTAGGGAGAGGAATAATATAAAATTGATCTGAAAAAATTAAATGCTAAGCAGATGAATTTCTGTTCAATGTTAGAGGTAATAGAGAGCTAAATGAGCAAAACTTTGAGGTGGGGAGCATCATGTGGTCAGGCTTAGGCTTTACAAATATTAGTTTGGTTGCTGTGTGGAGGATAGTTTAGAGAGGGAGGAACTAGTAGCAGAGAGATCAGTTAAGAGTCTATGGCAAAAGTCTCAATAAGAGGGCCTGAACTAAGGTGGTAACTGTATGAGAGAGGACAGATCAAAGACTTAGTGAAGTGGTAGAATTCACATGATTTGATAACTTGCCAGGGCAGGGGCAGGGAGGGTAGGAGTAAGGTAGAGTGTGGAATCATAACTTAGAGATTGTGAACCTAGATTGTGAATCTGGTTGACTAGAATAATAATGGAAGCTTTATCAGAAATAGAATCAGAAATTTTCTCCCTTTCAAGGGAAAAATATATATTTTGTTTTGGGTATGTTTGAGATATCTATGGTATATCTAGGTTGTGATTTCCAGCAGAAATTTGGTTAGTTGGAACCGGAATTCAGGAGAGAGGTGAAGGCTTACTTTATAAAGCACAATGTGTAGCATTTGCAGTCATTTAATAAATTCTTGTTGACTGAGGCGGAGCCTCAATTGGGGAAGAGCAGCGGAAACACAGTGATATTGAGGTAGAGAAAGACATCCTTAATCCTATTGCTCTCTCTACTTTCCTTTTTTCCTCTCTTATTCCTTCCTCACTTCCTCTCTCCATTCTATCTTTTACAAGGCTGCTAGATTATTCTCCTTTTTTCAAAACCCTTCCTCCATTGCTTAAAGATTAAAGTTCAATCTCCTTGGATATTCAAGGTTTTCTGTAAGCTGATGTCACCCTGTCTTTCTGACCTTATTTCATGCTTTTCCCCCATGATCCCACTATTGTTCTTGATATAGTTCCTATGCTTTCCTGCTTCTTTGCCTTCATTTATACTGTTCCTTAATATCTGGGATGCCTGAACCCAGTCTTCCCTTCTCCTTTACCCCTAAAGCCCATTAATAATGATCTTTCTTCCCAAAGATTTCAGGTTGCACCTGTACTGTATTAATTTTTGTCTTAAGATCATAGATTTAGAAATTGCAAGGAGGCTCTCTATCCTGACTTCTTTTTCTGAATGAGTAAATCGAGGCTCAGAGACGCTGTGACTTACCTGGGTCAAAATGGTATTAAATGGCCAAAGTAGGATTTAAATCCAGATCCTTTGACTTCAGTTCAAGTGAACTTTTGTCCTTCTCTCTACAGTGCATAAGATTTGTCTTTCTTAAGCTTATGCCATGATTTGACAGGTTTTGTTTGTGTCATATCCTTTTTTATTATTACAAATTCCATAATGTTAGATTTGCCCTCTTTTTATAGATAAGGAAACTGAGACTTGTGTAAAGTGTGTTGTCCAGGGTCAAATAAAATGATAATAGCAGAGTCAGGATTGGGATCTGGAAAAATATAAAAAAATTTTTTTTTCTAGATTGAAATATTATTTTCTAGATTGAAATTGATATACCATAGATTAGAAACAGAAAAAAATATTTCTTTTCCAGGAAAGAATGATAAGGGTTGAGTTTACCATGCAATCCGATATTTTAGGTTTTTTTAAAAAAAATCTTACTTTCAACATGTTTATTTATTTTTTTGGTAATTTTGGCGTATGTATAGAAGATGCCTTGGAAGAGGAGAGTTGTACCTAATCAATTTTTAAAAAATATTCTACAGTGATAGGACTTTGCATTCTCTGCATCTTTCAAGTAGGATAACAGAGATGTATTCTTCTATAGAATATTGCTTGCAAAAGCCTGTTTTTCCTTCATCAGAGATAATTTAGATTTTTTTATGCCAATTTAATACATATGGGAAAGTAGGCATTTAGCTTGGTAGTTATTGATCTCTCAGTTGGTGTGTGTGTGTGTGTGTGTGTGTGTGTGTGTGTGTGTGTGTGTGTGTGTGTGTGTATAGTGAGGTTTGAGATTATTTTTCTTTGCCTTTGATATCTTCTCATTCATTTGGGAGGGGAGAAAATTAGTCTTTCAACATCTTCAAAACTCTTGTTTCCAGTAGGTACCACCTTTGTATATTCTTATTTTAGTTTTCCATTTTCATTGTCTTCAGTGCCATTTCTCTTTTCTCTGCAATTATGTCTTAGTGACATTAGAGATCAAGTATTGGGGATTTTTTGGTAGTAAAAAAGAGTTTGTTAACTAAAAAAAAATCTTTGAAAATTTTTTCTATCTTTTGTTGTCTGTTTTGTCCTTAAATGCCCTTGCACTTCCTTTAAATGGGTTTTCCTCATGCTAAGAATTTGTTGTTCTGAATGTATATAGCTGATTCAGGAGCAGCTCCCTCATCAACAACTACTTACTTAGGGTCTTTTAAAATCTAACCAGTTTCACTTTATTAAGCCTCTGCTACATGTCAGGCACGATGCTATCCAGTGTAGATACAAAGACAAAAATGAAACATTCCCTTTCCTCAAGAAATTTAATTTCTGCAGAGTATGACAGCACATACATACATGTAGATACAGAATATATAGTAGGTCATTTTTTTCCCCTGGGGGAATCAGAAAAAGCCTCATGTAAAAGGTGGTATTTTAACTGAGCTTTCAAGGAAACTTGACATTTTTAAGAGGGAAGGTGAGGATGAAGGGCATTCCAGGCACGAGGGGGCAACCTATGCAAAGGCAAGACATGGGAGATGGAATGTCAAATATGAGGAACAGCAAGAAAGACAGTTTGGCTGAATGGAAGAATGTGTAATAGGTGTGTAATAAACAGTGCTGGAATTACCATTATTGAGGGCAGGGAATAGTTGCTCAATTTTCTATAACACCTGTAAACCTCAAGGCTGAAGAAGATCAAAGAAGCATCAAAACTGTTAGCTTTAGAATCTTAGGATAATAGATTTTAGAACCAGAAGGGTCCTCAGAGGTCATCTAGCCTAAATGAGATAATGCATGTAAAGTGCTTTGCAAACCTTAAATTTAGCATTATAGAAATCTTACTATTTATTATTATTTTGATAGAAAAGGAAAGGCATTTGAACATTACAGTTAGTAGTAAAATGATTTATTCAGTTACAGTTAGTAGCAGAACTGGAATTCAAACTTATTTTTTAACTTAATGCTGGATCTGTGAATCGTGCAGCATGTGAACCATGCAGCTTTTGTTATCCAGCACTTTTTCTAGTTAGAAGCTCCAGAAACTTTTGTTGAAGACTAACCCTAATCTGGAAACTAGACTAATTGACAATATTTTATTAGGAAGGAGGCATGAAAATGGAAGTTTTGTTATTTTTATGACAAGAAAAAAAAGTCTGAGTAGGAATATAAAAAATGAGGTGACTCAAATATTAGGAATGATTAGGATTTATTGCATAAAGTAATCAAGTAGAAAGGCAGTAGTAGAAATATGCACCATAAATTATCCTCTAATCACTTAACAAACTGAATAAATTCAGAAGCTGAATTGCTTTTTTTTTTCTTTCACATCCAGATTTCCATTTTTGTAGGTTCGGAGTACACTGACAGTATGAAGTTTTAGTACTTCACAATGATAGGAAATTGATCCAAAAGCCTAGTCAAAGCTAACTTGCCCTCCTTTTGCTTCTTTTTTGTTTTCTCCCCCAGTTCAACTTTACTCTCTTTCATCCTTTTGTCAGTGCCCTGGACTAGGCTTTCTTAGTAGTGATCCAGAGACAACTTCAGATTTGCATATCCACTGCTACCATAATTTGTCTCTCAGCTCTTCTTACCAGCCTTTGACATCGAGGAAGTCACTTAGATTCCTGAACCTTAGTTTTTCTCATTTTAAAAATGGAGACAATATGCTTATACCTCCTGCCTTAGTGTTCAAAGAATTAAATGAGACCCATACTATGTGAATATAAAGTATACTATGAAAGAGTTATGCATGTAGCTATGCACAGCATCGTTTTTAAAATTAGGAAGCAATTGAAAAAATGATCATGCCTAGTGTTCTGAATAATACTTTTACTGAACATATTTGTAAAACATAAATTAGGTGTTTGTTGTATTCTTCATTTTACAAAAAGTTAATCTTTGAAAACTTAATGTTGATCTCTCAGAATGCATTTAAAATTATTAAGCATATATATGTGTTTATATGGGACATATCTATTATATAAATTTATTTATACCTATATATTATCTAGGTTTTTAAATAATTTTTTTTTTGAGTGGAGAAGGCAGGGCAAATGGTGTTAAGTGACTTGTCCAAGGTCACACAGCTAGTAAGTGTTAAGTGTCTGAGGCTGAATTTGAACTCAGGTTTTCCTGAGTCCAGTGCCAGTGCTCTATTCACTGTACCACCTAGCTGCCCCTTTAAATGTTGCATTTCTTATTGTCATCTCTTTGCATTTGATTTTCCAGTCAATTTTTTCTTGGGGAGAGACTTCTCACCAGGTCTCAACACTTTTTTTTATGTAGGGACTGTAGTATTAGATTGGGGAATGTATCAGGTCAGGGTTCTTAAAGTCTCCTTTTGACAGTTTTTTTAAGCAACAGGAAATCTTCATAGGCTTATTCCTGTGAAGTCTAAATACTTTAAAGGCTATACCTCTGTTTATTTTCAAATTGTTTTAAAACCCTGATAACACATATACATAGTTGAACAAAATAAATTCCCACATTGACCATATCCAAAAAGTATAAGTCTCAATCTGTACCCTGAATCCATCTAGCTATCATCTTTCCTGTGGCTAATGTTCTTCATCATTCATTGTATTTATTAGAGTTTTTAAATCTTTCAGAGTTCTTTGTTTTTAGATGATTGTTTTTATATAGAATGTTCTAGTTCTGCTTGCTTCACTCTGCACAAGTTCATATAAACCTCAGGTTTCTCTGAAACATTCTCTCCATAATTCTATAGCACAATAGTATTCTATTATATTTATATATCATAATTTGTTTAGCCATTCTTCAATTGATAGGGACCTCCTTAGTTTCTAGTTTTTTTGCCATCACAAAATGAGCAGCTATATATTTGTATATAAGGGTCCTTTAACTCTATGATCTCATTGGTCCTGTACCCTTTGGCCTTACCTTCTCTGCAAAATATTAAGCCACTGTATTCTATCTATCCTTTATCTAAACATTCTGAAATGGCCTTTCTGAACTAGTGCGTAGGTCACACTAGGCCTGCATTTTTCTTCTTCCTATTTCTGTGATGGAATTGTCACTTAAACTCCTGCTTCATCGTTGAGGCAAATCACATATTAACTAATTGCTTTGCTTTTGACAGAGAGTTCCTACAGATGGCCAGAATCCCCCATTATCAGAATATCATGCTTCTGTGCCAGATTTGTCACCTGTTTTTCAAACTCCTCTTCTGATTCTTCCTTTTGTCCATTTGGTCTGTAATAGGTCCTGAAACAATTTATCTTCTTTTTCCTCCTTTATCTTTAACCAAATATTGTGCAGTCTATTTCCCCACTCTTAGATTCCAGGATTTCCTCAATCAGTAAGCACTTACTATGCATCTACTGTGTGGCAAACATTGTGCTAGGGACTGGGGATGCAAAAATAAAAATGAAGGAATTTCCATATGTGAGTTCCGCACACCAATTACATTCTAGCCTTTCTCCCATCTCAGCAAAACTAAACAACAAACAAACAGCAAAAACTAAAACAAATAAACTCTGAAAAATTAAAAAAAAAGTATATTGCCTGTCTCATGAAGGTTGAAGTTAAATGTATGAGAATGTATATTTTGAAAATTTTAAAAGTACTATGTAAATGTCAGTTGTTATTACCTGAACATTTTCCTCCTTTACTTTAGGCTTCTTTCTACTAGCCACTTTTATAATCCTTAGTTCAAAACTTACTATTTTTAAGTGACAAAACAGAAGCAAAATAGTCTCTGCCTGCTAGGGACTTATATTCTTTTAGGATCTTGTGTTTTCTTTAATAGATAATTGGTTTTTCTCTTAAATAAATAAGGTATATTTCTTCCCAGACCTATTTTCTAGTCATGGGATTTACCCCTACCATGTCTGTGATAAAAACATGAGGTCAAATTTGCCTTCTTTGCTTAGGGAGCTCCCATTTACTCTCTTTATTACCTATATTTTGTCTATTTGTACAGTAGACATCTAAAGCCATATTGTCCCCCATGAATCATTAATTCTCTTTTTTGTATTATACCTGATTTTGAAGTATCAGATTTATATGGACAGTTACACTCTGTGACTTTTTTTTCCCCCATTGTTTGTTTAAAGCCTTCTTGATTGTATTTGTGAGCCTCCAGGAAAACTTTTTTCCTCCTAGGCCTTGTTAGATATACTCATAACTTGAATTAAGCCAATAAAGCATTGCTCATTAAAAGATCTTAGGGATGCCACCATAAACAGGTGATGTAGAGAACTTGTGGTGATTTGGAGTACTGGACCAGAAGTCAGGAAGATTGGAGTTCAGATATGGCTTCAGACACTGGCTGTGTGATGTTGAATAAATCTTTTAACTTCTGTCTGCCTCAGTTTCCTTATCTGTAAAATAAGAATTATAATAGTACCTTTCTTCTGGAGTTGTGTAGATAATGAAAACTTTTTTTGCAGATATTTGCAAAGAGCTTTGTAAATCCTAAAGCACTATATAAATACTAGCTATTATTATTAGTGAAGTTTACATTCCTAAAAACTGGTTGGAGAAAGTTGGCCACTCCATTTGGAAGGTGGATTAGAGGTTAGAGACCTAGGTTTGCATCATAACAAAATTTAGGCAAATTATTTAAACCTAAGTAGACCTCTTCCTCATTGGTAAAAAATGAGAATCAATTAAATCTTTTAAGGCCTTCTTTAGACTTTAAGATGTGAACCTCGTGTTCTTGTTTTCTTTGTGTTTCCTGTGTTGAGCACTATGCCTGGCACCTCAAAAAGACTTCTTACTAAATACTTGTTGATTGAATCTGATTATAGCTCTAGCTTCCCATACCTGAACTACTTGAAGTATGGGTGACTGAGGTAATACCAGTTTTGGGCAAGATCTACTTATCTGTGCTTTTTCTACCAAAAATAGTCTTCTAAAAACTCTACTGAACAACTTCTCTTTTCTTAAAATAAACATCACAATACTTAGTTGACTCAAAGGTCAAAGACTTGGTAACTTCTGGGCACAAATTACTCTCCATTGTATTTAACTGTCAAAAACTCCACTTATCTAATTATGTATCTACTTAGAAGAAGTGAATTTATCTTTCTCTCCATTATTGGCTGCCCCAAGGCCCATCTGTTCTATCCTATTCTTTGTGAGAATTCTTTTGGAGGGGTGTTAATTATCTCCTTATTGCATTCTTTTTACTCTGAGAACATTTATGTAATAGTTCTCAATTCATCTTGGTTATTCTGTTCCTATTCTGTTATCTAGATTTATCTTTGTTTTGGTTCTAATATGACTTGCTTTTCCCCTTACCAGTTATTTCCTCTTCAATTTGCTTCCCTTTGCATTCTAATCAATTACTGCTTACCTTTACTTGAAGGAATCTCTAGCATCACCTATTGCAAATTCTCCAACTCTTTCCTCTTTAATTTACTTTGAATATATTTTATATTTACTTTCTGAATTCATGTGTCCTATGGAAACTCTGTAAGGGATGAGAATTTTTTTCTTACCTTTGTATTATTCCCAGCACTTCAGATCCTGGTACTATTTAGTAATTACTTAATAAATATTTGTCTAATGAGTGACTCAACTTTCTAAGCTCAAAATGGTTACATGCAATTTCAGTACATTCACAGCTCAAATATAACTCACCTGTATCCCTTCCTTCCTGGTGAATTGATACTCTATTATAAAAGATGGCTTTGGAAGATATTTATTTCGACATTAAACAAACCAACCATGAAGCAAGTTTTTGAATGAATTAAAAAGCATTTATGAAATGCTTTCTATTTCCTCGGTAATGTATTAGTACTTCCATAGATTTCTTTTTATATATAGGCTACAGAAATTAGACTGTCTTAAAATGAACAGAGTAGTTTGAATTAAGGCTTTTTAAAAATGAAGTTAATAAGAAAATTTATCGAGTTTAAAATTTGAGTTCATTGAAAATCCCTGCTTAAAACTCAGTATGTTGATTTGTTGTTTTAATTTATTGTTAATGCAACATTAACTTGTTTTTCAGTTTGTTGCTTTTGAAGTCTAAACTTTGTTTACTCATAATTTTTAAAGGCCTTAATCTAGATGTCCCAATTCATTTGCAAATAGGTCTGTTTTTGCATATGGGCTTTAAATTTGAGTGATTAACCCAAATAGTTCTGAAAATTGTTTGTTCTCTCTAGAACTTTAATTATGTAAACAAACCATGGGCATGTTTTAATTTGCTTAACAAGCCCCTATTTATAGGTAGCAAAAAGGTAGACTTTTTTCCCCTGTCTCACTGAATTGGGTTGTGAATAAATGAGGTTTTCCTTTTACTGAATTATACTTAAAAACAATACCTGAGTGGTAGAATGAAGTTTTCCTTGAAGACTCTTGTGGTAGAAATCTAGAAGATGTGCAGCACAAATAAGGGAAGAAGGCTGTGAAGTTCAGGGAGACTCTTCCTCTACCCTTCCCTGTCCCTTCACCCACCCCCAAAAGTCAGAAAAATTGGAGTCCGAAGGTCCATATTGGGAGAAGAAGGGAGAGGAACCATAGTTAAAAAAAATAAAATGTTAAATAAATAGAATAAAAAAATAAGTAGAATATTTTAGGTGGTGACCTGGAGGAAAAGTATGTGACAGAAAACAAAGCTCCATTTTCAGGCAACTGAAATGAGAAAGAATACTTATTCATAAACTAGTCCTACAAAATTATACAGATTTGTGAGTAGATTAATTAGTTCAGTTTTAAATCTTAGATCTGTAAATCAAGAGACAGACATTGGGGCATAATGGAGAAAGAGTGGGCCTTGGAGCCAAAAAGACCAAGGACAAAGTCTTGCTTTTACCATGCCACTGTGTGACCCTGGGCAGATCATTTAACTCCTCAGTCATTTTAAATAACTCTCTGAGCTCACAAATTGTGGAGAAGGTATCTATTCTACCTTGTCAGAAGGAGTTTTCTTACTTAGGAGTGTCTAAATGAGTGAAATTACAGGCCCAGTTATTACCCCTTATCTTTATAACTCAAGATAAATTAATATAAGATATCATGCTCATGTTAAACTTTTTCACCTCTTTCTTAATAAAGTCTTTCTGAACTACAGCATAGGCATTCACTTGAGGCACTCAGATGTTCATAGGAATCAAAATATAACAAAAGAGCCTTAAAAATGCACAGCCTCAAATGTCTTTTTACATGAATGTATAAAGTTTAGGCAGCAAGCAAAGGAGCTACAGGTCCTAACAAGGAGGGAAATTTGACTTCATAGTTATTATTGAGACTTGGTGGGAATGAGATGGAACATGGAACACTATCTTGGATGAATATACCTTAATTAAAAAAAAAAAAGGTTTAATGTTAAGGAAATTTGAAGATCTTTCCTGCCCATTAATAAGCACATAGAACCCTGGCCCAGAGCTAATCAGGCTCTGGGGAATTCCCAATTAAGTGCTGGGGAAGAAGATTTTCAAACTCCTTGACACTCAGCCAATCAGATGCCAAGTCTTTGTTATATATTCTAGGAGGTTGCCATTTGCTTTGGGGATTTGCTCATGAGAAAGATCTTTTGATTTCCTGGTTGAGACTGAGTAGCCATATGTTCAGAACCCCCGACCACTCAGATGTCTGTGCTCCCTTGATCCAGTGATGTATGTAAAGTGTTTAGCAATATTGCTATGTTCAGACAGCTGGAGCCCTGTCTGTTCATCTTTGTGCTAATTTGTCTGCTTGTATTTTCTCCAAGTTCAGGGTACTGACCTTTCCCCTGAACTAGTGAATGTAATTAAAAGCAAAATTTTGAGCAGTCTTTCCTTTAAAAGCAGATCAAAGCACCTGTGCTAGCAGGCCATCCTGCATATGCTAGGGTGCTTGCTGCTATAACAGGTAAAGAGAAGGAAAGAGGTAGTGTTATTTGTTAATTAAGGTGATATAGTCATGTGAACAAATCACCATGGAGATGGAGGATGATGGAGTACATCAGTGAAGAGAAAAACAGAAGTATTGTGTCATCAGAGTATACTGTTGATTACCTGGGTAGAGAGGGAAACTAGATAAGGAGCATGGGAAACTCATCAGAAATCTGGCACAGTCATGCTGTTACTCATGGAGTGATTTTAGTTATTCAGATTTCTCTTGGAACTCTCTGTCTCTCTCCCTTTCTACTCTCTTCTATGCTAATAACTTCTTGACTTGACTTAATTCTAATTTTGTCCCTTGAAAGGTGAAGGAATCAACAAGGGAGAATTTTCTTTTGAATCTGATGGATGAAATTTGATGAGGTCTGAATGTCATCAACAGGGAGCCCAGGATGGGTAGAAATAATGGTAATCTTGAAGTGAAGCAACAATCACTCTGTCCTAAAGTTTTTGATAGAAGAGAATAAAGTTGGGCATAGTCTAACATGGATCCTTGTTTGGGGAAGTGCAGATTTCAGAGTTAAGAGGAAAAACAAGTAGGGTTTTAGAGGCTAAAATTCCACTGGAATATTACCCCAGTAGGAATAGGAAATTTCTACAGAATAAAATTCTGAAGATATGAAGGGAAACTATTCCAGTGACAGTTGGAATTCAGTGATAAACTCCTGGGCCTTCTCTTCCATATCTACTTGGTGACTTCGTCAGATAGCTCAGTCTTTTTCTCTCTTTCTATCTGTCTATCTATCTTAATTCATTTATCTGTTTCTTTACTGTATGTTAGGCCCTGTGCTAAGGCACTGGGCACACAAAAGCAAAAAAAGTAAGGTGATCCTTTTTCTGAAGAAGCTTACATTCTAATAGGGGGAAAGACAACATAAAAGGGAGTAGGGAAAGTAGAGTGGGGGAAGTAAATGTGAAAGTGAAGCCAGAAGGGTGAGAGGAAAGTGGAAAGTGAGCAGGCTAAGTTTTCTCTTGATACAGTGGCTCCAGACAGGGACTCAACAATTATTGGATTAACCTCAGGGTAGAGTATTGTAGGTAGGGGAGGATAAGCAGTCTGGTGGGGTAATAGAGCTCTTGTGTGATATTTAATTATTATTTCCATGCTGATGACTTCCAGATGTACATATCCAACCCATATCTTTCTCCTGTGTTCTACTCACCATTTTCCAATTGGAATTCTATAGGTATTGCAAACTCACAAAGTTCAAAACAATTCAATATCTTCTCTTCCTTTTCTCCCCTGATGGGTCCCAAATTTCCTTCTTTCTGTTGAGGTGTCATTACACTTCTAGTTGCTCCAAGATTCTTAACCTTGGAGTCTGTTAATTGTGCTTCCACAGCACTTTTCCATACTCTTACATATTCACCAGGTTTTCAGGTTTTGTTACCTCTCATCTGGACTATTTTAGTAGCCTCCTAATTGAATCTCTTTGCTACCAGTCTTTCCCTTCCTATCTTCCACATTTCCAAATTATAATTTCTAAAGTCCAACTCTTACCATATCATGCCTCTACCTCAAAAGCTCCAATGGCTTTCTAGATCATACGACCAACTATAAATGCCTCTATTTAGAGTTTAAAGCTCTTCTCAATCTAGCTCCAGTTTACCTTTTATTACATATTACTCCTTTTCATACACTGTCTGGTCCAGCCAAACTAACCTACTTGCTGTTCCTTATACATGAAACATCGTATTCTGAAGTCTGAAAATATGTGTAATGTACAAAACTTGTGGGACCTCCCATTTCTGCCAAGGGATGGAATAGGGGTATTTTCTTGTATCTTTTCATTCAAGTCATATTTATTTTTTATTATTTTGCAACATCCACTTTTGCTTTTTTCTTTATGGTTCTTTCTGTTTCCACTATTGTTATTGTGTATTTTGTTTTCTTGGCTTTGATTACTTTACATCAGTTCATATAGATTTTTCCATGATTCTCTGTATTTAATCACACTTAGCACTTTTTTAAAGCAGAGTAATATTCTACTACATTTATGTAGGTTGATATCTATTTTGTTGCCTTTTTTTTTTTTTGGCTATCACAAAAAGTGCTACTTTAAACATTTTGGTGTACATGGAGACTGTCTTATCATTGACTTCCTTGGAATATAAGCCTAGTAATGGAATCCCTGGGTCAAAGGATATAGATTTGATAGTCACTTTGCATAATTTAAAATTATTTTCCAGAACAATTACGCTGATTTACAGCTCCACCAACAATGTACCAGTACACCTACCTTCCCATAATCCCTTCAATTTCTTCTATCATCTTTGCCAATTTGTGAGGTATGAGGTGAAGATTCAGGGTTGTTTTGATTTGCAAGTCTTTTATTAATGACTTGGGACATTCTTTCATGGGACTGGGAATACTTTGCATTTCTTCATTTGAGAACTGGTATATAGCCTTTGAAACTTATCTAAGGGGGAATGATTTTTGATCATATACATGTATGCATGTGTTCGTACATGCATATGTACACACATATGCACATATGTGTATACATACCTGTTGATTGTTTTTACATCTTGGATACCAACCCTTTATCAGAGAAATCTGATACAAAGGTTTTTTTTCCCCTTCAATTGCTCCCCTTATCTTGAATATATTAGTTTTGTTTGTGCAGAAGCTTTTCAGTTTCATGTGATCAATGAATTTATCTATTTTATCTTCTGTAAATTGTCTTTATTGCTTGTTTGGTTAAGAATACACCTCCTACCCATAGCTGTGAGATATATGTATATGTATACATATATATATAAAAATCTGTTTCTCTTCTATTTTTTTGTAGTGTGATCTTTAATACTGACATATGATAAATCTTTTTGTTTTTATTTTGTTTGGTATTGATTTTGATTTTCACTGTAGCAAGCTGATAGTTTGACAGATCATTCAGAAAATATTCCCATGTCAAAAATAAATTGATTCCTGTCAAGTCAGTTTTATTTATTCTTGGGGTATCTGTTCCTAGCCATGTCTTTTTATTTATTTATTGTTTCTCTTCTTGGGGAAGAAAGTATAATTCATAAATATGAGGCTTCTGCCTTGTCCATTTGGTCTCTAATGTCCTAAAGTTTTCCAGTATTTTTTACTGTCTTCCTCTGTAAGCATCATTGTATTGAAGTAATTGAATATTAACGTATGTATTGATTTAATTTGAAGGGTTTTATCAAGTTCATCACAGAATTTTTCTTCATTTTCTTCCTCTTCAAGATATTGATGCTTACACTCTAGCCAACTTCCTAGTGTTTTCTTTATGCTCATTATAATGAGCTCTTTAGCTTTGAGATATCCAAATATCTCATGAAATGATTCTTGTTTGCTTCTCTATGAATCATCCTTCCATTTGACTGCAATTTGCTTATAACTTCTGAATTCACTTACAACAGTAGTATTGATTGATACTTGTTGTTAGGCAAGGATCTCATTATAAGTGGTTTTTAAAACTATGTGTATTGTGATTGTTAGCACCCTCTGCTGAGTGCTCTGCTGCTGCACAGGCAGAAGATAATGTCAAAAGACTAAATGACACAATGATATTTTTCTGTTTCATGGGTTACCATTTTCAAAGACTTCATTACCAAGCAAGTATCCAGCTTATTGATTATGAGCCTACCATACATCTTCGTCAGAGTGGGTCATTAGGTACCATATTTGATATCTTTCCAACATGGTAGAATCTGCCAGAAGTTATACTTTGCTGAAACCTGGAATCATCACCACAATATTTTGAGGCATTGGTACAGAACTTTTGTGAAGGTACATTTAAATTAAAGTCTTGAAGTAGATTATCAAAACCAAGTGTTAACTTTTATACTTTTTGTTTCAAGGCATTATTCAATTTACTGCTGTCTGTTTCATTTCTCTTGGTATTTAATGTCTTCTTATTAACACTTTTTTTTTAGCAGAGATAAAAAGCTAAATACAACTATGTTTTTTGTCCTCATGGGGATTATAATCTAGTAGGGGGGATGATGAGGGATAATTATAATGCAAAATAGACACAAGTGAATTAGAGTAGCAGGGAGATTTATTGGAAAGAGCTTTTGATTCAAAGGCAGAATACTTGGATTGTAGTTATGGCTATCATTACTTATGTAACTATGTTTGGGTAAGTCATTTAGCTTCTTTGAAAATAATTTTCTTCTTCTGTAATACTTGTACTACTACCCTAAAGAGTTGTTGGGGGAATAGTGCTTTATATACTGTGAAGTATTGTATGAATATGAGTTATTATTATAATAGGTACAAAGAAAATATTTGAGAAGAAGAAACACTTTCGTTGGCATTTGGGTAAGACTTCATGAAAAAATGTTTTGAAGCATGGCTAAGATTTCAGTAAGTAGTGGGACCAGGGAAGACATTACAGGTGGAGGGAGCTCTAGGTGGAAAGAATACCTGATAAAGTGGAAAACGAAGAATAGTTGACTTTCTATATTTAAGCATTAACACTAGTAATATAAAATGTAGAAATTAGGATGGTATGTTTTGAGAAGGTATCAGCAGTTTAGAAAATTTAGAAAAATTAAGACATGCAACATAGTTTTTAGGTTTTTATAGATCTAAAGTTGATTTGTTATCTTATGAATCTATTTTAAAAAAGTGCTTATTAAGTGCCTACCATATGTTAAGTGCTAGGGATAAAAGTACAAAGAATGAAATAATCCTTATTCCTACAGTACTTATATTCTAATAGGAGAACATAATTATAAATATATACATATATTATCTCGTTTGATTCTGTTACATGTATATAATGATATTGTATCTTTTAAAAATAAAATTCTAATATTTTATATACTTGGAGTTGGGATAGCCTTAAAAAAAGAAATCTTTATTTCTTTTCCCCTTAATTTTCTTCCAGGAAATTGGAAGAAGAAATCAGAAAATATTATTTAGGATACTCCTCTCTCTCTACCCCCCCAAAAAACCCCAACACCACCATCATCACTACCTTTATGTATCTAATGAAAAATGTCAATATATAAATTGATTTACTAACATATTGTGGCTAACTTGAAGGAAAAATCTCTCCAAGAATATCAAAGGACTTACAAATTATTTAGATAAGATAAAAGCATCGTAACCAAATTGATGAACAGCAAATTAATGCAAAATCATCTATTGAGGACACAATATGTAACAAACTCTACTAGTAAAAAAGTAAAGCATTACCTGCCCTCAAAGAGCTCACATACTAATATGTGGAGACTACACATATAGAAGATTTTCTCTCCAAGTTAGATAGAAAGGTCCAGTGGTCCTTATGATGCAGCAGTAAGCAGATGGTAATACATCTTTAATGTCATTTCTGTTGATAAAACATTTGTTTCTTTTGTTGCATGGTGCTAAGGACTTTGAGAACTTTTTCTGGATCTCTGAATCCTGTGTCTAGTAAGGAGGAAGGGGCTACAGCACTTGTAGAACCATTTCCTAGGTCACATAGAAAGGGTGGGCTACAGAGGCAGGTTGAAATCAAGGCTGGTGGTCTAGGTAGGAGACATTGCTCTTCCAGGGGCTCTTGGTCTTACCTGCACCATCAGTGGTAGTTAGTATTATTGGTGGCAGGGTGGATCCCTTCTCCATAGGGTTTCCTTCCTAAGATGGTATTCTTGGCTAAGTAGACCCTTGTTAGCAATCCTTAAGATATCCCACTTTAATGGTTTTAAAATGTCTGTTTTGCCAAATCAGTTTGTTGAAGTATTGTGGCTTAACTGCGTTACTTGATTCAGTAGTTATTTATTAAGCTGCTATGTTATGAAAGGTGCATAATTGAAGACTCAAGGACTATATGAAGAGAAATAAGGCATGTCACTGCCCTATAGGAAACTCAAAAGTCTGAGAGACTCTGTAATTTGTAGTTAAGGAGTTAAGGGAAGCTTGTATGGGAGGAGATTGCATTGTTATATATTGTATATATATTTCATATATATACATATATATGTAGAATTTCAGCAGGCAGAGATAAGAGTAAGGTATTACAGATAACCGATTGGCATAAATAAAAGTTTAGAAGTGGGAATGCGTGAGATATGTTGGGGAATGAGAAATATAGAATGATAAAATTTTGATTCTATATTACTCAGATTTAATCCACTTCCTTACCTACTCAGAGTATGAATCCCATCTACAACATCTGTGACACAAGTGGTCATTCAGCTTTCTTTTGAAACCATCCCATGAGGTGGAACTTATTACCTACTCATGTAGCTCATTCCTTTTTTTAGACAACTAAGATTGCTGTGATGTTTTTCTTTAACTACAATCTGTTTCTTTATACCTTTGCCACCTAGTTCTGTCCTCTGAGTTCAAGCAGGATAAGTCTTATAAGTCCTATTCTTTAGAGCAGATCTGAAGATGTTTTCAGATTGCTATCATGTTCCTTTTCTATAAGTAGTCTTTTCTATGTTAAAAAACTTCAGATCTTTTAACCAATCTTCTTATATGGTTTCAGGTTTCTTCATTAATCTAATCACTCTCCTGGATGTCAATTTCCATTTTAAGATATGGTTCCTAGAGCAAAGGAAGAGTCATGCTCATAAGTGATAGGAACTAGACAGAGCAGGACTTTTGCCTCCCATAATCTGAACATAAGATTATAGTAGCTTTTTTGACTGCCACATCACATTGCTGAGTCATGAAGCTTACAATCCACTAAAATGCCTAGGTCATTTTTATAGTTATTTGGTTACTAGATATGTCTTCCCCATTGTAAAGAAGAGGGGACTGTAGCACCTGTAGAGGTAGTTGCCAGGTGTCATTTTGCACAAATGCTCTCCCTGATGATGACTTGCAGGGGCATGCTGGAATCAGGGTTTATGTTTTGAAGGGGGAGAGTGGACAGGGCTCTTGCAGGTGTGAGATTATATTGGAAAGATTGGTTATTGAGGCAAGATTTTTGAGTAGTGTGATAAAGAATTTTGACTTGATTTAGTATGTAATGAAATACTGTTAAGCTTTGGAGTATTAGGGAGACTTGATCTGGGAATCATGATCAGTTTGACGGTGATGACAATAATCTGATGGCAGATAATATGATATATTAGCGTTGTAGGAGTGCTTAGTCAGCAGATTATTGAGGCAAGAAGACCAGATGATGAGGCACTCAACTAGCATGGTGGAATTGAGGATGATAAGAAGAAAATGGATAAGTTGTAAAAACTGACTAAAAAGGTATTGGAAAAGGGTTGGAACATATCAGAGATGAAAGGGACCTTCTAGGAGGGAGGAGAGTACAGAAGCCATACTAGTTAGTATATAGTGAGAATGAAAACACATTGCAGATTTCCAGAATTTGAGACAAGATTTAAAGAGTCCAAGGTAGGAGAAGACCACATGTAGGCTTTTGTGTGCCTTAATGTGGAACCTTAAAGTAGTAGCTTTCTTCCTACTGTTAAAATATGTGCACATGTGTTAAAATATTCCATGGGTTTTATAACAGTGGCTTTCATTTGAGTGAAATGATTAATGTTTCTGAGAATTTACATAATATTCCCCCCTCCCTTTATAACTACTGCTATTGTGGTATTACAGGAAAACAGTAAAATTACTTCACTGTTTAATGGGAGTCTCATGTAATGTTAGATCTGTGTTATGAATCGTGAATATGGCTCAAAGAGAAACATGTATATATAAGCCACCAGATAATACATGTGAAGCTCAAGAAAAATAGTGGTAGGTTCAAAATATCAAAATTTTTGTTCACAAGAAGACACAAAATCTTTTGTAGTGTTTACTTCTTTGTAATATTTTTTCAGTTTTGATCAGTATGAAAGTACACAATAATTTTAAAAATTTTATTTTTTTAATTTTTAATTTTTTTTTTGCCTTTTGGAGGGCAATTGGGGTTAAGTAACTTGCCCAAGGTCACATGGCTAGGTTTTTGTCTGTGTGTGCGTTAAGAGTCTGAGGCCACATCCGAACTCGGGTCCTTCTGACTCCAGGGCTGACGCTCTATTCACTGCGCCACCTAGCCGCCCCAATAATTTTTAAAATTTAAAATCTGTACTTAGGAATTATGTGAATAATGCAGTTTTTAAAATTCAGGTAATTCTGCTCTTTTAGAAGGTGTAGCCTAATAGATTTTATTGGAGCAACTTTTGGCCTTCTTGTAAGTAAGGGTTACAGATTTTATCAAGAAAAGTAAAGTGTAGCTAAAATAATGTAAGCTCTAATCAGTTATAATTTCTTGCAAATTAAAATAGAAGAACAATTATCTGCCTGGAGTCTAGAAAAATGGGAGCCAGAGAATAAATATTTGGTTAATTCATCACTGTCCAGGATGGAAAATGCCTAATTAGCAATCAAACATAGTGTATCTTAACCACTGGGGCATATTATATTGTCATGGTTTGATGACACTATTCTTTAAGTTCATTCCACTTTTCTTTACTTTGATGATATTCACTAAACAAACTTCTGATCTTAATTGATTTTCACAATAAATTGTCTCCTGAGTTGAGAATTCATTGACCAGCTGATATGAGTATTTTGGTCTGGTTGATAGTTATGTGGTTAGGGATAGGAACTGGGCCTGTATGATTTCATTGCTATAGGAAACTTGCAGATGAGGATGCTAGTTCTACCAATGCAGTTTGGAACCTTCTCTGCAATTTAAGAATGTTAGAGAGTTCCCTAGAGCACCGAAAGCATGAGTGACTTGCCCAGGGTTATATGGCCCATCTGTGTTAGAGGTAGGACTCCAACCTGAATCTTCCTGGAGTTGAGGCCAGTACCCTATTCATCCTGCCATGCTGTCTCTAAGTTTTACAACACCATATAAATTAATAAGCTAGAATTCTTATTATCTTATAATATTCCTTATCAATTTATTTAAAAATATTTTTAACCTCAATCAGTCCCCAGAGCCTCATGATCTGCTTCTACTAGTATAATAAAATTCTTGAACATGCAAATGTATCCAGATCTTGTTTTGACCCTATCAGCAGTCTATTCAATTGAATAAACAACTGTCTGCCTGCTATGTGAGAGATACAGAAGGGTGATAAAGGTTGTAAGAAGTAGAACAATAATTAGACATAGTTCTTGCCATCAAAGTTCCTGTAATCTGCTACGGGAGAGAATATGTGTATTTTTATACATAAGCTGATATGGCAGTAAATATAGACAGGTCATTTAGCAGCATAATGCAAAATGTCACTTTGTACCTTTCTTCTGGATTTATAAGCTGTAAGAGATTCAAGGAGGAGGAGAGGTAATTATCAAGATGTGTCTATGGGGGAAGAATGATCAAGCATAGCACTGTAGAGGAGGTGGCATTTGAACTGAACTATAGGGATGGTAGGTGTGTGTGTGTGTGTGTGTGTGTGTGTGTGTGTGTGTGTGTGTGTGTGTGTGTAATAGGGATAGTTTCTCTATCTTCTCTCTCCATACATTCATGTAGGACATTCCTCTTTGCCTGTTGAAATGTTCTTTCAAGGCTCATTTCAGGGGCTATTTCCTTTATGAATGCCACCCTATTTCACTACCTCTTCCTTAACTGCCCCCCACCAATGTTCTTTGTTTTTGTTTTTGTTTTTTGTATTTTTCTAGAGCAACTTAATAGTTTTCTACTTTACCCCATCTTTTATTTTTTGTATTTGGGAATGTTATATTCTCTCTAGTAGACTGCACAAGCTCCCTGAATATAGAGACTGTCAGTTTTCATCTTTGTGTCTCTCACATTTAGCACTGTAGTGCTATATGAGGGAATTTAAATGTTGCACAGAGTAGGGAATGAATCCATTTTTATGGTATTAAATTTAATTTCAGGTATAGGTTGTAATGTAAACAGACATAAAAAGCAGGAACACTCAAGAAGTATTTGGGGAACAGTGAATAGTCCAGTACTTAGCACAGTCCCTGGCACAGTTGCTTGTTTATTGACTGACTGATTTTGGCAGGATCTTTTAGTGTGCAAATGGGAGTAAGAATACATGCTTTTATCATTAATCAGTGCAGTTGGTAATACCTTTGTCTCTTTTGCTCCCAGAGGTTCATTTCCTAACTTCTTTGAACCATTAGTCTTTGAGCAGAACAATTCATTCCAGATCTTTCTGGTCTACCTGTTTGTTACATTTGTGATATTACTTAATATTGTATTTCAGCATAATTTAAGGACATTTGATTTTTCAACTGATAGGTCCTTTTCAGTTTTTCATATGAGGGAATTTAAATGTCCACAGTGTGATGGGGCAAAAAGTATTGGACTAGGACTCACTACTGAGTTTTAGTTCTCTGATACTTATCAGTGATGTGATCTTGGTTAAATAACTTAGCTTTTCTAAGTTTTAATTTCTTACCTGTTAACAATAGATCATATCCCTTCTATCTCATAAGAGTTACAGTGAGGGTGAATTTTCATAATCTAAGTGATAGTACCTTTTAAACTCTTGAAAACACTAAATACAAATGTGAGGTGATAGCATCCTTCTTCCTTCCATGCTTTCATGTTGTTATCTTGATGGAACTGAATTGCATCAATGACGACATCAAGCAACTAATAAGTATTTCTGAGCATTTACAATGTGCTTAGCATTGTGTAGGCATCACGGTACCTTTTATAGTGATGGGTAGATATATCTAGGTGATGAATTAGTATCATTTTAAAAACTGTCAGGCATATTATTACAAAGTCTTTTAAGTAGAGGCAGGTAGATGGTGCATGCTAGACTTGGAGTCAGGAAGACCCAAATTAAAATCCTGTTTCAGATATTTACTAGCTATATGGCCCCTCTGTCTGCATCAGTTTCCTTATCTGTAAAATGGGGATAATAGCACCAACCTTAAACAGATGTTATAAGGATGAAATGAGATAATATTATTAAAGTACTCCTAAAGCACTATATAAGTGTTAGCTATTATAATTATTTTAAACCATTCAGAAAGTTATATTTAATTTTTGTAGTTAGACTAAGTGTCATATCCAATAGTTCGATCCTCTTATGTTAACCTTTAGTATATGTAATTCCCTGTCTAACAGAAGTTCCCAAAGTGGGTGATGCTGGCACTTGGGGGAGCACTGGAATGAACCAAGGGGGGGCAGTAATAACCTCCGGTACAATGGGGAGGGTGTTGAATGAAAATAAGAAGATGGTAAAAGCCTAAGGAAACAAGAGAAAAGAAGAAAAATTTGAAAAACCATTTGTGCATGTTTCATCTGTTGTGTAACAGAGTTAAAATCATAGTGATTACATTATTTTCCAAATAAACACACAAAATGCAAATTATAACCCATCAGTGGTCAAGTCCACTGACAGGTCTTATCTTAACAAGCAAGTGTTGGCAGGCAAGCATGTTGCACATTATCAGAAGTCCAGCATGCATCAGCAGGAATATGTGCATGTAATGATTTGTCTACAGTACAATACTAAATGATTGTGTGACACAATATTGTGTCATCAAAATTATAATGCCAGAAAACCCCCCACAAATTTACAATTAATTATTAAATTTAAGATGGCATCATTTAAAAAATATTTTAAATTTTTTTGAAATGATGAAAATTAAAAAAACAAACATTAAAGGGCTAAAGAAAGTAGATTTCCAGGGGAGTGCTGAGTAATTTTTTTTTTTTTAAGGGGGTAGTAGGCCAAATAAATTTGGGAATCTCTGTACTAAAGGCTACAGGCAAAGGATGTGCTGGCTTATGTGATTCAAATTATTGGCTGGTATATCTTGGCATGTTTATATAAGATTAATGCACTTAAAAGATAATTTAATATTTCTACAATATTTGAAATGTATTGCTGCCTCACTTTAATCTTTGTAATATGGAGTTCAAGATTGAATAAATATGGCCGTAAAACACTTGGTAATCCTTAAAAGGGTATGTAAAAGTATTAGCTATTCTGATGCTTGTGTGTTATTGTGGAAAGAGTGATGAACTTGGAGTAAGGAAAGTTTTTTTCCCTTGAGCTTTAGTGCTTATGAGACTATGCCATGCTTATTCATTCTCTGTTACCTGCCTTTGTGTTTTTCCTTTCACATTTCTTTTAAAAAAATTATTGATACTTTTGTTTTTATATTATGTTCCTTCCCAGGAAGTATTTTATTATAAAGACAAAAAAATTAGCAAAACTAACCAACATGTTAAAAAAGTCTGATATTATATACAATGTTCCATACCCATAAGTTTTTTTTTTTTAAAGCAATTGTGGTTAAGTAACTTGCTCAAGGTTACAGGCCAGTTTCTTCTGTGTGGGTGTTAAGTCTGAGGTGGAACCCATCCTGGGTCCTCCCAACTCCAGGCCGGTGCTCTTACTCACTGTGCCACCTCGCTGCCCCTCCATACCCATAATTCTGTGAAGAAGCAAAGAAGAGTTACTCCTCTTCTTTGGGATGAAGCTTGATCATTATAATTTCAAACATTTGATTTCAGTTGTTTTGTTGTTTTTCCATTTCCATTATTGTCATGAAATGTCTTCTGTATTCTACTTAGTTTACTTTGCATCAAATCATATAAATCTTCCCTTGTGGTTATGTTCCTCATTTTTATAGCATGGTAATATTCCATTATATTTATGTAGCACAATATATTTAACCATTTTCCAATCAATAGGCATCTTCTTTGTTTCTGCATGTTAACTATTACAAAAATACCACTGTAAATATTTTTCTTTATATAGAGCTTTTCTTATCATTGACTTCTTTGGAATATATCTATATTCATGTTTAAAAAGTCTTAGTTGCCTAGTGAATTCCTTATGTATCTGTTTTTGCTTTTTTTGTGCTGTTTGACCTTTTCTCCCTCATCAGACTTCCTTCATAATCTCTTTTTTGAAACCTGAAGTACATGTCATCCTAGGCTTGCTTTCCTCTCCTCTATACCAGATTCTGAGATGAAAAGGTCATGTGTGTGTGTGTGTGTGTGTGTGTGTGTGTGTGTGTGTGTGTGTGTGTGTGTGTGTAACAAACCATTACTTTTTACTGGTAAGAATCAGGCTTAAATAGGCTTCCTGGTGCAAGTTCCAGCACTTAAAAAAAAAAAAAAACTTACTCTTTCTACTGATTTTGTGCATTTGAGGAGTTGCATTCCGTGTATAGGCTTTAGAGGAAAACTGGTTAGTTTTGCTTTATGTACCAGTTACTCATCAGTGCCATAGGCAATTGGTAATGTTAGTACAGCATTGTGGAGTCAGATTAGGACTAAGGATAAGGATTGGAAATAATTCATGTGGAAGTAATAGTTGAAATCAAAGGCATAGGTGTGAATGAGATTAGGGGAGAAAAAGCATAGAGATCAAAAAGAGTGGGATGCTTCATAGTCTTGGGGAAAACTTACTTTAATGGAATAAAAGGAGAAGAAGGAATATCATAGGAGCTATCCTACTTGGTCACTGACACCAAGCCCTTTATTTTACAATTGAGAAAGCTGAAGCCCTGGGAGGACATGTGACTTCCCCAGAATCACTCAACTAATAAATGTCAGAAGTGGAACTTCTGGAACTCTTCCTGGTTTTAAGGATGCTACTCAGTTTAATACAATGATTAAGTGGCATTGTGTGGAGGAACTCTGATTTGTAGATAAATCATAGAGTTTCTTGAGGTGCAAAGTTTAACTCATCCAGGCTCACACAGTAAATTCCAGAACATGATTTGAACCTAGTTGGTTTGCCCAGCATTTAAGCCCAGCATTTCCTTATTGTCCTGGGCAACTTCTGTAATCAACCTCACCTACATTATGAGTTAGATGGTTTTTATGTAGACTGGCCTAGAAGTTTAACCACTACTTAATAACATTATTTCTGTGAGAAAGTCTGTTGCCTTCTAAACATATGACTTGCAGATAAACTTTTGGGACTGAACTGTTTTTAAGTTTTAAGGACTATGTATATTGATTCTCTTTTTACAAGGACTAATTGGAGTCAACTTCCATTTGTCCTCAAATAAAATAGTTTGATTCTTCTTTATACCAATTATGTGGTTCAAAGTATACATGTTCATACATTGAATTTTCATTGTGGATGAATGAGATGCTGTCATTTCTTTTAACTGAGAGGTACAAGCACCTACAAAGTAAGAACCATGACTTTTTATGTTAAAATTGAGGGCACTGGCAACTTCTACTTTCAGTTATGAATGAATGGTAAAATATCTTATGATTGCCCATTGAGCTATTATTAATTTGTCTAGAGGTATGCCTTTTTGAATGGAATAAATTTAGTCTATGAAAACTTATCTATAAACTGCATTTCTGTTACATAAATTCAGTTTTTCTCATTTATTTTCCTTAATCAGATGTATTGTAAAACTATAGACAGTAAATAAAAATATTGTAAAACTATATACAGAATAAATAAGTAAATAAATAAAATCAGAATACAGAAAAATTTTAAATGAACAAGTCTAGGGAAAATAATGTTCTAATTAAACTTTAATAATTGACAGTATGCTTGAGGGGTTAAAGTTCAGGTTATAATGCCCCCCCCCCCAAAAAAAAGGTGACAAATAACATCAACTTATGGCTAACATGCCAATTTTCTACTCTATTGAATTTGACACTACTAGTGTCGACTCTGGGAAAATGAAGTCTCTGGCACGTAACTGTAAGTAAGGAAGAGGAAAACAATGACCTTACATTATTAATATTTTTTGAATGAAACCATTTTGTTTTTCTAGATTTAGTAGATTAATTAGCTTTCTAAATGGGAAATTAAATGTTTAAGTTGCTTTATTTCCAGTTGGAATAAACAGAAGTAATGCTAATTTGGTTGGTACAGTAACCCAAAAAGGTTTTGGAGAATTGAATTGGTAGGCATGTTGGTTATTTTAAGTAACTAATCACTACTATGCTGTGCATTTTTCCTGACTTTCCGGTGGCTAAATAATATACTAAAGGCAAATAATTGTTTAGATATGTAAGTTACCATAAGCATAATATGTTGTTTAGTCTTAACTCTCATTTAAGATGGTGATTAACTTCTTAGGCATACTGTTAAGAAAATAATTTTTAAAATATTTCAGATTTGGAGTCCTTTTAAAACTTTAGAGTTTAATTTAAGTTGATATTAGCTAAGTTAAACACACAATTAATAGTATTATTTCCTTTAAAAATCACAACATATTCACCTTGGAAGTTTGTTTAAAAAAGTGTGTTGCAACAAATTGTAGAGATATTTTCTACCACCCTGTGGTAGAAAATTTATTTGTACCTCTGAAGTTAATTCAGTTAATAGGAACATTATATAGTTAAACAGGACTTGATTTTTGCACAGCTTTTCAAGGCTATGTTTATTTTTAATAATATTTTATTTTTACTCAATGGCATGTAAAAACAGCCTTTAACTTTGGTTTTTTAAAATTTTAAGTTCCAAATTCTCTCCTCCTCTCCTATCCTTTGCTGTGAAATAGTAATTTGATATAGGTACCATCTTGAAAAACATTCTATACTAGTCATATTGTGAAAAAAAAAAACATAGATAAAAAAATCCACAAAAAGAATAAAGTGAAAAATACTTTGCTTCAATCTGCATTCAGACTCCATCAGTTCTTTCTCTGGAGGTGGATAGCATTTTTTATCATGAGTCCTTTGGAATTGTCTTGGATCATTGTATTTTTGAATATAGTTAAGTCATTCACAGTTGGTCATCATACAATTTTGCTGCTACTATGTACAATGTTCTCCAGGTTCTGCTCACTTCACTTTACATCAGTTTCTTATAAATCTTTCCAGTTTTTTCTGAAATCATCTTGCTTGTCATTTTTTATACCACAATAGCATTCCATCAGAATCATATACCACAACTTGTTCAGCAAGGCTAAATTTATTGCATAAGAGCATATCTGAATAAGTGTGTGGTTTGGGCTAAGTGTTCCTAAATGTAATAAATATGATCCTGAAAATTTGTATAGGTCTTATTAACCCAGTTTGCCGTGTATTTCATGTGTTTTCAAATTTTCTTATTTTGTAGTGACAGTTCAACCTTTTGGTGTTTTAGCAGCTCTAGGAAGCTTTACTCATTTAAAGATGGTTAATTAACATTCATTACAGTTTTTCTGTTTTTATCCTTTCATTCAGAGACTTCTGCCAATGTCCAGCAAAGGACAAGAATGTGCATACTCAGGATATGGTCTTAAGCCTCTTTTAGTATTTCAGTAAGAACTGTTTTGTCATTCCTTTCTAAATGTTTGTATTAATGACCCAATGATTTGTTTGTATGATTATCTAATGAAATATTTTAAAAATCAAAAGTAAACTGGTTGTGTAGAGTAAGTAGGAAAATTGGAGGCAGCTTCTAAGGTTGATGGAATGATTTTAAGTGCTTTTGATACAGGGGAATTTAATGAGAAAAAGAAGGCATAAGAAAGTATTTTCTTTTGTTAATTTATAAATTCTAACTCAAGAGAGAAGCTAAAATAAAACTACAAAAATGTGCAATCCCTGAAAATATTCAGCAAAAAGTGCATAAAATAGTTATGGGCAATATAACCTTACACTTTTGTATATTTTGCAATTGTTAGAAACAAAGTATGTATTCTTTAAAAAATGAGTTGTTTGTTGTATTTAACCTTATCTGGGTCCAAATAGGATAAGTCTCATACCTCATCCACACATTAGCCTTTCAGGTATTTGGAGACAGTTTCCCTATCTTTTTAACCCCCTTCCCCTCCTTTACCCCCCACCTCCTCCCACCTCTTCCCAATCTATTTTAATTTTCTTTTTTTAAATATCCCTTGTTCCTTTACCAACTCTTATAATAAGGTTCTTAGCTTTTTTGGTTGCACAGCTCTGAACACTTTTGACTTAACAAAATTCTTTTCACTTGGTGTCATATACATATATATATATATATATATGTATAGTGATACAGTGTGTGTATGTGTATATATATATCTATATATCTACTCTATATTCCTGATAAGTTCTGACCAGAACAGGGTACAGGGAGATTATCATTTCCTTATTCTGGGAAGCTGTTATGTAGCTCAAGATTGCATTAGTTATTTTTGACTGCCATCACAACACCATTCTGTTGAATTGAATTGACCTTATTGTCCTCTAAAATTCCCATATCAAAGTGCTATCTCAACCATGCCTCCCCCAATTGGTACTTGTGAAGTTAGTTTTTTGATCCTTAGTATAAGACTTCACATTTCTATTTATTGAATTTCATCCTATTACATTTAGCCCAGTGGCTGAGCCTGTGAAGCAAGATATTTTTTGCATCATGACTGTTGTAGGTATTGATAAGGATCCTGACAGTGCCTTTATCCAAGTCATTATTAAATAGCTCAGGGTAAAGCTACAGATCCTTGCAGTACTCCACTAGCCCTTCTGAGGAGCTGATTTCTAAGCACAATTTGTAATTGTCGATTCCTGCCATTCAGCAGTTCACATCTGTCAAATTATATTAGCAGCTAACCTATAATTTCCAAACTTTTCCATAAGTATAATACGAAATTTTATCAAGTATCTTTCTTATATGTAGTTAAAATATAGTTAAAATATTTCCCATGATCTACCATGTGAAACCTTGCTGAAAAAAAAAAAAAGGAAATCATTCTTCACTTATTGAATCATGCTTGCTCTTTATGTTACCAAGTTCTTTACATGATTTTCACTATCCTTTTGGTTTGTTCTAAAATTTTCAAGGAATTTATTGCAATCTTATTTATCTAGAGTTTATGCATTCTCTAATTTTCTTTTTTGTAAACTGAAACATTTGCTCTTCTTTACTTCTATGTCATCTCACCATTTCTCTATAATCCTTCCTCTCTCAGTGATTATGGCTCAGCAGTAGTACTTCTCTGAGTACGAGGTTCACCACAGCTAGGAGACTTGAATTCATCTAGGCCACATAGGTGTTCTTTTTATCTCCTTAATTATCTTGAGTATCAGCTCCCTTTTAACCATATTTCTTTCAGCTTTTGCCCACAAAACAACTAAATTAGGGGAGAATTGAGCAACTGTTAACTTCTCTTTGTTATCAGTTTTCATCCCATCTCCTCTTCAGTGCTCCTTTTTTCTAAATTTAAAAACCCATTCTTTTAAAAACAGTTTATTTTTTCCCTTTCTTTGCCAGTCTTAACTATTCTAATTTTTAGTCATCCCATTGCCTACTCTTACAAAATTGTAACATGCTTTTGCATTCCTCTTTTGATATCTATTCTTTGTTTTATCTTCTGTATTTTAAAAAATCTTTGATTAGTTTTTATTTATTTTCTTATTTTTATGTTTTATGGTGGCATCTTTCTTTTTTTAATTACAAATTCAACAAATTTCAACAAATATTGACACACACACACACACACATACACACACATAATATTCAAAGGCCAGAAAAAAGAGGATTATATACGCAACTTAATTTCTATTACAATTTTTGAAAATGTATATTAAATTTAATATGATAATAATAAAATTTACTTGCTTTTCTGAACTTCCATTTACTCTTCTACATATTTTGTTTCATTGATGTACTTTTCTATTACTTTTCATCACTGTCAACACTCACCAACTTCTCCACAACTTTCCACCCCACTCCGTGCTCCCTACCCCTTTCCTCCCCTCATCAAAGCCCTCCTTTCTAGTAAATAAGTATAGTGAAGCAAACCATATTTGCACATTGGCCACATCTAAAAATGTAAGACTTATGTTGCACCTCTACTTCATGTTTTCTGCCAAGATGGAAGTATGAATCATCGTCATCATTTGAAAATCATAGTTACTGCATTGATCACAGGAGTTGTCTTTCAGAGTTGTTTTCCTTTGCATTATTGTACCATGTAAATTTCCCTCCTGATTCTGCTCATTTCACTTGTCATTGGTTCATGTGTATATGTATATATATACATATATATGTAGGTTTCTTTGAATTTATGATTTTTAAAATAATGCATTAATATTTTATTACATTCATTTACTAGAATTTATTTGACCATCCCCCCATGGATGGGCACTCACTTTGTTTCTAATACTTTGTTACAACAAAAAGGACTGATACACACACGTACACACACACACACCATATATATTTGTATATATAAATCTTTTTTGCTGTCACTGATTTCTATTGAGTATAGACCTAAGAGCAGTATACTAGATTAAAGGATATGCACAATTTAGTGGCTTTTTTATATAGTTCCAAGTTGCTTTGAAGAAGAGTTAGATTAATTCATAGTTTCAGCAACAGTGCATTTGTGTACCTCTTTCCCTAAAAACCCCTTCAACAACTGTCATTTTATTTTTTGTCAGTTTGATGTATGTAAAGTAGAGCCTCATAGCTGTTTATATAATTTTTATTTAGTTTAGTTTTTAAATTTTTTATTAAGGTACTTATTTTTAGTTTTCAATGTTCACTTCCATAAGTTTAAAATTTTCTCCCTCTCCCTACCCAATCCCTGCCCAAGATGACTTGCAGTCTGATATGGGCTCTACACATACATTCCTATTAAACATATTTTCACATTATTCCTGTTGCAAAGAAGAATTATAATGAATGGGAGAAACCATGAGAAAGGAAAAAAAAACAAAAAAGAAAATAGTCTGCTTAGTTCTGCATTCTAATGACTCCATAGATATTTTTCTGGATGTGGCTGGCATTTTCCATCATTGTGTCCTTTGGAATTGTTTTAGGTTCTTGAATTTCTGGGAAGGGCTGAGTCTATCAAAATCAGTCCTCACACACTGTGGCTGTTACTGTGTACAATGTTCTCCTGGTTCTTCTCCCCTCACTCAGCATCAGTTCATATAAATCTTTTCAGGTTTCTCTGAAATCTGCCTATTCATCATTTCTTATAGCCCAATAGTATTCCATCACATTCATATACCACATCTTGTTGAACCAATGCCCAATTGATGGATGTCCCCTCAATTTCCAGTTCTTTGACTACCACAAAAAGACCTGCTATAAATAATTTTGTAATGTGGATCCTTTTCCCATTTGTATGAACTCTTTGGGATAAAGACCTAGAAGTGGTATTGCTGGGTCAAAGGGTATGCAAAATTTTGTAGCCCTTTGGGCATAGTTCCAAATTGCTCTTCAGAATGATTGGTTCAGCTCACAGTTCCACAGCAATGAATTAGTGTTCCAACTTTACCACATTTTGTCCAGCATTTATCATTTTCCTATTTTGTCATGTTAGCTAATCTGATAGATATGATGTGGTACCTTAGAGCTGTTTTGATTTGCATTTCTCTAATAAATAGTGATTTAGAGCATTTTTTCATATGACTATAGATAGTTTTAATTTTTGATAGTTTGCATTTCTTCTTTTGAAAATTGCTTGTGATATTATTTGATTATTTATTGGGGAATAGCTCTTGTTACATATTTGTATCAGTTCTTCCTGTATTTTTTGGATATCAGATCTTTTTCGAGGAATTTGCTGCAAAGATTATTTTCCCCAGTTAACATGTTTCTTTTTAATTCTAATTGCATTGATTTTATTTGTGCAAAAACTTTTCAATTTTATATAATCAAAATTATCCCTTTTATCTTTTATGATAATCTCTGTCCCTTGTCAAGCAATATTATCAACAATTGTGAAAGCTGTCTTCTTCCCTTCTCTTCCAGTTTCTTTACAATATGACCTTTTATATCTAGGTCATGTGTATATATATATATATATATATATATATATATATAAACTATAATAAATAATAATAAATTATAATAATATAATATAATATAATAAATAAAATATATATAGTTTATTGTAATATATTTTGTCAGATATATTGATCTAAACCTAATTTCTTCCAGATTGTTTTTTATTTTCTCAGTAATTTTCATTAAATAAAGGATCATTACCCCAGGAATTGGTATCCTTGGGTTTACTGAATTCTATGCTACTAATATATTTTTATTTTGTTCAATTGATCAAAATTTCTTTTTTTTTAAACCAGTACCAAATTGTTTTTGATCATAATTATTTTGTAGTATAGTTTGAGATTTAATACTACTAGATTCCCTTCCTATTTTTTTCATTATTTCCCTTGAGGTTCCTGACTTTTTATTTATGCACATGAATTTTAAAAATTATTTTGGCTAGTTCTATTGATTGTTTTGTAGTTGTATTTATATGATATTTGAGTATGCAGTGAGTAAGCAGAGTCCCAAATAATATGCTGTCCTTATATTGATGTTTCATATTTCCAGCTATTATTTTTATTTAATTATTTTTATATAATATGCAGTTAATTATTTGGAACCACATAACCTGCAGAGATCAATAATTTTGTTTCTTCTTTGCTTAAGTTATCCCTCAGTTTCATTATCTTGTCTTATTTTAATAGCTAGAATTTCTGTAAGTATATCAAAGAATAGTGGTGATAGTGGACATTCTTGCTTTACCCTTGATTTTAATGGAAAGGCTCATAACATTGCTCAATTATGAAATTAACTCCTGATTTTAGATAGAAATTATTTAAGGAAGGCTGTGTCTTCCCACTCTTTTCAATTTAAAGAATAAACAACAAACTAGTATTGTATTTTATCAAAAGTCTTTATTGCATCTATTATAAAATCATGTGATTTTCTTTATTTTTGTTACTGATATGATCTATTACATTTTTAGTTTTCCTAATATTGAGCCAACCATACCCCCCTTCCCCCCCACCCACACATGGGTATTATTTCATTTTCTGTGGTGCTTTTAAGCATAATGTATATACCTAAGTTGGCTGGTGAGTTCCTTGTGCATCTAGATTGATCTAATTATATAACTTCCTTTTCTCTTCCTCATTGGAATTGTTTCCTTTTGTGAATTTAGATTTTTACCCTGAGAGCTGTCTATTCCTTTTGAGTTGACTTCCTCTAGATTTTTAGACCATGGGATCCTAAACCATCCTTCCTCAGAATCCTTTAAAAACTCCTCTCCCAAAATCTAGGGTGCATGTCAGATTATGCTTGACTTTCCTGTTTTTCACTAGAAAACCTTTTCCAAAAGACTCTCCTCATTTCCACCTCAGTACCAGTTATTCCCTCTTAGTGAGAATAGTATCCAGAATAGGATTTCCCCTTGTTGGTTCCTCCATTTTTTGAAGGATATAATTTTCATTAAAGTAAGTTAAGAAACTATTAACTGTACTGCTTTGGAAGAGACAGATCCAGCAGATGTCTAGATGTTTAAAATTCTCCTCTCACTACTATATTATGCCTCTGTGCCAACATTGTGGAATTCATCTATTTCCTTATTCTGTTGACACTTGATATGTTCTGATGACAAAATGATTTGTTTCTCCCTTCATTGATCCTCACCCAAATGTCCTCCACCATTCAACACTCTTATCCTTGGATGTCATTACATGAGTTTATATTCTTAATATACAATTTTATCTCATCCTCTTACCTTTTTTACCTCCTATTTTTGAACAAAGTATGCCCATTCAAAGAGATCCAGTGTGATACAGAGTGGATGGATAGTGAGTCAGCTTTGATCAAATTCTGCCCCTGACATTCTGCCCCTGCTTTGTGACCCTGTGCAGTTTAATCTCTCAGTTATCAAGGATTTTCTCCAAGACTATAAATTACAGAGCAAGTGCTAATCTACCAGATCTTTCTAGGAGTTTCCTTTACCAATGAAATCATAGCTCTGGTTTTAAAAAACCATCCATACATATCCATATTCCAGTCATGGGTTTCATCCCCAGAAAGCCCCTATTCTATTAGGTCATTTCTTGCCTCCACCAGCCTCCAAGCAGAACCTCTAGTTCATTTTGATCTTAGCATAAACTTTGGATATTTGTGGATATCTATTAGGGAATGGCCTATAATTCTGATGACAATTTCCAGTATATTGCGAATGTCAAATTTGTATCAGATTTTAATTGAGATTTTTTTTCTCATCCATATCTTAAGATAGTATTCTTTAAAGAAAAAAAAATATTTCAAAGACCTGTGCCATCTAATAATCCCTAGCTCACATTAAGAAAAAAATCTTATTAACAAGGCTATCATGGGACATGGTATCAGATGTCTTGCTAAAATTAAATTATACTATATTAACAATATTCTTCTAATCTATCAACCCAGGAACATTTGTTAAAAAAAGCCACTGTTCTTAATCTGCTGCAACTTGTTCTTAGTAATATCGTATTGGCAATGCTAGTGAGCATTGTGTTCTTTTTTAAGTTCTCACATTTGTTTTTAGTAATATGTTCTAGAGGGGTGGCTAGGTGGTGCAGTGAATAGAGCACTGGCTCTGGAGTCAGGAGGACCTGGGTTCAAATCTGGCCTCAGACACTTAACACAAAAAAACCTAGCAGTGTGACGTTGGGCAAGTCACTTAACCCCAATTGCCCTACTTTCCCCCCTCCAAAAAGAAAAAAAAGGAATAATGTGTTCTAGAAATTTGCGATAGATTGAAATCAAATTTATCAGACTATACTTTCTGGAAGATAGTGGGAACACTTACCCTCTTTTTTAGACAGATCTTCAAGGACCTCTTCTATTCTTTACTGTTGTATTCAGTAGTTAAAGTATTCTTTACTGTTGTATTCAGTAGTTCAGACTGTTAGATTGTAGAAAAAGTGGACAGCTTTAACTTCTCATCAGGAGAGACCTACTACTGTAGGCTTGAATTATAGACTTGACATTTCTTTTATGAATCTAGGCAAGTTATTTAGCCTATATAATATTAATGTTTCCTTATTTGCAAAGGGGAGATAATAATATTTATACTGTTTCATACTTCTTGAGAGTCTTACAGGTTAAATAAATTGGGCTGCTTGTTATCACCCTGGAATAGAATTCATCCTGTTAGAGATTTTTGAACTCATTAGGAATAGCTGCTTATGTGAATGATTACTGTACCTTTTGCATGCTTCTTAAGAGCAGGGAATGTTTTTTTGCCCTTCTTTGTATCCCCAGTATTTAGCATATAGTAGGCACTTAAAATGTTTATTGTCTGACTGATCAAAGGCTAGAATTTTAGTTTGAAGTTGATTAACCTTGACAGTGAAAATAGTATAATTCATCTTTTACTCAGTCATTTGTCAACGTTATAAATGTATGCAAAGCTGTGTGTTCATATTTCCTTTAAGCCTTGAATTTAAATAAAAAAGGTTCTTTTAAAATCTTCATTTTAAAAAATAAGTCTCAGTTCGTTCAGGGTTGGGTGGTGCCAGTAGAGTGTTAGACTTGGAATCAGGAAGATCTAAATTCAAAATCCTGTCTTAAGTATTTATTAACAGTTTAAGCCTGTGCAAATCACTTAACCTCTGTGCCTTAGTTTCCTCATCTGGAACCCCATTCTCATCTGGGGTTAGACTTGATGATCTCTAAGGCCCCTTCTAGTTCACCTTATGTTTTGATACTATGGGACTTTTCTTATGCTTTTAAAATATTTTTTATATATTTGTCACTCTGGTGTTCTTCAATTAGTTTTGTGCCTTGTTTTGAACTTTTGTACATCCTTTTCACTCTGACAAACCATTTATTAGCAACTACTATGTGCAAGGCATCATGCTAGGTATCAGAGGTAGATAGATTTGACTCAGATTTAATTTTAAAGGCATTTAGTCTGATGATATAGAGGTGGTGAGTGTGAAAAATTTGTAAGTAGCTAACGATATGTTACAAAAGGGAGTGTAATCCAGCCAAAGGACCACGAAGAATTTGAGGCAGGAGAAATCATTTCAGTTTGAGGCTAAGAAGGATCAGGAAAGGCTCCATGGCAAAGGGGGCATTTGAGTTACTACTTGAAAAATGATAGGGACTTCCTTAGAAGTAGATTTGGAAGTAGAATATTTAATCAGGGTAAGTGGGTTTCATAAGTAAGGGCAGTCAGAGAATAGACAGTGCAAGAAGAAAATATATAGTAGAGAGAACATGTAGTATGAGGAAGCTAGGTGCCTGTAGTCCAGGAGTTTATTTAGTAGTCAGAAGGATTTTGAGTTAGGGTTGGGGATCAAAGCAGTACACTAGGATGGTTGCTTGGGCAGCACACAAGGTAAATTAGAGAGTGGGTAGGCTAAACCAAGAGGCAAGACGATGAATTAGGAAGCTATTACAACAGTCCAGGTAATGAATGGTTTGAGGTAATGTCAGTTGGTCATCAAATATTTTGCATCTTTTATGTTCAGGCGCTGTGCTAAGACCTGGAAATACAAAAAAGGATGGAAAAAAAAAAACTGTATCCATTTTTAAGGATCTCACAGTCTCATGGGAGAGGGAATATGAATGAAGTCTGTAAAAACAAGTTTTATGTATGTGTTTATATACATGTGTTTATATACACATATATAAGATAAATTGGAGATAATCAGCAGAGGGAAGGAACTGACATTAAGGGGATCAAGAAAAGCTTTTAGTCGAAGGTAAGATTTTAGCTGGAACTTGATGAATGCTAAAAGATGGAGATGAGGATGGAGAGAATTCTAGATATGGGGGACAGCCAGTGAAACGCCCCAAATTGGAAGATGGAGTGTTTTATGTGAGGAGCATCTAGGATGTTAGTGTCACTGCATCACAGAGTATATGGGGGTGAGTAAGATATATGAAGACTAGAAAGTTAGGAGAGGGCCAAAACCTGAACAGAGGATGTTTTACAAGATCCTGGAAGTTTTAGGGAGGGATTGGAGTTTATTGAACTCATGGTCAAACATGGTCAGACCTGCACTTTAGATGGATCAGTTTGAAAGGTGAGTGAAGGATAGAATGGAATGGGGAAAAACCTGAAGCAGGGAAACCAATTAGCTGACTCTTTAGTCCTGGCATGAGGTGATTAGGGCATGTATCAGAGTAGTGACAGCATCAGAGGAAAGAAAGGGGCTCATATAAGAGATAAGTTTTTGAAGTAAAATCAATAGAACTTGGATATGGAAGGGTGGGGATGAGGAGTCGAGGGTGACATGTAGGTTGTGAGCCTGAGTGACTGGGAGGATGTTGGTGACCTTGATAGTAATAGAGCAGTTAGGAAGAGGGGAGGATTTGGAAGAGAAAAGATAATGAGTTCAGCTTTGGACTTGATGAGTGTAAGATATCTACAGGCTATCCAGTTTACCATGTCCAGTAGAAATTTAGAGTTGTGAGCCTGGAGGAGGTCAGGAGTAGTAGGTCTGGGAATCTCTAGTATAGAGATGATAATTGAATCCATGGAAACTGATGAGGTTAACAAGTGAAATAGTATACAGTAATGTTTTGCTGTGGGGCAGATGTTATGGAGGTAGATGGTAATATGACATGTATATGTATATATATATGTATGTATATGTTTATTTTAGGAAAAGGAAGAGTTAAAGTTGATTCTAAAGTTATACGCTTATGTGACTAGGAAGATGATCATGCTATCTGCTGAAATAGAAAAATAAAGGGGAGAAATAGTTTTTAGGGAAGAGATTGGTTTTGGATGTGTGAAGTTCTGGTGGGACATACAATTAGTGGTAGCTATCTGGTATTTGGAAATATTGAAGTAGAAATTAAGCAGATGTTTGGGGGGTTGTTTTCAAATGAAGATTTGGGATTCATAGAAGTTGCTGTTGAAATTACAAGAGTAATAAGACCATAGAAAGAGAGAAGACTAAGACCAAAAATAGTACTTTGAGGGATATCTGTATTTAAGGGTGAAGAGAGATGAAGAAGCAGTGAAGTAAACAGAAAGAATGGCTAAAAAAGGAAGGAAATGGTTTTCAGGTGAAGGGCTTGTTTTGCAGACAGGTCAAGGAGATTGAGAACATATTAAAAAGTCAGTGGATTTAGGGCTAAGAATATCTTTAGTGACCTTAGAGAGAAACCTGTTTCAGTAGACTAATCAGAATGGAAGCCAGATTTCAAGAAGTTGAATGAGCAGATGGTAGGAAGTACGTGCAGCAAACATATACTGTTCTTTCTAGAAGTTTAACTGTGAAAGAGAGAAGGGAGAAGAATAGGGGATAATAGTTTAAGGTTAGGAGTGTGCCTATACCATATACATAATATGTGTCAAATATATTATGTGTATAGTATATATACATATATTTAAGGATGGGGCAGTTAAGGGTGTTTGTTAGACTGAAGGTAAAGAAGCAGTAGAGAGATTAAAAATTCCTTAGAAATTAACTCAATCTCATTAACTAATTTATAGGCAAGTACCTTGTGAAACCCTATCAGTTTTGCTAGAGAATTTTTACTGAGCACTGTTTATGATTATATAAGTAATTATTCATTTTTGAGAGTTATGTCTTTTTCTTTTTTTATGTCTTTTTCTTAAACTATCTTTAACGATACTTTTTTTTGCTATAATTTTTTTTAAATTTGCCTTCTTTTTAAGACTTGTGACTATCTGACAATGCCCACACTCCTGTCTTCTCTATTAATAACAATAATATTTATATTTTTGTAACTCTAAGAAGACATGATCTTTTTCATATGAGGAACACATCGCACTTTCTGAATTACCATGTCAGTTCAGTCACCATTCATAATGATGCTTTTTTAAAATTTAAATTTTTATTGATCTTTTTTTTGGCAGTACCTTCTGTTTCCCAGTTGTCCATTTCCATTTCTTCCCTCCCAGAAAGATTTCTCTTACACCAAAGAATAAAAAAGAGGGAAGACAAGTTAGCAGAACAATCCAGCATAGCAACTTGTTCTTAAGAACAAGATTATGTGCAACGTATAGCCCTATCTCTACATGAAGAAAGAAAGTATGTTCTCATAATCTCTTCTTTGGGAATAAAGTTTATCATTATAATTTCATAGCATTCAATTTCGAATGTGTTTTTTGTTTGGTCCATTTACATCATTATAATTATTGTGTTTATTTTCCTGGTTTAGTTTCTTTAGTTTGCATCAATTTGTAAAAGTCTTCTCAAGCGTCTCTGTATTATTGTTATAGCACAGTAATATTATAGCACATTAATGTAACAAAATTTGTTTAGCCATTTCCCAGTTGGTGGGCATCTACTTTGTTTCCCATTTTTGACTACTGTAAAAAGTGCTGTTATGAATATTTTGGTATATTTTGGACCCTTTATGTTTTTTAAATCATTGCCTTCTTTGGGGGGAAGGGGTTGAGGGTAAGGGTAATTATGCCTAACAGGAAGATCTTTGGGTTAAAGTAGATTGATATTTTAGTCATTTGCTTAGCAAAATTTCAAATAACTTTCCAGAATGATTGTACCAATTCCCAGCTTCAATCAACAGGTGCATTAGTATGCCTTTCTTTCCTCAACCCATCTGAGATTTGACTATTCCTGTAGTCAGCTAAGTAATGTAGTGTATAGAGCGTTGAACTTGGAGTCAGGAGACCTGAGTTCAAATTCTGATTCAAACACTTACTAATTAAGTGACCCTGGGCAGGTCACTTAATCTTTGTTTGCTTCAATTTCCTCATCTATAAAATTGAGATAATAATAGCATTTACCTTCCAGGGTTGTTGTTAGGATCACATGAGATAATATTTTTAGAGTGCTTTGTAAATCCTTTTAAGTGCCATGTGTAAATGCCCACTATTATCATCATCTTTTGTCATTTTTTATTTAGTTTTATTTGTGTTTTTCTTCAAAATTAATGATTTGGAGCTGTCTTTCATATGGTTCTTAATAGTTTGCAATTCTGCTTTTAAGAACTATTGGTTCATATCCTTTGACAACTTCTCTGTTGATAAATTGTTCTTGGTCTTACGTATTTGTGTTAGCTATCTTGAATATTCAACCCATATCAGAAGTATTTGTTACAAAGTTCTCCCTCACCAATTAATAACTTATCTTCTTATTCAAGTTGCAGTGATTTTGTCATGGCAAAAGTTTTTCAATTTTGTGTACTGTACGTTAGCTGTTTTATCTTTTGTGATCATCTTTTTTTGGTTAAATACTCCTTCCCTAACCTAGCCATAACTGTGAAATATACCTGATCAATCAACAAGCATTTATTAAGAGCCTACTTAATATGTGCCAGTAACTGTGACCCAAAGAGAGGGATACAAATCCAATGAATGAAATAATTGCTACTCACAAGACTGGTTCTCTAATTTTTTTTTAAATGGTGTGACTTTTCATATTCATGTAATATATCTGTTTGGAGCTTATTATGGCATATTGTCTACATGCTGATTTAATCCTAATTTCCACTAACTACTTTCCAGTTTTGTCAGCAGTACTTGTCAAATAGGGGGTTTATCTTCAAGTCACTAATCTTCACTGGTTTATTGAAAACTGGGTTAGTAGGTTGTGATTCTTGGTTAACCATTCTGTCCCACTGATTCACTTTTCTATTTCAAGTCAGTCAGAACTAAACAGTTTCCCCCCTCTTGAGGCCATCGGGGTTAAGTGACTTGCCCAGGGTCACACAGCTAGTAACTGAGGCCATATTTAAACATAGGTCCTCTTGACTGCAGGACTAGTACTAAAGAGTTAAAAAAAAAATTACTGAGCCTCTTTATCTCACCCAGGTTCTAATGAAGGTGCTATTTATGTTTGTACTGGTCTGGAGCTTTGGAGCTTTGACCTCCATTTCCAGCCCAGGCCAGTTTGCCACCCCTTCAGAAAGCTGGTGGTCACCCACTCTTGGGAGTTTAACATATATTGAGGTTTAACTTATTGTGGACAACTGATTGGCATTGCCCACTGTACCTCAGAACTCTTGATCTCAAAAAATCTGGTATCTGGTAGCCTCCTTCTCCCAGATGGCTAGCTAGGATTACAAGTGTTCTTCACCAGACCTGACACCAAACAGTTCAGATAATTACTACTTTGTAGTATAATTTGAAGTCTGGGAATGGTATTTCTTCTTTATTTCCACTCTTTCAATAATTTATTTTTTGGGGGAAGCTAGGTGGCGCAACCCTGGAGTCAGGAGGACCCAAGTTCAAATCAGATACTTAACAATTACTAGCCATGTGACCTTGGGCGAGTCAACCCCAATTGCTCTGCCTTTCCCCTTCCAGAAAAAAAAAAAGATTATTTTTCTTCAGATTCTGGATTATGCTTATAATGAATTTTATTATTTTGTTAAGCATTGTAATATATCTTTCTTGGTACAGAAATACTATTATTCTTCACAGATACTGTGTTTTTTACAAACTGAAGGTTTATTGCAACCTTGTATCAAGCAAGCCTATGTGTGCTATTTTTCCAATGTGTCTCTGTGTCATATTTTGGTAATTCTCACAATATTTCAAACTTTTTCATTATTACTGTATCTGATATGGTGAGATGTGATTGGGGATCTTTGATGTTACTATTTTGTTTTGGGATTCCCCTAATATGCACATATAAGATAGTGAAATAATCAATAAATGTTATGTGTGTTCTGTCTGCTCCTCCAACTGGCAGGTCCCCTGTCTCTCTCCCAAGCCTCCCTATTTCCTGAGACACAACAATATTGAAATTAGGTCAATTATAATCCTATAATGGCTTCCAAGTGTTCAAGTGAAAGGAAAACTCAAAAGTCACTCACTTTAAATCAAAAGCTGGAAATGATTAAGTTTAGTGAAGAAACCAAGACAGGCTGAAAACTAGGCCACTACTCTGATCAGTCAGCAGCCATCACCATCTAAGCAAGACCCTCCACAAGCAAAAATATTACTTACCCTCTCAATGCTCAAATGATTGTTAGTCATTTTTAAGTATTTTTAAAATTAAGGCATGTACATTTAAAAATATGTATAATACTATTGTACACTTAATAAACTACACTGTAGTGTAAACATAATTTTTATATGCACCAGGAAACCAATAAATTTGTGTGACTCACTTTATTGTAATATTGTCTTTATTGCAGTAGTCTGCAGTATCTCTGAGGTATGCCTGTACTTTCATTGACCTAGTAAGTGAATATGTAAAATAATGTAGGTAGGATTGTAATTTTTTTAAACTTGATTTGGACCAGCTAGGAACATTAAATATCCCTCCAATTATTTGTCATTTAAAAAAATGTTTTGTAGCTTCATATGTCTTGAATGTGCCTTGGTCGATGAACTTACAGATATTTTATGTATTTGTTATTTTGAATGGAACTTCCTTTTAAATTATTTCCTTCTGGATTTTGTTTGTATTATTTAAAAATGCTATTGATTTTTGTGGGTTTATTTTGTATCCTGTTTTACTGAAACTATTCATCTCAATTGTATTTGATTCTCTGAGGTTATCTTAAGTAAACCATCACATAATGAATAAATAGTAGTTTTATCTCCCCTTTGCTTGTGTTTATATTTTTAATTTCTTTCTCTTGTTTTTAATGCTAATATTTCTAATACCGTGCCAAATAACATTAAGGAACAGAGGTATGCTTACTTTATTAAAGTAATAAGGGCAGTTGGGGCTAAGTGACTTGCCTAAGGTCCCACAGCTAGTTTTTGTGTTAAGTGTCTGAGGCAGGATTTGAATTCAGGTTCTCCTGACTCCAGGGCAGGTGCTCTATGCATTGTGCTACCTAGCCGCCCCTGGGGTATTCTTTTAAAAATATTTATACCAATTGTTTTCCTTTTCCTTTCCTTTCCTTTCCCTTTCCTTTCCTTTCCTTTCCTTTCCCTTTCCCTTTCCCTTTCCCTTTCCCTTTCCCTTTCCCTTTCCCTTTCCCTTTCCCTTTCCCTTTCCCTTTCCCTTTCCCTTTCCCTTTCCCTTTTCCTTTTCCTTTTCCTTTTCCTTTTCCTTTCCTTTTCCTTTTCTTTCTTTCTTTCTTTTTTAAAGCAATTGGGTTTAAGTAACTTGCTCAAGGTTACAGGGCCAGTCATTATTTATGTGTGGGTGCTCATTTTCTGAGGCCTGATTCGGGGTTGACACTCTTACTCACTGTGCCACCTAGCCGCCCCACCAATTGTTTTTCTAATGGTGAATCATGCTTGAGTCCCATGAATATCCAATTTAATCATAATACTTTTTGCATATATTAAGTCTTTTATTAGAATTAAAAAGTAATATCCATTAGTTTTAATAATTTATAGTTTAATTTTTTGTCTTTTTTTCTTCTCAGTTTCAGACATTAGAACACTAATTTTTCTAACACTAAAACTCTAAAATTACCAATGCTTTTGGTAATGTGTTTTTTTCCCTTAATTTTTAGGAACAATTGGTATGGCATAGATATTCTTTAATTATTTGATAGAATTCACTAGTAAACCTGTTTGTACTGGGGATCCTTGTTCTGTCTTCTTTTTCCCCTCAATAGTTCCTAGTTCAGTTTCATTTTTTGAAATTGGATTAAGATCTGTATTTCATATTCTGCTAATTTTTATTTTTTATGTTGTAGATAATCCTCCCTTTCTTTCAAATTCTCTGTCACATTCTCTGTGTATTTATAATTTATATTCTCTGTTGTGATTTTGTTGCTTTTTTTACTTCAGTAATTTGATTCTCTTCTTTCATCTATTTAAAAGGTTAGTTAGAGGTTTATCAATTTTGTCAGTCTTTTCAAAAAGCCAGCTTTTAATTGTTGTTGATTTTTTTTATGTTACATAGTTTTTTAATTTTCCCTTTTATTTTTCTCCTCATTTTAAAGATTTTTTAGGATTTGTTTATTTTCGTATTTTGAAATTTCTATATTCAGTTCAGTAACCCTTTTTATTTCTCTTTCCTTCTAGTCTCTTCTTAATTTTATATTCTGATTTATTTCTGAAGGCTATATATTCATATTTTTCTGTTCTCTTCCTGCCCATCATGGGGTTAAAGTTTCTGAAGTGCCAGCTTTGAGCTCTCTGTTAGCTCTAATTTGTACATTATTACCTCAGTAGACCTTACCTTATCCTCATTTTTTTTCCTTTTGCTGTGCCCCACTTTTAGAAATAAGGAAAATAATGTTAGATGGCTGCAGTACACAGAGTCATTCTGTGTCCCACATCATGAGGTTTGGTCCCATTTCTTGGCCTCCCCATGATCAACCTCTATCCCTAAGGACTTTTATTATCTTGTCTCTTATTCTATGATTCACTACCCTTACTACTAGCAGTGCCCACTGTCTTTAGGAATAAGACATGCTCCAGGTTCTGATCTACCACAGCTACATACTTCTTACCCTGTGGGAGTACTGTTAAGTAGGAGATACTCCCTCCCCCTCACCACACTGTCTCTTATCACTCATTGCCAAGAGACCATAGCTATCACCATCTCTTTACTCATCCTCCATGGAGTTAGTGTATCATTTATTCCTTCTCTTCCCTACATCCTCTTTCCCCAATATGCATCTTCCTATTCCACTATTCTCACCTGCAAAGACATTAATTCACAACTTTAAGGACTTGGGGTATTAGTTCCTGGCATGTAAGTGCAATTCTTTAATGTTAACTTCTTCTGTTTCTCTGTTTCAACTTAGCCTCTTTGATCTTTTTTATCCTTTGAAGACCCTAATTAATTTTTCCTTTTACATAGCTCTTTCTTTAACAAAACCAAAACCTATAACCTGTAACTATGAGACAGTTTCATTAGTCTTTTCTTGGTGTAGTGTACTTATATACTTTCAGCCCCATGCCATGTGTGTGCGTGTATGTGTGCGTGCCTGTGTGTGTGTATGTATGTATGTATGTATTTTTTAAAATGATAATTAGTTTCAAGTTTTTAGCATTAGTTGTCATTTTAGGGTTTCACTTTGGGCTCATTTGCTTTTTTTAATATATAATTCCATTCCTCTAATTTATTGTTAATATACAAAATACTGTATTGAAACTACTTTTCTTTCATATTTGAAAGATTTTTTCTTTATGGCTTCCAAAATTTGTTAATGTTATTGTTAAATTTAACTATTTCATCTCTTAGTATTTGAAGTGTGAAGTTTTATCCTGGTAGTACTTTGTAGATTCTCATGATTAGTGCTTAGTTTGCATTTGGAAGTTCTAGACTTCTCTTTCTTTAATTATGCTATTAAGGTTCTAAAATTCATCCTAGCTGAGAGATTTAGGATCTCAAATCACTGGATATATCTTTGATGTCATGGAATTCATGGAATTTTGAAGGTATGAAATTCATGCCTTCTTTTAGTATGGATACCTTTTGCAAGTCTTCCACCATATTTTCTTCCACTTCAGTATTTTTGTGTTCAAATTTCTCTCTCTGTCTCTTGACTCTCTCATAGTTTCTATTGCTTTGGAAAGTTGCTATTACTCTGATCAAAAATTCAGTTTTTCCTACTTAGCTATTTAGATTTTGATGTAAATTTATAGCTTTTTATTTTTTAAGAGTTTTACTTTTTTCCCTCAGCTTTTTGGAGGGCAGTTGGGGTTAAGTAACTTGCCTAAGGTCACACAGCTAAGTTTTACTTCTCTTAAGTCACTCTGGAATTTCTTACTGCTTTTCCATGATATCCATGGAGTCCACATGTTTCTCTTTTACCAGGCAATATTAGTTTATTTTCCTTTTTATTAAAATTGTTCAAAGTGTTTTCATTTCTCAAGGTTCTATTCATTCTTCCCCCTATTTTTAGGTCTTTTCTGGTTCAACTGCATATGAAGTAGGTTTTTATTCAGGCTTTCTCTCTTGATATTATAGTATTTCAGCAGTTTTCTTATATTCTCTGGCACTCTTTTGCCAGTTCCCTTTACACAGATGAACAGACCCCTCAAAGCTGATTTATTAGGTGGCTTTACCCTCTTCTCATTAGAGAATATTAAATCAGATCTCTTACATGAATAAGCTGGGAGGTGGGAGACCTAGTTCCAACTTGGTTTCTAGTCCTATTACCCTGATTTTCCTCTATCCTTTTGCTATAAGTCCTACACACTCATGTTTTTAGGCCAGCCTCAGTTCATTTTCCCCTCCCTCCAATCCCTTTTGCTTCCCATGACTGAGCAGAATCAATGTCTACTGCTTTTTGTGGGTTGTATGTTGAGAAGAACAGGCAAAGTCACTACCATGTCAGGGAAGGAGGTTTTCCCATAGTTGTCCCCTGAGTCACAAGCTTGGGAGCTTGATATTGTGTTCATTGAGGCAGGCATTAAAGTTAGTGATGCTGAGTGATAGCACTTAAGTATTAAAGTTTCCTGCAGTTAACTCATGAGATTTTTTTTTTTGTCTTATCTTTTGGATTTAGCTGTAATTTCTCTATACATAATTCTTTTCCTTTGAGGTTATTTATGGTGTTGAAGAGGTTTACAAAAAGTGATGTCTAATCTTGTGGGTACCATCTCACATAACATCTTGAAAGAGACTTCATATAAATTTAAAGTTCAAGTTATCTGTTCTTAACTTTAGCTAAGAAAAAAAAGAGAGATTCCTTCCCCATAATCTTTTCCTTTTCCCCACCCCAAAATTCCCCTTAAGAAACAAAGCTCAACAATTGAAAACTAGAAGCATTGAGGCAAAGGAACAAAAAGATATTTCAAAAATTGCTTGTTTTGGGGTGGCGAGGTGGCATAGTGAATAGAGCACTGGCCCTGGAGTCAGGAGGATCTGAGTTCAAATCTGGCCTCAGACACTTGACACACTAGCCATGTGACTTTGGGCAAGTCACTTAACCCCAATTGCCCTAAAAAATAAAGAAACTAAAATTTAGGGGTGGCTAGGTGGCGCAGTGAGTAGAGCGCAGGCCCTGGAGTCAGGAGGACCTGAGTTTGGATCCGGCCTCAGACACTTAACAGGAAAAAAAAAAAAACTAGTCGTGTGACCTCGGGCAAATTACTTAACCCCAATTGCCCTCCAAAAAGCAAAAAAAAAAAAAAAAAAATTTAAAAAATTGCTTGTTTATACATGTAAGATGTTGCAAATCATTGTGAAAAATAAACAGACATATCATCAGGAAGTATTTGTCAAAGTACTCATTTAAAGAGGCAGTAATTTGAAATGTAATTTTTGCTTTTGAATTTTTGCTAGCAGAATAAGGTTTGCTAGACTAGAGATGGAGTGGGCACTTTTGTTTTGCTTCCTCAAAGTAGCAAGTTTCATAAATTTTCAGGTTTTGGGCCAGTGGATTAAATAGAACTCTTATACCAAGCTATACTTAGTTATAAAAAATTTCATTGCATTTGTCCTGTGCTCAGTTCCCTCCATTCCTAGTCTTTGGCTTTTAAATTTTAAAATGAAGACTCATATTGTACTACAAACAACTCTTGGTGCTAACTTCAATGAGCTATCCACAAAATGAGTCCTTTTCTCAATTTCTGAAAACTCATAAAATTAACTTTATATAGAAGAGTAACAGTCTTTCAAAAATAAGTGTTCTTTAGTTCAGCTGTATTGTCATGTTGATTTTGAGTTGAAATCTTTAAGTCTTATGGATTTATGTTCTCTGCCTGATACTTAGAAGTTCTGTGAAATGCAGATTTCTGGAATGCTTTAGCTGTACTGGTGTTGATTAACTGAAGTTATAATAATAGTAATTGGTACCTTGAATTATATAATGTTTTAACCTATTTTCAAAGCCCTTACTCACCCTCATTCATTGCACCGAGTAAATGTTTACTTCATGATTGGCCAGTCAGTGAGAGCCATAGTGATTTGGGTTTAATAGCATAGTCAAGTATAGCTCCATTTGTATCCCCATGGGCTTATCAAAGCCTAGTTTTTCAAAGCTTTTATTTCAAGAAATCATAAATGAAAACTACCATACATAAAATTATTTTATCCTTATACCACCCCTTCAAGCTAGGGCAGGGTGTGTTTTATTCTCTTTTTACGAATGGGGAAGTGCATATAACATTTTTTAGGGATGAAGTGACTTGTTTAAAGTTATACAAGTAGCAAGAAGTAGAAGGAAGATCTCTTGATTCCTATCCCTGTGTTATTTCCTCTTAGCTGTTCTTTTATATGCTCATAATCACTAATAAATTTAATAAAGATAAGCTCATATTAAGTGAAAAAATGAAGGATCTTTAATTTTTTGTCTAAGGATTGCTTTGTGGGAATATCTTGCACCAAAGCAGATCACAGGTGTCTATGATTTATTAGATGTCCTACAAAATTACTGGAGGCCAAGAGGGTAAGCTGAACTTGCCTAGGGGTCACTGTTTTTGAGATGTGTCACAGGCAGGATCTGCACCAAGTCTGACTAACTTCAAATGTAGTATTCTGCTGCATCTGTAGGTCCATCTTACTGATATAAAAAGTCTTCATAAAAGATGTTTCTATAGATTCATTAATTTGTTAATTGTTCTTTCTAGTTGTGGGCAGTTTGATATTTACAGTGATAAATGTGGTATGTTAAATGTAAAACATGATACATAGTGCTTTTAAATTACTCTCAACTCATCTGATAAAAATATATGGTTATGTATTAACAGAAAATTCTATTATAATAATAAATGTACTAAAACTATTTGATTTCATTGCTCTTCTGCCCCTTTTCTTATAAATTCATTCCATAAAAATTTTACTTATGCTCCTGAATAACTCTGTTCTATTAAGATAGTGTTTACATTTGAATGATGATTACTACCATTCTGATAAAAATTTTACACAGTTTAATTGCATTCTGAAATTCTGCAATTATTTTCATTTCATATATCGTGAACAAATGGCATTGACTCTTATTACTTAAGCAGTTTGAACTTCTGGGCTACTAAAATACTATAATCCACAGCCACCCCCAGGGTTTTATCATTATGGTTCCTGCCCATCTTTTCAATTTTTTAAAGTCTTGTTTAAAAAAAAAAACCCAGCAAAGCACTCATTACTAGACAGCTTGTTAAAGTCAGCACCAGAAGTTGTATGTAGTACAGTAACAGTAAAGTGGCATTGTTTTGTATTCCTTTTTTATTTGACAGAATATTTTAAGTCATTAATCATTTATTATTATTAAGTCAGTATCATTTATCTTGCCAGTTATTTCAGTAACAATGAAATATGTATGTTTATCAGATGCATACTTTTCAATATAAGCACATGAATTTTAAATATATGTGTGTGTGTGTGTGTGTATTTTAAAAATTCTGTAGTACTAGTTTTACTCTTTTCTGCCTCCTAGTTCTGTAATAAAATAACAGACTAACCTTCTTGACATCTCTGGTGCTAAATTGGTGTAAGTACTTCTTTCCTATAAAGCCTTAGTGAGATTAATAATAACTGGGCTGTAGGAGATAGAATAGAGACAAAGAGGGTGTACATGACAGAGAAGTCTCAAGGGTCTCTGCTGAGTGAGCCTATCAGTTGATGATATAAATTTTTGACTGGAAAGATAAGTGGCTGGAGGCAAATGGAGGTGGGTAAGCCTTTTGGAGGATCTCTATTTTAGATGTATTATTCAGGATTTGATTTAGAAAAATAAAAATAAGATAATGCCTTTTTAAATTAACTTATTTCTTGCTGTTGCTCTCCAGTGTTCTCTTTTACCTTTGGATATTTATTGGATTAAGTTAAGCAATGCTAATTTTAAATGACTTTGAGTTGTTTGGCTGTAGTAGAATTCTGTGACTACCTATATACATACATATATTGCTTTTTCTCTTCTATATATATCCTTTCCCTTCTCCCTCTTGTGCTTCCCTTCTCCACTTACCCCACTTTTCCCCTTTCCCATTTATATCTTCAGAACCAAATCCTTTTGTGTGACTTATTTTAGTTTAGCCCAGTTATTATTAAAAGTGTATAATTTATACATTTAGTATAAAATAACCAATAGGATTAAAAATTATTCCTATGATTTGTTTATATAGCTTAAATAATGCTGTTAATAGATCTGTATTGTTAAGCGATCTTGGTAAGCTCATTTATGCTCATAGTAATGATTCTTTCCTTCTCCCCTTTTTTTTCCTTTTAGGCTTCATGAGGAAATAATTGACTTTTATAATTTCATGTCCCCCTGTCCCGAAGAAGCAGCTATGCGAAGGGAAGTAGTTAAAAGAATAGAAACGGTCATAAAAGATCTTTGGCCTACAGCTGATGTAAGTGCTTATTTTCAAACCTCTGTATGATTATATAGGTAAGTTTAAAAATATAATTGCCTAAAGAATCAGACTCATTTTCTAGTCAGAGTGCTACCAAACAGACATCTTAAGGAAAAGTATGATTTTTTTTTTATTACTTCTGCCTTAAAACTTAAGAATTTCCCAAACATTCTAATTTTGTTTAATCTGCATGCCATCTGAGAAGCAGTATAGTACTCAGTAGGAATAGAATTATAGAAGGAAGAACCTGAGTTTAAGCCTGGACCCTTCTATCTGTTGTTTAAACTTGGACAAACCACTTCATTTATTGTTTAAATCATTCATTTATTTGTAAGCTTTATTTTTAAACTTTTATTATTTTAAAAATTTATTATTTAAAATTTTATTTATAAACTTTTATATTTTATAAAGATGAACTATTAATTGCATATTTTAATACATTTTAAAAAAGTTTTATTTACTGAACTCTCCTGAACTACCTCTTACATGACCAGCACTGTACTAGGTAGGCACTGTGAGAGATAAAAGATGTCTAAGGCATTATTTCTGCTCTAAAGGAGCTTATAATAGACTGTAAATTTATCATTTGTACTGTAAAATTAATTTTTCTTTGCCTTATATTTGCCTTAAATGTGTCAGTCTTTATATAGTACTCTTTGTACATCTTTGTCCACATCATTTATAAAAACGTCATTAAGTTAGGAATAGTTCTGGTAAAGGCAGTGTGACATAGAGGATAGAGTGCTGGAATTGAAGTCAGGAAGATTTAGGCTACTTCTTACTCTTCTCTTTGTGACCTTGGGCAAATCATTTAACTTTTCTTTCTCTCAGGTACCTCCTTATAATTTATGTTGAAGGAGGCTTTGGTGGATGGAGTCCCACCTTTGAAGTGCCTTTTGCTTATGAAATCACAGATTCTTTGTGTATGACTATATTCCCAATTACCATTCCATATGCCTCCATTTATCTTTCTCTTTTCCATTCTTATTTAACCTTAATAAAAATGATCTTCTCATTTCCGTGGTAAAGAAATATTTTAAAAACATGCTTCACTACTGCCTGGTAATTCTTTTAGTTTTTTTCCCCCGCGATATTATTATAATTTAAAATTTCTTTTCTCCTCCCCTATATCACCCTATCCCAGGCTAACTCAACAGAGACCCTTGAGGCCCTCTGTCACGTACACCCTTTTCTCCTCTATTCTGTACTTAAAAGTCATCATTCTCTCTTATGTCATAGTCTCTTTCTTTTGTCCTATTTCTGAAAATGAAGTTCCTCTCCTTGCAAGGTCCATATCTGTTTGTGCCCTTCTCTTTAGTTAACTTCTCTCTCCTGTTAAAATTCTTTCTCAACCACTCCCTTTCCTACAAATGTGCTGAGGTCTCCTTTATCCTAAAAAATCAAAACAAAACTTCATTCAACCATGCCATTTCCTCATTCTTTTTTCCCTAGATCTTTTTTCTTTCATAGCCAAATTCTGGAGAAAAAAGGCATCTATGGTCATTACCTTCACTTCTTCAATTCCTACTCACTTTTTGACTCCTCAGTGTCTGGTTCTACTATCATGTACTGGAATCTATTCTCTCATAGGTTAATAATCTCTTAATTGCATCATTCATCCCCACCTTTTGACAGCTTTCAACACTGTGAACCACTCTTCCCCTTCGGGTACTTTTTTTGCTTCCATTTGTCTCCTTAGCTTTCCCCCTTCCTCTTTGACTATTCCTTTTTATACTGCTTTGTACCATGCTTCTCTATACCTTCCCTCCCCCTCCTCCTTCCAGGCTCTATCTTGGACCCTCTTCCCCTTTTTCTTTATTCCTCCTTCCTTAGTAATTAGTTCTAATGGGTCCAGCTATTATGTTGATGCATATGACTTCCAAGTTAAAACCTGGCTTCTAATTTCTTTCCTAAACTCCAGACTCCTTTAACCCCCTAGATATCTTCTGCTATTTGTTTATCCTGGATGTCCTGTAGGTCTCTCAGTCTCAATTTGTCCAAAATGGTTATTGATACTTCTCTTCATTAAGCCTGTCCCATTTCCAGATTCCATTATTTCTCTTGGAGGCACCACTCTCTTTCCAATCACTTAGGTTTATAAACTGAATCATCCTTGGTTTTTCTGGTCTTATGCCACTCCAACTCTTCATCCAGCCCATTTCTAAATTTTGTTATATAATACCTTTGTGTTTATCCTTTTATGTTCATTCATACTTCTGTCATCCCGATGTTCAGGTACTTCTGACTTCTTTCCCAGATTATTGTAGTGGTGTTCTGATTTGTTTTTTTGCCTTCAGTCTTTTTCTTCCTTAATCCACCATCCACAGAGCTGCCAAAATAATGTTCCTGATGTATAGCTTTGACCATGTCACTCTTCTCTTCAAAAATCTTCAGTTACTCCCTATTTCCTATACACTAAGTCCAGAATTTCACACTTGCTTTTCTGACCCTAGTCTAATGTTTTAGATTTAACTTCACATTCCTGCCTTTTATATAGTGACATTACTTTAGAACTGACCTATTTACTCTTTCCCAAACTTTGTCATTCCCTGCCCCCAGTCCTTTTGATAGGTATCCCTAATGCCTGGAATATTTTTTCTCTTTTCTGAACCTCCTAGTTGGTGGTGTTCTTTTCTTCAAATTATTTTGTGTTTAATTATCTGTTTATATAGTATATCTTGTAAGTTTCTTGAGATTATGGATTGATGGCTTTTCCCCACTTTGGATGTGGGATTGTATGTACCTAATTCCTTTTACAATACCTTGAACGTAATAGGGATTTAAATATTTATTAAAAGAAATTGAAGTATAGCTATTCAGAAAATCTTTGTCAGTTATAAACTATTATCAACAGTTCCTGGTTATCTAAATGTAAGGCTTTTACCTTACAGAATTTTTAATAAGTTAGTCAGGCATGAATTCCTCTTGCTAAATTATTTATTTAAGCATTCAGTTATAGATTCTACCTCCTTACTCATTATGAAAATGAGATTTAATTATTTCTCAGGGTCTATTGTAGAGCATTCTTGTCTCATAATTATTGACCATTTGCCACTTCTTCAACTCAGTATCTGTTTATAATGAGAAGTTACACATTTTGGCCTATAGTTATCCAATTTCACTATTAAGTTCCTTCAAAACTCTTGGCTCAATGTCATCCCATCAAAATTATTTTTCTATCTCTAGACAGTCTAGAACATCTGGTACATTTATCATTGGTTGCTATCTCAACCTTACCCACATGAAAGGATAATTTGAAAATGAGAATCATCTTTAATGGCTTCCACAGTGAAAAGGAAGAATTAATTTAGTGTTTATTTTGATTTCTTGGGTTTATTTTTTGAATTTTGCTCACTAGTCCAATTACTTATCTTGCTGCCTTTCTTCCTTTGATGTATAAAAAAGACCTCTATTAGCAACACATGTTTTTCTTGAACTTCTAATGAGGTGTTTAAAAAAGAATTCCTTTCAGTCATTTACTTAACAATTTCTGTCTCTCCCATTGCAGCTATCTAAACTAATGTCCCACAATTTACTTTTTAAAAAATTGAATGATTAATTTCATTGGTTTTCCATCAGACCATTTAGTCTTAAAATGTACGGTAAAGATTTTTATTCTACCCCCAGCTTCCTGCTTTCCAATTTTAATAAACCCTTAAAAAAATTAAGGAAACTGCTGATGTCAATTTCTACCAAAACCTTTTTCAGTTTAGTGAATTTGTAATGATTTTGATGTAGTAGTAAAAAATATGATTTCTTCTTTTTTTCCTTTTTTTTTGAAGGGCAATTGGGGTTAAGTGAATTGCCCAAGGTCACACCGCTATTTGTGTGTGTGTGTGTGTGTGTGTGTGTGTGTGTGTGTGTGTGTGTTAAGTGTCTGAGGCTGGATCCGAACCCCGTCCTTCTGACTCCAGGGCCTGTGCTCTATTTACTGTGCCACCTAGCTGCCCAATTTCTTCTTTTACTGGTGAATTTTCATCAGTAGATAAGTTTATTTTTTAGTTTCATGAAATTATTGAAATTATAGTGTTCTTTGCCTGAGGATGAGATGAGAAAAGTCACGTGTGTGTGTGTGTGTGTGTATGTATATATAATTATACAAATAATCAGTCATTTTTATTTAGACTTTATTGACCCAGTTAGTTTCCTGGCATATAATCAACCTGTTGTTTTTATTACTTAAGGCTCTTGAATATATAGTGCCTAGCTTGTCTGGTTATTGTACTTTAATATATGACTCATTTTAGGGATAATTTGTTGTAGCATTCTGAAAATAAACTGATTTTTAAAGCACATTTATAGCATTATATAATATGGTCATAACAGAACTTTTTGTGTAGCCTATGAATATTCTTGTTATTTTATAGTCCTTACGTTTAGGTTGTTTCTAATACAATTTTTAGGGTGTCCTAGAATTTGAGAATTAGAAGAGACTTTAGTGGCCACCTACTTTAATTTCTACCTAAAAGGAACCCTCATTATAAAATGCCTTACTAGAGGTCATCTAGATTCTGCTTGAAGATTTTCCAAGTGGGCAAAAAACTACTACTTTTTTTTTTTTTTGAGGGCAGTTGGGGTTAAGTAACTTGCCCAAGGTCACATGGCTAGGTTTTTTTGTTTTGTGTGTATTGTCTGAGGCTGGATCTGAACTCAGGTCCTTCTGACACCAGGGCCGGCGCTCTACTCACTGCGCCACCTAGCCGCCCCCAAAACTACTACTTTTTAAGGCAGCCATTTTCACTTTTGGACAGCTCTAATTGTTAGGAAATTTTCCCCCCAATATCAAGCCTTAACCAAACTCTTTGCAATTTCTACTCATTGTATTTGTTGTCTGGCACCACCCAGTTAAAAAAAAAATACCTTCTCTACTTGATAGCCTTTTAAATCTCTCCCTCTCATCTTATTTGCTTATTGCCAAATATCTTCAGTTTCTTTTATCCAGTCCTATATGACATGAATTCCAGGCCCTTCACAATGATGCTTTCCCTCACCTAGAATCTCTCCAGTTTATTAATAGCCTTCTTAAAACAAAGCAATCAGAGCTCAACACAATCCTCCAGATATAGTTTGGTCAGGATAGAATGTGGAAGAACTCTTACCTCCTTTTTCCCCCGTTAACAGAGCCCAAGACTGCATTTGTTTATTTGATTTTTTTTGACAGCCATGTTTACTGCTGAGTGAGACTGAGTTTGTAGTCCACTAAAACACCCAGATGGTTGTCATAAAAGTATTTTTCTATAATCTTGTACTTATGAATTATCTTTTTGTTAGTATGAGATTTACATTTATTCTTATTAAATTTCATCTTAGTAGGTTCAGCCCAATATTCTGATCTGCTAATATATTTTTGGGATCCTGACTCATTCAATGTGTTAGCTGTCCCTCCCATTATAATGTCATGTGCAACTTTGATGATTCTTCCATCTTTATCTAAGGCATTGATAAAAGTGATAAACTGCCCTGAGCCAAACCCATGTTCCTGGGTTACTTCACTGCAGAGCTCCTGCCCTGCTGACATTGAACCATTAACACCTACTTTTTGAGGCTGACCATCCAACCAATCTAATTGCATTATCTTCTCCACATTTTCCCATCTTTTCCATCTTGAGTAATTTGAGATATTTTGTCAAAAGTTTTGCTAAAATATATGTAAACTATATCTATGGAATTCTCATTGTTTTAGCAATCCATCAAAAAAAAAAGAGAAATCATGTTAATTTAGTATAACTTATTTTTAGTGAAGTAATACTGTCTCTTTCAAGTCATTTTTTTTCCTTTTCTAGATATTCATCACCATTTCTTTAATGATCCATCCTAGTATTTTCCTAAGAATCAAATTCAAGTTCACTGGCCTGTAGTTTGCATATTTCTTTTTGGGGGAGAGAATGGAGCAAGAGGGACATGTGGGAGTGGGGAAATCAAAACATTTGTCCTTTTCTTAACTTTCTGTTACTTTCCCCATTTTCCATAGTTTTCCCACATATTACTAATGTTAACTCATCAGTCTCTTGTGTTTAAATATCATGTATCAGGTTTGTTTTTTTCTTTTTTTTTTGCATATTCGAATTCTTTTACAGATGGGCTGGGCTTAGAATTAGGAGAGGTCTTGATTCAGATCCTGTTTCTGACACTTTTGGATTGGCTTTCACCAAATTACTTAATTTCTTTGAGATTTAGTTTCTTCACCTCTAAAATGAGGAGAACACCTATGGGTTGCTTTAAGAATTCACTGAATAAGTAAAACACTTTGCCAAATTTAAAGTACTATATAAACTTTAGATATTATTTTTACTTTTGCAATAGATGAATTATATGTCACTTTTTGATGTTCTTACAAATGTAATTGCTTAAGTGATTTATTTTGATTTAGTAACTTAATGTCATCTATCATAGGGCTTTCAAAAATTACAATATTTATTTTAAAAGTTATTCAGGTGGAGCAATATGAATAATTCTTTGGTTTTGAGAGCTTTAGATATTCATGCAATGAGAATAGGAAGTCAATAAAATAAAAATGTTTGTAGATTGTTAATTTTTTTCTTACCAGTTATTTAATTTTGATCTGTTTTATTATTAAAATTCTAGTTTGGCTCTGTATCTAATAATAAGTATTTCTTTTTATGTTAAACTTGTTAATTTAGTCAGAACTTTGATAATAGTTGCTTTGAAATGCTTTAGTAGAGAATATCTTTTTCTTTCAGGTTCAGATATTTGGCAGCTTTAGTACAGGACTTTATCTTCCAACTAGGTAAGTTAGTTTTAAGTTAAATTTTTACTTGCTTTGTTTCTTAATTCCCATTAAATATTGTGTGTTTATGTGCATTAAAGATTTAAAGTGGTGTTTAATTTTTTAAAGTTTAAAGATTATTTATCACATGATTATAGCCAAATTGGGATTAGTAAAGAACTTAGGGGAAAATGGTGGTAGGAAATAAAATATCATGGGCTTTCAGAGTTAATTATAATTTCATGTTCATAGTTAACAGTTTTAGTTTTTGTACTTATTTAAGTTCCCCAGTTCCTCATTATAAAATGAGAGGGTGAACTACTTGGCGTCCATGCTATCTAACTCTATGATTCAATGATCTTAAGTATGAGTTTTTATAATTCTTGATTTTTACCATTAGAGGCCTTTTTACTTACAATTATGGGTAAGATTTAATATAATTACATAAGAAATTTCATTAACAGTTTGATATTTAAGAGTTGATGTCTGTTTTTCTGGTCTATAATTACTGTTTGCAGATTGAAGGAGAGATAGATGTGATGATTCTAGATAACCCAGGGACATCCCAAATTACATTTAACAAAAGGTGAATTTGACTGGAAAAACCCTGTATTCAGTAGAGGGCATAGAGTGTGAATCAGGAACATGGGTTCTCTTTTTAAATTATGCCTGTAGGATGTTTAGGAAACTACTTAACTGTTCTGTTCTTTGTCATTTTATAATGGGAAATAAGCTGCCATTTACAAGTGATGACAATTAATAGAATTATTTTATGATTCTAAAGACAGAGTGAATGATTTGTTTGTACTTTATTGCATGTTTTATTGACTTATGTACTCTATCTTTTATGTAGTGACATAGACTTAGTAGTTTTTGGAAAATGGGAACGTCCTCCTTTACAGCTGTTGGAACAAGCACTACGGAAACACAATGTGGCTGAGCCATGTTCCATTAAAGTACTTGACAAAGCTACAGTAAGTATTTTTTAAAAGTAAAGAAGCAGGTGGGTTTAAAGAGCTAAAAATAATGCACAAGCAGCTGTTTGGGTCCAGTAGATTATGTTTAGTTTTTCAACAGTTAGATATTGTCTAGGCTAAAATTTGAGTGTATATAATGTCAATCTTTTTGTAATGTATTCTGTAATGATGATTACCAGCTATATAAAAACTTCATGGAAATCTTAATTACAAGTAGAACAAGAACTAGTAAACAATCAAGATTTTTCTTGGCCGAATACCATAATTTTACTTAAATTTAATTTCTTCCTTGTGGAGGAAGAGATATGCTGCACGTTAGAAAGCTTGTCGTCATTCAGAGACCTTGCAGATGAGAGGCTAGGGGCATTTTAGGTTTTCAGTGTACTCCCATTATGTTAGTAAGCTCTAAAATAATGGTATTAATATAAAGGTCCAGATAGAGAAACTGCAAAGGAACTTTGGTTAAATATTTGTTCAGTTTTCAAATTCAATAAAATTTTATTCTTCTATTTCACTATTTTTAGTATTTAGAGGGATAAAAGATGTTATATCTTTATATTGATGAGCAATAAAATTCCTGCTGATACAGAAAGTTTAATTTGTTGTGATTCTTAACGGCAAATTAAAGTATTTAGAAATCCTAAAAAAAAGAAATCCTAAAAAAAATCCTAAAAATCCTAATATAAGTAGTATTAAGTAATAATATAATTAGTATTAAATATTAAGTAATAAGTAATTACAATTTAGACTAGTAATAGACAAAATATTTTTTTCATTACCTTATTACACCACTGGCAAATTTTTGTGGGAGGGATATACCTTTACGTTTTCTACCCTGGGGTACTTGCTTTTCCCAAACTCTCCCTTCTGTAAAAACAAGAACAAATAAGATCTCAGTCATCTATATTTACTGATTGAGTTGTACTTACATGTAGTAGCATTTTGGTATAGTCATGAATGATACTGTTTCAGCTCTGTTACTAATTATGAGGCAGCTAGGTGATACACTAAATAGGGAGCTGGATTCAGAGTCAAGAAGACCTAAGTTGAGCTCCAGCCTCAGATCCTCACTAGTTAGGTGCCCCTGGCCAAATCATTAAACCTCTCTGTTTCTCATCTGTAAACTGGGGATAATAAAAACACCTACCTCTTGTGTTTATTATATGAGGATCAAATGAGATAAAAATTATAAAGTGCTTAGCACAAAGTCTAATACTTAATGCAATGTAAGTGTTATTTTTATAATTATTACAGTGATGATGAGAATGCTAAACTGTTCAACCTTGAGCACATTCCTTAATCTCTAGAGGGCTCAGTTTTCTCATTGGTAAAAGTGAGATGTATTTCTAAGATCCTTTTAAACTCTAGAACTTTGAATTACTGTATTTCATCACCTTGATGTTTTTACTAAATTGTACTATATGCAAAATACTGCAAGTACTATGTTGTTTATAGTTATTTTGAAAGGCAGCATTAGTTTTCTTTACATTATTTACATTTCTGGTAATCCAGTTTATGATTACAAGATGATGTAGGATTTCAGTCTTCTCACTGATGGAGGTATTATTGCTAAGTCCTTTTTGTCCAGCTGTGTTTGTTATTTTTATTTCCTAAAATGTATAGAAACTAGCAATTTTGAAAAAATTATTAAATAACTACAAGTGTTACATAGTAAGTTAGTAATTTCTTTCTTTTTAAAAAAATTATTTACTTTTAGTTTACAACATTCAGTTCCACAAGTTTTTGAGTTCCAAATTTTCTTCACCTCCCTCTGCTCTCCCTTCCCCCTCTATGGTGGCATGCAATCCAATATAGGTTCTACCAATACCTTCACATTAAACATTAGTCAAGTTGCAAAAAAGAATTACAACCAGTGGAATGAACAACCAGAAAGAAGAAACAAAACAAAACAAAAGAAAGAGCAAGTAGTTTGCTTCCATCTGTATTCAGATTCCATAATTCTTTCTCTGGATGTGGATAGCCCTTTCCATCATGAGTCTTTTGGTGTTGTCTTACAGCTTTGCATTGCTGAGAGGAACCCAGTCTATCAGTTAGTCATCACAGATACAGTGTGTCTGTAATTGTGTACAATATTCTCCTGGTTCTGCTCCCCTCACTCAGCTTCTGTTTATATAAGTCTCTCCAGATTATTATGAACCACCTCCTTATTTCTTTTAGCACAATAGTATTCCATTACATTCATATAGCATGACTTGTTCAGCCATTCCCCAGTTGATGGGCATTCCCTTGATTTCCAATTCTTTGCCACCACAAAAAGAGCTGCTGTTAATATTTTTGTACATAGGGGTCCTTTTGCCAGTTGTATGATCTCTTTGGGATACAGCCATAGAAGTGGTATTGCTGGATCAAAGGGTATGCACATTTTTATAGCCTTTTGGGCATAGTTTCAAATTGTTCTCCAGAATGGTTGGATCAGTTCACAACTTCACAAACAGTGCATTAATGTTCCAATTTTCCCACATCTTCTCCAGCATTTATCATTTTCCCATTTTGTTGTGTTAGCCAATCTGACAGGTAAGATGTGGTACCCTCAGAGTTGTTTTGATTTGCATTTCTCTAATCAATAGTGATTTAAAGGATTTTTTCATAAGATTATAATCTTTAATTTCTTCCTCTGAAAACTGCCTGTTCATATTCTTTGACTGTTTATCAGTTTCTTTAAAACTTTTTTCAGGTACCAATAATAAAACTCACTGACCAGGAGACAGAAGTGAAAGTTGACATCAGTTTTAATATGGAAACTGGTGTAAAGGCAGCTCGGTTGATCAAGGATTATATGAAGGTATGCTTATTAAAGTTTAATCTCAAATAAAAAATGTAAGAAATTTTAAAATTTATTTTAGTTCTTTAATTTTTAAAATTTTAGTTCTTTGATTTTAAACTATATAAGAAACAGTGTTGGATATGGCATATATTTAGAAAATGACTTAGTTTTATTTTTAATGCATTATATTTGCCCCAGTTTGTGCTACAAAGTTTTAAAGGAGAGTCCTTTTCTAAATAATTATAACATTTGCTTTTCCACTCAAACTTGAGTATTTTTGCTACTATTTACATTACAAACTTGTAGCTGAGAGAGTTCCATTCAAAGTAACCATGTGGCAAATTTGCTTCTACGGTTGTGAACTATCTTGTTCTATCTTTAAATTTGAAACAAAGTAGAATGTTGTTCTGAAAAAAGTTAATTCTCTTTCCTGTATTTATTTATAGAAATAACATAGAAGACTAGCCATATTTATGAGTTTAATTCAGGATTTTTAATGAGAGTTCAATAAATCATACATTAGTTGTAAGTTTAAAGCTCAGAAATATAACATCGTCTAGTATTCAATTGTAACTGTGTTACTACAACTTTAAAAAATCAAGGAAAAATATATCCTTTGAAATGCTCTTCATTTTTATTAAAATGGACTTAACATTTTATTTGAACATTTGATTGAAAATGAACTTAATATTTTATTTGAACACTTGATTGAATGAAACATTTTTTAAGTGATAGCTTTGTCTCACTGTAGATTTTAAAAATTCTTTCTTAGAGCAATACCAAAAATAGGTGACTTGCAAAAAAGTTATAAACCTTCCTTAATGTGATTCATCTTTCAGAAAATAACTATTAAACTAAAATATACTTAGGCTTTTAAAAATATTTTATTTTTTTCTCCAATTACATGTTAAAACTTGTAATGTTTTGAATTCCAAATTCTATCCCTACCTCCTCTCCATCTTCCCTGAGATGATAAGTAATCAGGTATAGGTTTGTATAGACTTTTAACGATTTCTTTTTTAACCTAAGTTTTATAAGTCCTGTTATCCCAAATTATCAGAATTAAAAAATTAAATATCAAAGTTTTATAAAAATTCTGATGTTTACAAATCACATCATCTCATACTTTAATGACTTGGATCTCCCTGCCAAAGTGCAGGACAAAACCCATCCATGCCTACAAAGTCTGTAACGCTTATCCATGTCCTCCTATAAATTCGCCATAGGAGATCTGTCCAAGGTACTAGGGGTCATTCCCTATAATTCTTCACTCTGCTTGGTTGAAATACATAAACTGTCTCTTTAAGAGAACACGCCCTTGAATCAAAGAACTTGAATTCATATCCTACTCCTGACGCTTTTACTACCTTTGTGGTCTTGGACAAGACAGTTGACCTCTCCAGGCCTTATTTTCCTCATTTGTAAAATATGTGGGTTTGACTAGATCCTGGCCTCTGACATCGCAGAGACCTTCCAGATTCTATGATCCTATTCCTCTTTTTTCCCCCAATTATAGTTTTCTCCGTTATCTTTTAAAATTTTTTAAACTAATTAATTAATTTTTAATTTTCAACATTCGCTTCCATAAACTTTTGAGTTTTAAATTTTCTCTACCTCCCTCCCCTGCCACTTCCTCAAGATGGCATGCAGTCTGATATAGGCTCTACATATACATTCTTATTAAACATATTTTCACACTAGTCATGTTGTATAGAAGAATTAGAACAAATGGGAAGAACTACAAGAAAGGAAAAAAAAGAACAAAAAAAAGAGAGAGCAAATAATATGCTTTGATTTGCATTCAGACTCCATAGTTCTTTACTGGATATGGGTGGCATTTTCCATTGTGAGTCTTTTAGAATTGTTTAAGAAGAGCATTGCTGAGAAGAGTTCTATCAAAGTCAGTCATTTAATGATATCTTTTAAACCATTCCTGTGGAATTCTTCCTTGGTAATAAACTGTAGCATATTCATGCTCACTCTCTGCTTCTCCACTGCCCTTGGAATGACCTTCAACTTTAATTCATCAGGGATATGATGTTTTAGTCATATCATCTCAGTCATCAAATATCTTGAGAAGACTATTGATACTTTCAAAGTGTACCTTTGTTTCAAGGAGAATATGGGAGTCATTCAATTTCCCAGAGGCAATCTAACCTTTTCTTCTCTTCCTATTTAATTATAGATCCAGCTCATTGTCACTTTGCACTGTCTATCCAAAATATTTTACTGTTGGGCCAACTCTATCCAACTATGTTGTTAAAATTCTGGATAATAGACATGTTTCATCTACTTTATTTTTCCTATTTGGATAGTTAGGCTGAACTCTGCTTATAGATCTCATTTAGGATGCTTTGCATTGTCCTAAGGAAGCAGACTCCATCACTCTTGTCATTTAACCTCAGTATGTGGTGCATAGTAGTATATGCTTAATAAATATATAATTGATTTTCTAGTTATTGATATTTCCTCACATATCTTTTTTGGAGTTCCAAATAAATTCCAAGATTATTTTTTTCTTAAGGGATTGTAATATCTTAAAATTTGAGACTTCATTTCTTCATTATTGCACCTCTTTCAAATATCTATGGTGGTGTGGTTCAGCTGTTTTTCCCATCTTTAATTTCTTTAAAGCCATTTTTATGCCCCCTTAGGGACTGTTCTATTATAGTCCAAGCATAATGCCTCTATTATTATTGAAGACAACAGTTTACCATATAAATCTTCATAGATCTTTTTAATTTTTTGTTTGATTGTACTTCTAATTTCATTGTTACCCATCTGTGATATTAGTTGCATTGTCATCTAACTTTCTGTAAATTTTTTTTCTCTGTTGCTATTTTAAAAAATTTTGATCTTACAAATTAAAAAAAAATCTTTCCATATAAACAGCAGAACACAAAGGATTGTATGTGAGACCATGAGTCTCTAAGTCATACTGGGTGTTTTTGTTTGTTAAAAAGTACAGAACAGATTCCATACATTATATGTAAATCTGTCCTACTTGTCTGTATTTCTTTCTGTTCTCTTCCTGTGCATTTAAACAAAAAATGTTTCAGTGGGTAGCTGTCTTTTTTGGTATTAGCATTGCTAACCTGTCCTCTCCCCTCAACACTCCAATACTCCAAATTTAAAAAGTGGAGGGGGGTGGGGAATCTTTGTAACAAATATGGGTAGTTAAGCAAAAAGAATCTACCCAGTGGCCATGTCTAAAAGTGTATGTGTCTTCCTGGACTTTTTCTGCACTTTGATCCCATCACCTTTCCTTCATTAGATGGCTAATATGTTTCATCATATGTCCTTTGTAGTTATGATTGGTCATATCATCGATTAGAATTTTCTCAGTTGTTTTTATTTACAATGTTGCTGTCCTTGTATAAACCATTATTTTGTTTTTGCATACTTTATATCAATTCATACTACAAATAATTCTCAGCAAATTTTCTTCATTCCTATTGGCACAACAACTTATAACATTTTTATGTCACTCTGTGTTCAGCCATTCTCCAATGGATGGGCATCTCCTTTAGAATCTAATTCTCTACTTTGCTTTTTCTTTATCTTTCAACATCAAGAGGTTTATTCTGCCTGCCACTATTTCTTCACCAGTGTTTTCCTTTTCCTTAACTCTGCACCCCTAATTCCTGATTGTTTCTCTGTAGAATTTGATGTATTTCTGCATCAAATTGTTTGCGTATGTGTGTGTGTTCAGCCCTTCTTTATCTGTTTCAGTTAAAAGTGAGGTTCATTTGATGCCCATTCCCCACAGTTCTTCCATGCTTTCATGCTTCTCACACATCTCAATTATGAAAAAGAATAAGTTCCAATATTTTTCTACTAATGTATTTTTTATATTCTCCCTTATTATCCCTCTTTTTTTTTCTCTTTTGGAGGGGGAAGTTAGGGCAATTGGGGTTAAGTGACTTGCCCAAGGCATATGGCTAGTAAGTGTTAAGTGTCTGAGGCCAGATTTGAACTCAGGTCCTCCTGACTTGAGGGCTGATGCTCTATTCACTGCGCCTAGCTGCCCCAATTTTTCCTTTTTTAAAATAGTCAGATAGGGACTAATGTGTCCCAAGAACTTGTATTTTTCTGATTTAAGTCCCTAAGTTTTCTTTGAAAACATCAAATGTCTCTAAAGAGACATTTGTTTCATTTCCTCCTAGCATGAGTAGAGCATTACATTATCAGAAGGCTGCTTCCATTTGCTCAGATAAATCTTACCTTTCTCACTTTCTCTTAATTCTTGTATTGGCATTTGAGTTTCCTTCATAGCTCTGGTCTTCTCTTCAGAAATGCTTGTAAATCTTCAATTCCATTAAAAGTCTATTTCCCTCTAGTAAGATGGTACTTATCTTTTGCAGGATAAGTTATTTTTGGTTGCAAGCATATGTCTTTTGATTTTGAAATAATACTTTCCAAAATCTCCTTTCGTTTAAATTAGGAACTTCTAGGTCTTTTGGGGATCCTAGATTTCATCTTTGGTACTTGATTTGCTTCTTTCTGGATGCTCACAGTATCTTTTCTTTGATATGGGAGCTCTGGAATTTGGCTGACATTCCTAGGACTTTTCATTGTGGAGTTCTTTCAGAAAGTGATAAGATTCTATCTTTGATTTCTTATGCTAATAGATCTGGTTAGTTATAATTTATGATTTATTGAAATATATATTTTAAAAATCATGGTTTTTCAGGGGATGTGATGGTTTTTAAATTCTCTCTCAACCTGTTTTATAGGGTTTTTTTGTTTTTAGTAGCAGATAGATTTTTCTTTTTTAAATTTTTTTGTCATTACATTTCTTTTTAAAAAATATTTCTTGATATCTTATGGAGTTATTTATTTTTGTCTGATCTTTTCTAGTTTTCAGGGAGTCCATTAGTGGGTAAAGTTTGCTACTTTCTATTCTAAACTATTTGTTCTCCTTCTTCTTTCCACCATAGCTTTTTTTAAAAATCTTAATTCGTTAAGAGATCAAGAAAAAATGTAGGTATTCATCTAGTCCTTGTGGAAAATAAATTTTTTTTCAAGTGTCTGCTAACAGTTGTCACAGAATTACTTTCTTTTTTTGGGAGATCTCTAAATTAGCAATCTGTTTTGGTTCTGATTAGTTCTTCTTTGCTTTACCCATCAATTTGGCTTTCATTCTTGAATTTGGACTTTATGTTAGGAGCAGGTTCTATGGCTGCTATGCTTTTGGGTGGTGTGATTGCTTTTCTTTGTCTAACACTTAGCCCAGTGCCTGGCACATAGTAGGCACATAATAAATGTTTATTGAGTTGAATTGAATAGCTCTGAGTTCATCACCTAGTGACCTACCTGTTGACAATGAACTTCTCTATGTTTATTTAGCTAGTTGTGTATCAACAGGATCTCATTTGAGAACTCTGCTCTGGTAGAATCTTCAAAGAGCTAGTGCTTAAGAACCTGGGGTTCCTTTGTGCCACAAGGGGGCATCATAATAAGACTTGGTGGGGCTCATATGATCTTCAAGAAGCAAATAAAAGTTGATGGATTGGCTCTATCATAAGATAATAAGAAACACCATTACTACACTTGTTGTATTGTTTCAGTTGTGTCTGACTTTTTGTGATCCCATTTGGTGTTTTCTTGTCAAAGATATTGCCATGGTTTGCCTTTTCTTCTCCAGCTCATTTTATAGTTGAGGAAACTGAAGCAAACAGGATTAAGTGACTTGACTTAAGATCACACAGCTAATAAGACTGGCTTTGAACTTGGATCTTCCTGACTCCATGCCGGACAGCTTTTCTACTGTACCACATAGCTACCTCTTACTGTGATTAGTTGTTTCTGATAAGTATTTGCAATAAGGCCATTATAAAAATACCTGAAGCTTTTGTATCAACTCTTGTTTCAAAGGATGAGGATATGAAGAAAATCTACCAAGAACTCAATAAAATCCTCTAAATTAAATCAACATATAATTTAATATTTGGGGATTTCTATATTAAATTGAGATTAGGGGAAAACAGAAAAATTTCTTGGAAAACAGGAGTCAGAATAAGAAACAAGAGGCAAAATGCTTGCATTCTATATAGAAACTCCAGTCCTGTGAATCATGAATATTTTCTTTGAGAAAAGAGTTGGAACTGGAACTAGAAAACACCTAACATCACAAAACATGAAATTAATTACATTTTAGCAAACTAGAATACTAAAAAGTAATGTGGAAATCATTCCTTTATCAGCGAGCAGAATTTAAAATCAATACCAAATTAGAATATCAAATAAAAATGAGAAGATAAAGTACTCAGCTTGGTCTGGTTGGAGCTTCTGTATTTAACCAAACTGTACATCCCTTAAAATGAGAAATGTATAAAAGAATAGATAACCCAGACTATCACCATTTCCTGTAGAAGTTTAACGATTATGAATCAGTCACTACACTGAGATCGAAAGAAGCTAGAAACTGCTTCATCTGGCAAACTCTTTATTTTCTCGCCAAGTCGAGAGAGAGAGAGAGAGAGAGAGAGAGAGAGAGAGAGAGAGAGAGAGAGAGAGAGAGAGAAGACAGAGTAGACAGAGTAAGCATTTTTTTGGCCAATATTCCTTATAAATGAATATAATTTCTTTTATAGAACCCCAGTTCTACCTGTTAGTAGCTAGATAATCTCTTGTTGGGAATATTTGGGGAGGTGATTACTCCTATGAGTATAGATTAAAATCAATATCCATGGCCTTTTCCTGCTTTGAAGTTCTTTGACTATTTTGATCTTTTGGAATTTAGCAACTGGTCTTTAATTTGTTTTGTAACTTTGGATTTTTACCAAAATTTCCTAAAGTACAGGATATATCTCTAGCTTTATAAAATGTCTTAGTTAATGGGAATTTTTCAGTTGTTCTATGAAATTTGCACCCTTTCCTTTCTAGCCATTTGTTTATTCCTTTCCATTTTCCCCCAGCATGGTCTATATAGACACATTTATTGTCATTAAGCATTTATTGAGCATTTAAATTGAATTGGACCCACTTGATACCATATTAAATTTAGAACTGAAAAACATCCTTTTTATTTCTCAGTCTTCTTTGCTAGTTAATCATCCATTTACTACCCCTCAACTGTGGATGTTCTCCAAGGCTCTACCCAGGAAACTTTTTCTCTTTTCCCTCCACATTCTCTCACTTAATGACCTCATCAGTTCCCATAGGCAGGATTATTATTTCTATGTCCATGAGTCCCAGTTCTGCATATCTAGTTCTAGTTTCTCTCCTGACCTACAGTCGGGAGACTGCTGGACACCTCTTCCTGGATTCAGGTATTTCAAATTGAACATGTTTCTAATAGATATCATTATATTTCCTACCTCTCTTCTTTCCTTAACCGTCTCCCTTAAACACTCTCTTCATCTGCACTTTTTATTTTCATTAACCTTCACATCTCCAACTCCTAACTCCTTTCTTTTACCATATCCATTTAGTTCTTAGGTTTTATTGATTCTCCCTCCCAGTATCTTTTGAATCCATCCTCTTCTTTTTATTCAAACTGTAACAACTCTTGCTCAGGCACTTCTTACCTCTTGGCAGGACTGTTGCAATAGTCTTCTAATTATTCTTCTTGGCTCCAGTTGCCGCTCCCCCCCTCCTCTCACTCCAATCTATCTTCTACATAGCAGCAAAAGTGATGTTCTTAAGTCACATTTGACTACGTCCTTAACCCTGATCAGTAAACCCTGTTACATACATCTAGGATCAGATAAAAGCTTTTCTATTTTAAACCCTTCACAGCCCAACTCCAACTAACATTTCCTACTTATACATTATACTACCCTTTATTATACATACACCATCCTTTACATACTGTAGGATCTATTCAAAGGCACTGTATTGCAGACATTCCCATCTCCCATTGCCATACTTTTGCATTGATCATACTTAATATCTGGAATGTGTTCCCTTCTTCATTTCTGCCTTTATATCTTGCCTTCTCTACTACTTGAGGCCTTTCCTGATCCTCTCTCCAGGGGCTAATATTAATCTTTCTCCCTACCCCCAATTACCTTGTAATTATTTTGGATATATATTTTATTTATTTACTTGTATATGTATCTCCACTATAGAGTATAAGCTTCCTGGGGTCAGGAACTATTTCATTTTTATTGTTGTAGCTACAGCTCCTAGCACTGTGCTTGCTACTTAGTAAGAATTTAATAAATGCTTGTTAATTGTTTGATCGAATTTTAGGTATTCATAGACAATAGGATGCCCCTGTTATGGGTCAGATTGAAACATAGGAAGACCACCAGTGAGGTGGCCAATTAATTAGAGAAGTCAGAAACCAGGACATACGTTAGTGGAAGAGGTATTATAAAGATAATGGTTCTGAACCATGTAAGAAGCTGGAATATTATACACTGGGCACCACATTCAAGAAGACCTTAAAACTGAGGCTCATCTATTTCTGACAAAGCATCTTATAGATTTCGTGTCACAGCAAGAGCCAGTTCCTTGGGCTTGGGCAACCAAAGGCCAGTAGGTAGGAGTAGTTAATCCATATTACTAATGTGGTAAGTTAGCTAAGTTGGCTGGATTGTAGAATTTGACAGAACAACAGATCTTAAAATAAATATATTAGGACATAAATAAGACACACTTTCAGATATTTACTTGTACACATGTACAACCAATAATTATTGGTCAATATTTGTCTCATTATTTCCCTTTCTGTTATTGCCCTCACTTACCTCATGTGCCCCCCACTCTCTCTTCTACTCTCATCCTCCCTCATCCTTTACCTCCTTTCTCTTTTTTTTTTTTTTCTATTTTTGCTCTTTGGAGGGCAATTGGAGTTAAGTGACTTGCCCAAGGTCACATGGCTAATTCTTTGTTAAGAGTCCAAGGCCAGATTTAAACTCAGGTCCTCCTGACTCCAGGGCCAGTGCTCTATTCACTGTGTCACCCAGCTGCCCCCATATCTCCTCTCTTTTCCCTTTTTTCCCCTCTGTCTTTCTTACCTTCCCCCTTCCTCTCTTTTCTCTCTTCTTCTCTTCCTCTTTGTCTCTCTCTGTCTCTCTCTTTAGCAATACTGTGATCTCTAGTGCAGTAATTTTATATCTGAAGCACCTTCATTGGGGGTTATTTTATCCTTGAAATAAAAAGTACATTGTTCTTAACACAGCAGACAAAGGTTAAAAGATAAAAATAATAACAGTTGATGAGGTAAAGATATAAGGAATAAACATTTATTCCTTTTCCTTAAACCTTCTCTCTTTTATTTATTATGTTTCTATCAAGTACTTTTCTCCTCAATTGATTTCATAGTACTTTATAATCTAATTAACTATATTCTAGTTTACATTATAGTGTATGAATAAGTGTCCAAATTTTCTCCTTTTACTAGATTATAAAAGCTCCTTTGCAAGTAGGATTTGTGCTTTTAAACATAAATCTGTCTCTCCCAACACTTAACACTGTGCATTGCATAGAGCAGGAACTCAAATAAGTGAAGGTGTCATGCTGTTTGTTGTAAGAAAGTGTGGTTCCTGCCTTTGTAGTTTAGAATCTGGTTTGAGGTGGGGGTATACATATATCTAAGTCATGAGCAAATTATTTGCTTCTTTGGACCGAAATATTTTTTTCCCCTTCTGGGTGAAACATACTGAAGTCCTAAATCTGAAACTTAATGGAAATATTAAACATATTGACTATATCTTTCAATAATCAGTTATACATGACTAAATTCATTCTGGGTGCCTCTCTTTGAGTACCTTTACCATTACTTCTTAAGGACTCCCTTAGTCACATAAATGGTGAGGTCTTCATAAAAGAAATATGGGAGCAGCCCTTGCTTTTATTTAGAGCTTTGTGTTCTAAGGTGTATTTTTCAGGAATAGCAAGAATTGTTTAAGAGGGGGGAAAATTTTAGGCTTAGTTACCATTAATATTACTACTCATTTTCTAACTTGGAGTAAATTCCTGTCCCTTAGTGAACAGGATTAACAATCTTAAATTAAGAAAAATTAACCAGGATGATAATAGACAAGGTTCGTATAATTGTATAATTTTTTTCTTATTGTGTAGTAAAAATGTTGAGATAAAAATGTGAATAAATGGTCAAAAATTCATGTTACATGTTCCTGCTTTTGTTTGACAAGCATAAATATAGCGAGAAGAGTGTTGAACTTGGAGTTAAGATTTACTGGGGTTTCCATCCCTCCTATGAAGTTTCTCAGCTGTGTCACCACACAGCTTAATTTGCATAATGGGGATAAAGGCTGTAGTACCTATCTCTTGGGTTGGGGTGGTGGTGATAGGAAGATTTGAATAAGAGAAGACTATTCATAGGACTTGAGGGACGTCAACAGACTGAAACCAAAGAGCTGAACACTAAGTCAAGAATATTTTAAAGTTAGTCATTCTAATCAGGGTTTGTGTATATAAGGTTCGAGTTAGAATAAGCTATTGGGAAAATAGTTAAGGTAAACAAATTGGGTATTATTTAATAACTCCCAGGTATCATTTTTAAATTGAGTGTTTTGTTCTAAAAACTCTACTGCCATCTCCTGCCCTGTGATGTGGAGTTAACACTGGGTTCTAAAAAGTTATACCAGCAGATCCTTGTAAGCTCGTAAGTCTAGTAGATGACCTTTGTGTCTGTCATTCAGGATAAGTTCTTTGTCTTCCTCTAGAAGCCTGGCTCCTCCTTGGTGATGTTTTTCAGAAATAGCACCTCATTAAGCCAGTCATTCAAGGACCTATGATTTGTATTGTAAGGATTGGTCACATTGATGAAATAAATCACTGATCCTTAGCATATTGAAGTATTAGAAGCTTAGTTTGAAAAGGCATGGAAATAGATAGTTGTTGACCTCTTTGGAGTACATTTAGACTGAGAGCTACCTCTGATCACAGGGAAGGCATACCTTACTGCTCAGTTTGGCTGTTGCAGCACAACTGAATTGTTTCAGCTGTCTTTGAAGGAGTGAATAAATCTCTGCAAAACATCTCAAATTCACTTGAAAAAATGTTTATTACTCACTATATGTAGGGCACTGTGCTAGGTGGTGGGAATAAAAAAAACAAAACAGTCCCTGCCTTTAAGCATCTTACATTTTTCTGGGGTCTTGCATGTATAGAGAAATAAGTAATGCAAACAAATTTTAAGAAATAGAGCATAGTAGCAACTTGGAGAGATCAGAAAATGTCTAGTGTAGAAGGTGATATTTAAGTCTCAGCTGTATTTTGACAGAAGCTAAGGCTTATAAGAAGCAGAAGTAAAGAAAAAAACATTCCAGACATGAGGGGACTGCCTGAGCAAAAGCATGGAGGTGGGAGATGGAATGTTGTATGCAGTGAACAGATAGACTAGAAGTAATAACTTAGATAGACTAGAAGTAATAACTAGGAAGTACTTGTACCACAGTGACCAAGTGTATTACTGGTTTAGGTACTACAGAAATTTCCAACTTCATTTTTATGAGAAACTTGCAATTTTATAATAAGAAGACAAATTTGAAGAAGAAAACTGTATGGCTTACTTTGCATTCAAATTTAAAGTATATCTGTTTTGGAAAAGAGATTGTAACTATATTGAATGAGTCAGATTGAGTGCTACTTTGTTGATGCTTAAAACATAGGTATCAAATATATTTAATATTTTTTAAGTGTGGGAACATGTTTTTTTCCCGATTACTAATGTTCCTAGCTTCTTTTTCAGAGACTAGAGTTATGTGCTTCCAATTAATTTCAACATCAGTACTCTGTAATAAAATCTTTATAGTAGAAAAATTTGCTCCTTAGTAATTAAGGGGCTACAATTTAAAACTGAAAAACCAACCCTGTGCTTATTTAGATTGCATACAAAAATAAAGATGTTTACAGAGAATGAAAATGGAGAGATCATTCATTTAATTGGTTCAGTCTTACCCTATAGCTTAATGATCACAAGTTAACATTGGATTATGTAACCATGGCCTATTCTGAGCAAGATATCCAAAGTTAGGAATCTTTGGAGTATCTGCTTCCAAAGAAGTGAAATCAATTGAGAAAGATTTTTTAAAATATGTAATAAAGAACATGAATAAAACATTTTATTATAGGCTTTTGTTTTGTTTGACTATGCATGTTTATTTCAGTGGATTCAGTTTTCTTCCTTTTTCTTTTTAGTAATCCCATTGAGGTTGTTGGGACAGGAGACAGGGGAATGAATAGGGATCCTACTTTTTTAAAATGAGAAGAGAGGGGCAGCTAGGTGGCGCAGTGAGTAAGAGTGCCGGCCCTGGAGTCTGGGAGGACCTGGGATGGTTCCGGCCTCAGATACTTAACACCCACACAAAAATAACTGGCTGTGTAACCTTGGGCAAGTTACTTAACCTCAGTTGCTTTATAAAAAAAATAGAATAAAATGAGAAGAGAACAGAAGGAAGGCCACGAGGAATTGCTGAGAAGCAAGAATAGCTTTGAAAGCTAAATGTTGAGCTTATAAGGACTAAACTTAAAATCAGATTTTGCATAATAGAAATTCACAGTTTGATGTATAAGCTCCTACTGTTTATGATGTAAATGCAAACGCTTATTTTGGTGTTTGGCATTTAAGAGTTTTTTTTAAATAAAGACTGCATATATATTTGTGTATGTATTCAAAATATACAGAACACAAAAAGTGCAGGAGACATAAAATTTATTTCTACCTTTTAGTGTATGTGTATTTAAAATATATATATATATATATATATATATATATATATATACATAAGTTCACAGATTCTTTTTGGTCTTATTTTTATATTTAAATATTTGTATTTGATTAAATTTAGAATAAAAATTAATAAGAAGATGGATTGGAAGCAATACAGACAATTTTGTGCTGAAAAGCATTTTAATGAAGTTACTGAAGTTCAACCTCCCTCCCATACTACTTTAAATTATAACTTTTTTATGAGGTTGGGGAGAAAGTGAATCAAGTTGGCTTGGTTGAGAAAATCCTTAACTTTCTGGTATACTCCTTTAAACAAATAACAGTTTTTAGGAGCTTGGAGAAGATAGCTGTAGCTCGGGGGCAAGATGTCACTTGAGAGAAGTGAACTTATTTCTTCAAGGGATATCTTTTCATTAAAAGCTGTTTAAAGCTACCTTCCCTGCCCCATTCTCCTCTTGTAGCAAAACCAAACCAAAACCAAACAGAAGGTGCAAAACTTTTACCTTGACAACCCAGCTGGTGAAAAGCAACTTTCAGCTATTTAGATACCTAGGACAGCTCCTAAAGCCTTTATGTAATTCAGTTGGAGAGTGTAACCCTCTTTTGTCTCCCCCTTAAGATGTTATAGAATTTATCTAAAATGTATTAACTATAGTGCAACTGTTTTCTTTTATTTACAGAAATATTCATTGCTGCCTTACTTGATTTTAGTATTAAAGCAGTTCCTCTTGCAGAGGGACCTGAATGAAGTTTTTACAGGTGGAATTAGCTCTTATAGCCTAATTTTAATGGCCATTAGTTTTCTACAGGTAAGTAATCTCTTCTTGGTCAGTTTTTAAAGTTGAACTAATGTATGTTTTTTATTCTAGTTATCCTTCATTTTGTTTGTAAGAAGATAAAATGTTTCTGTCCTTTTTTCCATAATATCTCCTTATTCTGTTTTTTAACATATGACTTATATATAAAAGCGGCCTTTTATAAAGAAACCTGAAACTTTGTGTATAACAATTTTTTTTGGCCTATACTAAATAATATCTCATTCTGTTTCTACTAGAAGCACCTGGTGGAACTTTCTTTAGCCTGGTGCCTAAAGTAGTTGGGGAGATCATCGTCACTTCAGTTCCTAGCCCACCCCCACTCACAGCTTTAGTTTGGTGGAGCCAGGTGGTACATATATATAGGGTATAAACTGCCTCCAAATGGGGAAAAAGAGGCTTCCCCTTCTCCCTCATAAGAAGAGGGATTTTGCTGTGCTAGGCATTATAAACCTTTTTTTTTTTTCTAAACAGTAGGCATTTGTCACCATTTGTGCTAGGTGCTAGGGCTATTCATAAAGATAAAAATAAAACAGTTCTTCCTCTCAAAGTGCTTATATTCTACTACTGTTGGTTTTGAAAATCTTCACTTAAGATAGAATATGGTTATATTTAGTAGATCAATTCAAAATATGGTACAGCTATTCTTTTGGCAGAGAACTTGAATAGCCTTTCATTAAAGAAACTTTGCTTCATCGATAATATTTTCAAGTTTTGTCTTTGAGAAAATAGACTAACTTAAATGCATTTTCCTCCCCTTCTATTTTCATTAAGCACTTTTCCAGGGTAGTTAGGTAAGATAAAAATTTTATTACTATGTTTAGGCAAGTTTACAATACTTATCAAGTAACTCATTCTATAATAATTTCTTTAATTATTGTATTGAGTTGTAGAGTCCTACCAATGTTCAGGGCAGCGTTGTATACTGGAAAAGGCATTTAAGAACTGAGGTTTGAATCCCATTTCTATTACTTAGGTATGCTTGGACAAGTCTCTGAGCCACTCTGGTTCTCACTTTCTTCACCTGCAAAAATGGGGAGAATGGAGTATGTCTTTGAGCTCTAGGTGTTGTGATACGGAACTCTACAGTTATAGAACCACATCCACGTCTAGAGCTGGATGGAGCTTAGCAGCCATACAGTTGGTAATCTCATCTTACAAATAGGCAACTTTGAGGTTCAGTGAGGTTAGACCAAGGTCACAGGAGAGGACGGATCTGAATTCAGGTCTCCTGATTTCAGATATTTGCCCCTTAGAATTAAGTATAATCTTAGTTTTTATAAGAGACATGAGGAAAATTCATTGTTACTAAAATTGTATCTTTTTGTACTCTGATAATGTGATAGACAATCCTTTGTAGGTGCACCTACTATACTCCAGGCACTGTTCTGAGAGCTGGGAGGACCAAGAAAGTTTCCTTATCTGCCAATTGAGAACATATGGAGTCGCTTAAAATACCCTTGATTATATTTATATATGTATGGATATACACACATATCCATAATACACACACACACACACACACACAATTCAACTATAATAAAACTACTACTATTTAATATTGTGACTAAGATGATGATTTACAGAGGTTTAATAATCTAGTCCAACCCCCTTATTTTATGAGATATTTAATTCCCAAACATATTTCTCCAACCTTAACTTCTGTCCTGCTTTCCAATTCCATATTTACATCTGCCTAAAAGATACGTCTACTTAGATATTGTTGTCACCTTGAAGTCATCAGAGCATTAAGAGAAAGCCTGGGATGATGGATAAAGCATATGGTGTCAGGAGACCTGGGTTCATATTTCAGCTCTTCTTACTGTCGTGATGTTAAAGTCCCTGGACCTCACTTTTCTTCTCATAAAATAAGGGGGTTGGACTAGATTATCTCTTAATATCCATTTTACCTCTAAATTGTTTTATTCTTTTAAATTAATTTTTTCCGGTGTCTGTCTGTAAACTCTTGTGTGGTAACTGCTTTTAGTCTCCTAAAATGGAAAGTTGACCCATATTTTAATATACTCTCTATCCCCTCTATCTAGACTGTCACCTAATAATTTTCTCTTAAATTGTTTGTAACTCATCTTTCTTGACAGTAACCTTCATCACATCATGTTATATTACGTTACGTTATGTAACATTACATCATATCACATCACATCAACACGTATTGCCACAGCAGCTTTGTAGGTGGTCTACAATTTTTCTGTATAATTTGATCTCAAAATCAGGAGATTAAAATCTTATATTCTGTTATATTACTTAATCAAGGATAGTATGTTTCATATTTTTCTTTGGAAGAGGTTGGATTAGAACTGTTGTGGCTTTTTCCACACCAAATATTTGTAAATAGTACAGTATGGAGTATTAATTTCTATTTGAAATTATTTCTAAAGAAAATTTTGTGGACTACACAGTTCTGATTAGTTTCCCTATATTCTTGACCTTGGGGTACTTAGGTAACCCAATTATTTATAAAAAAGAATGACGATTCTCTAGGATTTGGTAAAGCTGATCTACTTTATTGTTGTGGTCTACATACTAGGACAGAAATGGTCATTTGTCATCTTTATATTCAGAGAACCTAATAGAATGCCCAATTGGGAAGCAATTAATTTACTGTTACTTAATTGAATATTATTGCTTTAAGGTGATAGACATTAATATCTCTTATTAATGTGTTGGAGACTGTGTAAGAAGGATATAGCAAGTTTTTACAAAGCTTTTTCAGGAAAAGCAGCATTTAGGATCTTGTTCCTCCTCCTTCCCCATCTCTTCTTGGTTGCCAGTTGCCTAGGTTTTGTGTAAGCTGAAATTTTCTCTTTAAAGTAAAATATAAGGTGCCTGAGCATATTGACCTGAATCACATAACTAGTTTGAGTAGTGGAAATATGCTTATTAATTATTACACATTAGTCTGTTGATTTTTCTGTTTTACGTAAAATGTGAACTATTCATTCTGGTGCTGCCCCCTTTTGGCTTTACTTCAGAATAGTCAAGAATATTAGATTTGAATTGTCTAGAATCCAAGCTAATTTTCCGGATCATAAATTTACAGCGGGAAGAGTCCTTGGTCGTCATTTATTCCAACAAATTCATTTAATAGAGGAGGAAACTTGAGGCCCAGAAAGGTTAAATACCTTGCCCAATGTAACACATATAGTAGAACTTAAATTTTAACCAAGGTTTAGGGTAGTAAACTATTCTCTAGCAAGGCCTAGGAATAGAGTAATTTTGTTCAAGCCAATATAGTGAATAATTTTGATTTATCATATAAATCACAAATAGACGACCAATTTTGAAATAGTTGATATATGCCATAAAATGTATTTTACATCATAAATATGCTAAATAAAATCTTTGATTCAGAAAGTTCAAATTCTTTCAGGGTCTTAGGATCATAATAAGCACCAGTTAGTGACTGTGAGAGAAGTGTTGGGAGATTTGAGTCTTATAGGGTGCCTAGACAACAAAGAGTTGATGGTACATGACGTATTTAGAAGATTCACTTAGATCTGTGCCAAAAGAAAATGTGTTTCTTTTGCAGTTGCATCCCAGAATTGATGCCAGAAGAGCTGATGAAAACCTTGGAATGCTTCTAGTAGAATTTTTTGAACTGTATGGAAGAAATTTTAATTACTTGAAGACTGGTATTAGAATAAAAAATGGAGGTGCCTATATCGCCAAAGAAGAAATCATGAAAGCCATGACCAATGGATATAGACCATCCATGTTGTGCATTGAAGATCCTCTACTGCCTGGTAAGATTAAATGAAAATTGTTAAATGTTCTCATTTTCATTGAGTCTGAGCAAGAAGTCATTCTATGGAAAGGAATGTTATTCTTCCTTTTTAAAATTTAGGCATTATTTTATTTAATTATGAAATACAATGGATACTGAAAGTTACAAAGATTTCCAGTTCTTAAAGATTTCCACTTAGTGGTAATCTTATATAAAACATGTCCCCTCTTCTCCCCTTCCCTCTGAGTTGTGAAGACTATATATTAGTTATGGAGAACCAATAAAATGATTTGATCTAGTTAAGTGACTGATTTAAATTAAATCTGCACTAGTTTATAGGATCAAAGCTTAGAACTAAGTGCCTAAGACTTAAGAGGGGGCTAAGTTCTGTCAAGTATATGCCTTGTATTATGTAATTAGTTTTAAGTTTAGGTTCTAGCTTTCAGATAGTTAAATTATCTTAGTTGTCATAGTATGTCAGTTTTGTCTTAATTATTGATTACAAAATATTTAATTAGGTGATAGCAGTTTTTGCTTGGCTTTGTTTTTCCTGTAAATATTTAAAAATTTTAAGAGCACCTCTCAATCACCCATTTTCAAGGTAGGAGAAAAGGAGCCACAAAACATAATCTAAAAATCATTTGTGTTTTAACGTAGATTATAGTTAGAAATATATTCAATTATATAATTGTTCAGCCACCTGTTTCCCCACTCTTGTCCTATTGTATGTATCATGCCCTGCTATTAAAGATTAAGATTTGGCTGGAAAGTCAAGGCCTAGGTAATTACTATGGGATGTAAACTGATTAAAGAAAATGCCATGTGTAAAAGTAAATTAAAAAAAAAACCTTCTGTATTTGTTCTTTAAATGCTTTGTAGATTTTTATAATTGTCATCTTATTATAGGAAATGATGTTGGCAGAAGTTCATATGGTGCCATGCAAGTGAAGCAAGTTTTTGACTATGCCTACATTGTTCTTAGCCATGCAGTATCACCACTAGCAAGATCATACCCAAACAGAGATTCTGAGAGGTAATATGGATCTCTTATGTTTTGGGAATTTTCTAGAATTGTATATTCAGTTATTCACCATGACGGTGTTGCTATACTCCTTATTAACATCTGGAAAGCACTAGCAAAAGCAGAATTTCTCTGATTACAAATTGATGATCCAGAAAATGGACAATCTAAATTGTGGATGTTAGCAGAACTAGCATTTATTTTAGGGTCCTCTTTTCCTTAAGTGATCTTGCTTTGCCTTTTTCAAATTGTAATCCAAACCTGAAATAGTTACGTTAATTATTTCTTAGATTTTGTTATCTCTACAGGAAGCCTACAGTTTTGCCAGAATTTAACCTATGTAGCAACTGAACATATGAAGGGGGAGGTTCCCTGAATAACTGTAGTCCCCCTCATGTCTCTTGTGAGTCAACACCTTTTTTGTTCCTTAATTTAAAATACATGAGAAGTAATTGACCCAAAATAGTGGCTCCCAGACTTTTTGGTTTCAGGACCCCTTTGCATTTTTAAAAATTGAGAACCTCAGAGAGCTTTTGTTTTATGTGAGTTATGTCTATTGATGTTTACCATAATATAAATTAAAACACCTTAGTATTATTATGAAATTAGTTTTGACCTTGAGGACCTGGCCCAAAAAGTGTGTCAGTGACCCTCAGAGGTCCTTTAACCACTTTTTGAGAACTAAGAAAATTGTCTTAGTGAAGTATAGAGAATAAGCAAACATGGCTTGTTCCTGAGGGGGATCTACACCTTACCCTTCACATCTCTTCTCCTCCCCCCAAAGGAGCTTCTTTCCCTCATGCTATTTAAGAGGAAGAGGAAGGAAGGAGAATGAGATCATGCTGGAACCAAGAATGCATTTGGCCATGAAATACATTATTATTTAGGTATAATTGAAACCATAATTAGCATTTTAGATTATAATTTGGGTTGAATCAGTCTTTGTGGGATGGAGACATTTATATTTCCATGATACTATTCCAAATGACCAACTTTATAAGTACAATTCTAGAACACAACCCATTCATAAGCTTGGGACAGCTTATGTGAACATCTATCTCATGTTGTACTTCTGCTTAATATGTAAAGTGATTTTGGATGGCTCTCGCTTAAAATTTCATCTGTTGACAATGATTCTCCTCCCAAGGTTATTAGAAAGAGGCAAAATTCTGGCACATTTTATTGAATATATGAAACCCCCTGTCAAGGGAAACAATTTTATCCATATGAAATTTGAATTATAGTGTATATGGCATTAATGTCCACATTAAATAGGTTTTTGGGTGCTACACTATTTAGGCTTTTGAGTTAATTAAAGAATTTTTCTTTGTAGGGGAAATTAAGAGTAGCTAGCTCTATGTAGGTCTTAAGAGGAGAGGGCTAGTATGAAAATAAGGATTTGAGCACAACTTCCATAACATGATCTCTTAAGAGGACTTAAGCTTATAGTAGCATCCAGAATCTGAAATGCAGACAAGATTTTTACTTAATAACAGAAATCAAGGAAATTTTATAAAATGTTAGCTTCTTTGCAATTGCCTTCGACTGAACAAGCTGTTATATTGACAAATATTTAAATTAGCTACTAGTGGGAAGGATACAAGGTAATTTTCAGAAATTTTTACAGTAATCTTCAAACTTTTTTTTAAAGTACACTAGGTAGAATCATCAAAGTAACACAGGAAGTGATTGACTATAGAGGATGGATCAAAGAAAAATGGGGAAACAAAATTAATCTATCACCTGATCTTGGTAAGAAAGATAATTATGTTTGCAGTAAGTTTTATATTTTTCCAAGATAAGTAACATTTTCTCAGTTGTATATAAAAACTGAGAAACTGATGTGTTCATTTTTACAAAATTCTTTAATAAAAATTACCCAACATAGACTATTTAAGAAACTTTTTTTACTCTATTTTTTTTCCTTAACAGATAATAGAATAAAAATAAAAGAGCAGATAACTCCATGTAATGGGGATCAGCCTCAAAACAGAGACACAGAATCACCCTTTAGCCAGCGTTTGACTTTACCTTTGTCTAGCACCCAACCTCTTTCCTCTGGTTCATCTGCTTCTTCTGTATCTTCACTTTCTGGAAGCGATATTGTAAGTATCAATTATTTTATGGTTTTTGGTCATTATAAATCACCTGTTAATAGTGTGATAATGCCTTCTTCTAAAGATACTTCTTTTACACATTACAGCAGTGTACTTAGTGTTAAATGTTAAAATCTCTCTTAAATTTGGTATTTTTACATAATAATTTCAGTTATATAGAATCCAGATTCTATATAAATGCTTTCATTAAAAATTATCATAAAGACTTAAACCTGATTTATTGCTGTATATAACCTTTTCTTTATCTATGTACTTACTATGTGGGGGATATGATCCTTGTGGTTAATAGCATCTATGCTACTTTAAAGGAAAATCAAACAAAAATCGAATTTCTTAAAAATTGAATTTAAATATATTTTTGCAGTAGGGAAAGAGACACAAAATAAAGACTTGCATGATGTTATTAGTTCTTTATATTTCCTCTATAACATTTTTTATTCTAATTGAATTCAAGTTTTGAAATTCCTTCATAGAAAGTACAAGTAACTTTGTGACTTGGGTTTCAATATGACATAAATACTGGGTTCATTAACTTTCATTAGCCTAAGACCTAATGATTTTGTTTATTATTACTTATTTTTTGGAAAATAAGCTAATATTTCTTTTATGAAGCTGCTTTTCCTTTCTAATTTTTCTCTACAAAAAAGGATTCTGATACACCACCTTGCACAACTCCTAATGTTTACCAATTTAGTCTGCAAGCACCATCTCAGCTTATGGCCAGTTTACCTACAGCATTGCCAATGCCAAGTGGTAAACCTCAGTCAGCTCCTACTAGAACGCTAATAATGACAACCAATAACCAGGTACAATTATTTTTTATATTTCTCTAAAATATTAATTTCTCATTTCCTGAATTCAGAATCCTAGTTGGTTGGAGATATTTCATTGGCAGAAATGGTTCCCCAAAACAGTGGGGTTTTTTTGTTTGTTTGGTCAGTTTTATTTTATTTTATTTTTTAACTGTGATGTTGGATGAGGAGTATAATGCGGTCTTAAAGTAGGGAAATTAAGAGGATACTGGGGATAGGAAGAGGAAGTTGTTTGAGGACAAATTATAAACCTCACCTAATCAGGGACACTTCTGAATACAAAAAAGGATTGGAAGAATTTAAGGAGGCCTTGGGAAGAAAAGGAATAGTTTTAAAAGTGACCTTTGTGGTATACATATATACATTTTCATACCTACAATACCCTCTCTCACCTATGTAGAAATAAACATATCTTACTTTCACCCAAGAACATTTTTCCTCCCCTATTTCTTCCTTCATGCCTGTTTCTCATGAAAAGATGACCTTTTTCTTTGCAAAGGCAAATCCCTCTACTTGAATCTTTGATCTTATTCCATTCTGTTTTCTTCAGCACATCCCTTCATCTGTCATCCACTCTCTAGCTAATCTTTTATCTTTTTGTATCTATTGACTCCTTTGATGATGTCTCTAAATATACTCATGTTCCCCCCATTCTTAAAATACTTACTTGGTCCTACTATCCCAAAAGGTATCATATATACTCTCATCTTCTTGGCTAAATTCCTTGAGCAGTCCATCTACAATTGGTTCCTCACTTCCTCTTCTCTCACTTGATTCTAAACTCTCTGTAATCTGGTTTTCAGGCTCTTCATTCAACTGAAACTAGTCTCCTCAAAGTCACCAGTAATCTATCTCTTTTGGTTTTTATTGGAGGCAGTCAGGGTTAAGTGACTTGCCCAGGATCACACAGCTAGTAAATGTTGAGGCCATGTTTGAACTTAGGTCCTCCTGACTCTAGGGCCGGTGCTCTATCCACTGTGCCACCTAGCTGTCCCTCAGTGATCTCTCTCTTTTTTTTTTTTATTAATTTATTAGTTTAGTTTCAGTTAACAAGATTCAATTCCATAGTTCCTTGATTTTCAAATTTCCTTTGCTTCCCTCCCCCCTCCCCTCACGACAGCATATAGTACAGTATAGGGTCTGCAAATGCATTCATATTAGACATTATTCCAATTACAAAGGCATATTGTACTAGGTGGGATGAAATATGGTAAGGAAGAAATAAAACCAAACAATGAAAAGAACAAGATCATTTAGTTTGCTTCCATCAGGATTCAGGCTCAGTTCTTTCTAGTTATATCTCTGGATGGCGCATTTCTCACTTTCTTGAGTCATTCGGGATTGACTTATATCACTGCATTGCTGAAAAGAGTCCAGTCTGTCATAGTTGGTCATCACAGATATGGTATGCCTGTGATTGTATACAAATTTCTTCTGATTCTACTCTTCTCGCTCAGCATCAGTTTGTATAAGTCTCTCCAGGTAATTATGAAATCTGTCATCTTGTTTCTTATAGCACAATAAAATTCCATTACATTCATATACCACAACTTGTTTAGCCATTCCCCAATTGATGGACACCCCTTTAGTTTCCAATTCTTTGCACCTCAGTGATCTCTTAACTAATAAATTTAATGGCCCCTTCTCAGCCTTCAAATATCTTGACTTTTTCACAACCTTGGATACTCTAGATCACCTTCTTTTCCTAGATGCTTTCATCTCTAGGTTTTTAAGACATCACTCTAACCCTAACCTTTTTTGCATACTTTCTCTTCTCTAGGTTTTTGTGACGCTGGTCTCCTCTTTCTCTCTTCCTACATGAACACTATTTCTCATTCTCCATTTTTGGTTCTTCATTAAAATCATGCCTATTAACTGTAGGTGTCCTCCAAGACTCTTCTGGACCCTCTTCTCGTCTTTCTTTGTACTTTGTGGTCTCATCAGCTCCAGTGGGTTCAATTTTCATTTTTGTGTGAGTGAATCCTGAATACATGTATTTAGCATTAACCTCTTTTGAGCTCCAGTTTTACATCAGCAGCAGCATTTTTACGTTTCAAACTGAATGTCCTGTATGTGCCTCAAACTTAACCTGCCCAAAACAGGACTCATTATCTTTTCCCACAAACCCTTCCCTCTTCTGGATTTCCTCATTATTGTCAAGGATACTGATACCTTCTTAGTTAGCCCAACTCTTATAATTGGAGTGTTATCCTTGACTCTTTTCTCACACTTCACAAGTCCAACTGATTACCAAATCTGATCTTTCCACTTCTCATTGTCTTATGTACATGTCTTCTTTTCTCTACTAACACAACTATCACCATAGGACAGGTCTTTGTTATCTCACATCTGGACTATTAATAACTTCTGGTTAGTTTCCCTGCCTCTGGTTTCTCCCCACACCAATCCATACTCCATTCAGCTGCCAAAGTTATATATCCTAAGGCTCAGGTCTAATCATGTCATCCCACCCCAGTTCAATAAATTTGAGTAGCTCTTTATCACTTTGAGAATTAAACATTAAATACTCTGTTTGGCATTTAAAACTATTCACAACCTTGCTTCTTCCTACCCTTTACTTCCCTTCGCTACCTGCCGTCTTGATGTTTCTTGCACACTGTACTCTAGCTCCCAAGTTTATGCCTTTTAATGACTGCCCCTCTTGCCTGGAATGCTCTACTTTCCCACGTCTGCCTACTGATTTCTCTGGTTTTCTTTGAGTCAGTTCATATATTATCTTCTGCAGGAAGCCTTTTCTTCTGAGATTATCTTTTGTATGCTTTGTATATATCTTATTAGTATATAATTATTGCATATTGCTCTGCCCATTGGAATGTGAACTCTTCAAGGGCAGGAACTTTATTTTTCTTGTTATTTTTATTTCCAGTGTTTAGCTCAGTTTGTGGCACGTAGTAAGTGCTCTGTAAATGTCTGTTGATTGACTAAATTCTTTTCTCTTCTTAATCCCCTTCTTAGATATATTCCATTTCTCTTTCCCTGTACCCATCCCCCATCTATCACATTCCATATGTAAATACAAAAATATAAATAGACAGACATGTACATGGGTTCATAACAGTTAAGACTTTAAGTGAAAAGAATATGCAACTAGCTTGTAGTGATAGTTTCTGAGGGGTTTATATGGTTATTAAGGGGGTGTAAGTGAGTGGTGAATAATTCTCAACTACCAGTTACTAATTTAACTATAAAACCTGAAAATAGTTGTATAACTGAAATCACAGAAGCAGTCCACTTATCTGCCTTCCATTATATGGCTTAATTTCAGTAAGTTATGTATTGAAATTAGAAATGGACACTTTTCAGCTTTCAGAAATATTAAAGATTTAATACACATGCCACAGGAAAACCTGTCCCTTTTCAACTGATTGATAAGAATACCTTGGGAACAAATCCCACCTCTGATGTTTATTATCATGTGACTTTGGGCAAGTCACCCAGCCTCCCTGGGCCTGATAGTTTCCTCTTCTGTAAATTTAAGGGGTTGAATTAAATGACTTCTAAAGTTCTTTCCAGCTCCATGATTCTATAATCTTTCTTTAATATTATCTTAATCTCCTGTAGAATGGAATTTTTTTATAAGCAGGATTGCCTTATAATGAGATCCTTTTGATAGTTTAGTAAATCCCTTTATTTGGAGATGGCGGGAAAGGGGAAAGGAAAGGGGTCTGTGTTACATCTGTCTTAAATTTCACTCAGCGAGAAGTGTTTTAGTGTACGTAGTACTTTGCACTCCGTATTTAAATTTTTCAGTTTAAAGCATTTTTTAAAACTAAAAGCTATACTTTCTTCCATTTCATTTACTGTGATATATTTTTTAGGAATTAGCTGGTATATAGGGCTTATTCTACTTCAAGTAATTGGGAAAAAGATTTTCTCCCTTTTTGAGTTATGATTAGTAGTCCAAAGGAAAGATTTGAAAATACTTTAATTTTGTATCTGTTTACAAAGTATGCTCTGGAAGAATATACATGTGGGGGAAAGTATTCCCTAAGGAGGCAAGCTAAAAGAATTTCAAAACTTTTGTAGTGATTTGAGCATAAAATAGGATAGCTGCTTCCCAGTGCTTTTTAAATATTATTTATTCCAGTGTGGGAAAATATGACTACATTTGGCTCCATATTGTACATGATTATTATTTATTATTAAAAAAGAAAATGCTGATGTGGCAGATGTGTAAAATTTTTTGAGTAATTTCAGACAATTGCAATTTATTATTTTATCTCAGTATTTGATGCTAATGAGGAACTAAGTTAAAGTATCTCCCTAGCTGAAAAATGTGTTCTTCCTAAATTTTTCTAAAATACTCTGTGGCTTCTTTCCTCCACCACACTTTAACTTATATTTATTTGTATTTATTCCATGTCTCCAGTTAGTAGATTGTAATCTCTTTGAGAGTTAAGACTATCATTTTTTCTCTTTCCACTTTTAGTGCTAAGTGTTTAGGCAGTTAATGTTTCAATGAAATTAAACCAATTTGGGTATCATATTATAATCTGGGCTAAGAAACAACCCTTGAAAAGCCCACTTTTCCAAGCCTCAGTTGGTATAGTGGAAAGAGTGCTCCAGTTGCTGTAGTGGAAAGAGTGCTCCTTTTGAAGTCCTAGGACCAGATTTACCACTTATTACCTATATATGACCTTAGTCAAGTTATCCAGTCTCTCTGGGTCTCAGTTTCCCTATCTGCAGAATTAAGGGGCTGGACTAGATGACTAACACAGCCCCTTCCAACTCCAAATCTATGATCTCATGATCTCTGGGGGCAATTAAAAAAAATATTTTCTACATCTATGTAGAAACAACTCCTTGTAAACACAGGCGGCATACAAAGTGTATCAGATGATGAAGTGACTTCTCTAATAGAATCATAGAATGCTGGAGGTGGACAGGATTTCAGATATTGCCTCTGACTCCTTCATTCTATTGGTGAACAAACTGAGACTCAGAGAGGTGATGGGATGTGCCCGGGGCACGTAAGAAGTAGCACAACCAGATGTTGAGCCAGGCTTCTCTGGTACTCTACCCATGACTGCCTTGCAGCCTTACACAAGTGTAAACCACTCCTTAGTCCTTTAACTAGATTTTGGTGCAAAGCTTTCAGGATAGGAGTTTAGGATTTAAAAATATCTCAAAGATCAAGGTCCACATGAATTATACTAGGAACTTTTGTCAGCCTTCCTCACCCCAAAAATTGATGTCTTTTTTTTTTTTACATCAGTCACTTTTCAGTAACACACACTCTCCTTTAACTTTTCCTTGTAGACAAGAAAAATAAAAGCGACAAAGTGTGTGATATTGTACACGATATTTCACACCCTGAGTTTCCCACCTCTCTGCTCAGAGGAGTGTAGATTACAGTTTTGTTCTCCCAGAATCAATACCATTTATTTAATTACTCTAAGTTCATCTTCCTTTTAGTGTTTTTGGAATTGTAGTCATAGTATATATTGTTCTCAGTTCTGCTCTCTTCCTTCTTTATCACTTCACACATTGTCCACTATTTCTCTTAATTCCTCATTTTTATTTTTAACACACTTATGTATTATTTCATACTATCCTATATTCTAATATCCTATATTATTTTCATATGTCACAATTTGTTCAGCCATTTTCCAGTTGATAGGCACCCACTTTGTTTCTTTTCTTTTCTTTTTTTTGCTGCCAGAGTACTGCTATTCATATTTTGGTATGTATGGGACCTTTCTGTCATTGACCTTGTGGTCAGGAGCTTCTCACAACTCCATGAAGGGACACCCCAGTTAGTAATTATACAGGGAAGAATGTACACATGGAGGGGTCCTTGCTTTGCTTCTTCTTAGAGCAGGGCTGCTTCAGTTTTGTGTAGTCATCTAACCACACTGGCATTTGAGGACTTAAGAGTTTGTTTTTACTCTTTGTTTGGGGGTTAAATTTGTATTGATCTCAAGATAGAACTAAAAGTCTGAGGAAGAGTTATTGAGTAAGACTCTTTTTACAATGGAAAACAATGAAAATATTAAAGCAAATAAACTAAAGATGTTGACATGTGGAAAAACAATAAGGCAAAAAGTGTCATTGCTTTGCTAGCAACCATAATCCACAGGCGATACTAGTCAGATCAACTTTTAGAATAATGATTGTGATGAGGAACATATTCTTACTTAATGACACTACATACTTGCAATAGGAAATTTTATCTTCAAAAGAAAAATTAAAGTATAGGTCACTTTAAACTAGTGATATCAATTTCAAATAGAAGCAGATCCCAGTAAAAGGAATCCCTGGAGGCTGCATATTAACTTAGAAAAACCACAAATTCACCTTATCTATGTTGCATCATATTTTTATTTTGTTAGATATTTCCCAGTTGCATTTTGAATTTTGCTGGCTACTTGAGGCCTGCCCAAAGCTGACCCTCAAATTTGACAGTTATGCTTTAGACCAGAGGTGGGGAACCTCGGCCTCAAGGCCACCTCTAGCCCTCTAGTTCCTCAGTTGTGGCCCTTTGACTGAATCCAAACTTCAGAGAACAAATCCCCTTAAGAAAAGTATTTGTTCTGTAAAACTTGGACTCAGTCAAAAGGCCGCACCCAAGGACCTAGAAGGCCACAGGTAACCTCAAGGCCATAGGTTCTCCACCCTTGCTTTAGACCATTATCTTAAAATTAAATATTAATAATAGTATTCTAACATGAAATAAAGTATTTCTTGATTTTGAACCAAAATTAAATTTATGCAAATTTGTATTACTTTATGAATTGGTTCTCTATATTGTACTTTAATAATAACAACAGTTTTAGGGTTTACAAGTACTTTATGTGCTACATATGCATGTAATATAGTGCTTCAGGATTAGCTTCTCACACAACCCTTTGAGGCAGGTGTTATCACAATTTTACAGATGAGGAATCTGACTTAGGATCAGTGAGTTGTCTAGGGATATACTGCTAATAAGTCTGAAGAGAAATTTAAACCCAGGTCTTCCTGCTACTTGCCTGTATAGTGAGTCTAATTCTAAATAAAACTGATTACTTTAGACTTTTAATAAATAAAATTAACTACTATAATGTACCTATGTTCAAAAGCCATCTGTAAAGAATTTCATTTTTCTAGTACACAAATTTCATTGATTAGGATTAAAACTTTAATTGTATTTAAAATGTTCTGCTATTCATTCAATATTTATTACTATTTCTTTTTATAGACTAGGTTTACTATACCTCCACCTACCTTAGGCGTGCCCCCCCTTCCTTGCAGACAAGTTGGTATTGAAGGGACACCATCTTTGAAAACCGTTCATCACATGTCCTCTCCTGCTGTTCCTTCTACATCTCCCAACCCACTCTCAAGTCCCCATTTGTATCATAAGGTATGCTTTGAAATCTTATTAATATAATATTTGAATTCAGAATTTTAGCCATCCACAATTGTTGAAAAAATTCTATATACTTTTGGTTAGATATTTCACTTAACATATTTGTGACAGAGTTATAATTTTAAGACACACCCACAATTTTCTAAATAGTGTATAATGCTAACAGTACCTTTTAAGCAAAACCTATTCCTGACAAATAGGGCAAAGGAAATTCTGTTAAGCTTTAAAGTATATTAATTGTCCCAATTCATTTGTTTCTTGTTTCCTAATGGTCTCAGTTTTTATGTTCTTATGCTTATTAGCAAGTAGAATTTCAAATTACTAAGCTATTAAAGTAAAAATATTTTATTCTCTATTAACAGATTGCTATTAAAAACTTGATGTCATGATAAATGCTTCTTCATTAATTAAGGATCAAGAGAATATAAATATATTTCTTTTAATCAGATAAAAACTACTGCTTAGAGAATTGGAGGTGGTATTCTTAGCCGTTGCTTTATAACCTGCATTTTTGTCTCTTTCCTACCTAGCAATTTTTTTCATTAAATAAAAGTTTTTTAGTTTCTGTAATATTCCAAGGATTTCCCTTTAATCTACTTGCAGTTCCCCTATATATGTATAGCCTAAAGTAGTAACAATTGTCACAAAGAAAACATACACTGTATATGTGTGTGTTTCGTATGTGAGCATGTGTGTGTGTATACTGAGTTTGAGGCATAGTTTCTCACATATTGATGGTGATGAGACAGTATGCCTTGTAGGCCCTGAAGGTAAATGTCTCCACACCAAAGAATTTTTTTCCCTTAATGATATAGGGACTTTACAATCCTAGGACTGATATATTATAGGATGTATTTATCAGTGACAAGATGAATTCTTTCTTTTTCGTATTCTTTCCTCATTTTTTATTTGGCTTCTTTGTTCTTGAAATCTAATCTCTGTGATGGGACAGAAATGGTAACACTTTTTGGTTAAGCTATTAGTTCATTTTTTAATCCTCTGAGAGTCAGAGTATTTCTTCCTGAATGAAACTATGTCATAATAATACACTTCAACAGCAAGAATGAATAATAAGCACTAATATACAGAAGGCACATCATTGCTAACATAAAATTGGGAATATCGCAGGTGAAATTCAGAACTTGTAAGAATAGAGAGTAGTCTTCCAAATATGCTAAATGATTGAGATTTTTCTTTCTTTTCTTATCTTCCCCTTCCTGGCCCCCAAACTTGTTACTCATTCTGTTGTGGCAGCTTTCCAGCTCTTACTTGAGTTTTCCCCTTGATTTGCTTTTTCCTCTTGATTTGCAGGTTATAAAGCAACGGCTAAGACTACCACCTCCAATTCTCTAAGCAGAAGTTTCTTTTGTGATACTGAATATCTATAGAGTGAATTTTAAACTTTTCAAATCTTTGAAATTAGTTCTAAGTGTAGGATTTGACAGACTGATATAAATTTAAGTGTAAATCACTATCTTACTGTTATGGTCTCTCTATAAGTAAAGGACTTTAGAAGTTTATGATGGGTCTTCTTTTTTCTATGGGAAATGGTACTAATAGATTGATGTCTGTGAACTTAAAGAGATTATGTACATGTTTAATTTTTACATAATGTTTAAACTGTTCTTCAGTTTTAGAATCCTTTGTGCTTGGCTTGCCAATTCTCAGTTTTCTAAATAACACATAACTATCCTGTAGTTGAGACAACGTCTGACCTTGTGAATATACTTATAGTTACTGTGTTAGGCTAGCTACATCATTGAGAACTTTCTATCTTTTTTTTTTAGCAGCACAATGGCATGAAATTTTCTATGAAAGGAACTCATAATCATAACCAAGGCAATGGTTACAATCCTGTTGGCAGCAGTGGTATGCGGCAGCCTGTGGGCAACAGAGGACACCACCAATATAACCGTACTGGCTGGAGAAGGAAAAAACACACACACACAAGAGACAGTTTGCCTATTAGTCTCAGCAGATAATGGATCATGTCAGAATTATCTATCCCCAATTTTACAAACTGAAGCTGAGTGACATTGGACACTAAACTGGGGAACTGAGACCAGCATTCAGCACATCAGCGTACGGGTATTGTGAAATATCTGCAGCTGATTATTTTGCATGTTTCTTTGTGTGGTGGTTAAGTCCATCTTAAAGAAAAAGTAGTTGTGCTCATCTGTGAAGCCTTATTAAATGTGGAAGTTGTTTTCTGCCTTCCCAGGATTATTCATTCAGTGCCGAAGCAGCTCTTCATAAAGAACTGCAAGGACATTAAATGCTTTGGCATTTTTGCTGTAGCTGCATTTGTTCCTTAGCAGTTTGGGTTTCTTATTTTTATTTCTGTCAAAGAAGCAGAGGAGAGTTAAACCCCTGATGTTTTTTCCCCCAGCAGTCACAGTTGGGAGTTTGTAACAGTTTTACTGCCCTCATGTTCTGTTTCAAATTTCAGAACTTTTTTGCTCTGTAAATATTGAAAACTTATAATTTGTGCAATAACTCAGAATTTTTTAATTTAATTTCATATTTTCACATAAGTTATATTTAAGGGAAGAGGGAATTTTTTTTTTAAATCTTATATCCTTTCCCAAGTTGCATTTTCTAAGTTGGGTTTATAGTTTTGGCAGGTTGAATGTCATTAGAAACACCACACTGAGGGGTTTTTGTTTTTGTTTTGAGCTCTTTTTTTGTTTTGTTTTGTTTTTTACCTTGGGTAAAATGTGAGGCTTCTTGATTCATAACGAATGGGCAGAGTTGGCTTATGGTTTTTGAAGGAATTAAGCTCCAAACCATTTTGACCCTGCCTCATTAGCTCATTAGTCTGGCCTCTGTCAGTTGTCTTGCTCTGACCAGTGAGTTTTAATTGTTTTTTTTTTCCTTTTTAACTAGACAACAAATCCAGCAATTAAAGTGCCAGAAGTATAACTTTCTAAGGGTGAGAAAAGGGTTGTCACAATATAAAATAAAAAAAAAAAAACCTTTAAAAAATTTGTGAATTTTGAAATGTTCCAGTCAGTTTTAGTAATGAAACAGAACCTGTAATGACTTGGGGGGGGGGGGGGTCTGCTGAACATCATTACTGAAAAAGGTTTGCCCAGTTTTAGGAATGTTGGAGAAAGGAATTATGTTGATTCCATTATGGAATCTGTATAGCAGTATGCATTAGTTCTGTTAAGAGCAAATATATGAAAAGTACTTCATCTGCTCAGTGCACTCTAGGAAGTATCTTTTAATGTATTGCAAGAGAGCACAGCCAAGGGTTGCACACGTCTGAGTGACTGGCACTTAATTTACAGATGCATACAGGTATACTATGCAAGTGTATTCTGCCATGACAACCACTGTCTTTGTTACCTTTTTTTGAACAAGAATATATACATCCTGCCTAACCCTGAGTTTTAGAAGCACCACAGTTGTCCTGGGAGTTGGTTGCATCTCATATGCCATCTGACTTCCCGTTTTTAAAATGAGGGGTTTTAGCCCTGCTAAACACTACAGGTGGGTTGTTTTTTGAAGTCCACTAGTGGAGAATGTTGAGAGGAAAACTTATTACCATGACATCTAAATGATGTAGAGAAGTGGGAAGTTTTAGAATTGATATCTGAATGTTAAAATAGGCATCTAGCATGATAAAGCTTTAAAATGTCTGTGGTATGCCTTTTGAAGCAGGACTAACCCACTTTGTCATTGGAATCTATAAACTGCAACTGCAGATTTTTTAGAAGGAGGGCATTCCAGAATAGAGTAGCACATTTTTTCTGCAGTTCTTGATGATTGAAACTTATCAAAAATATTTAAAAATATTTAAATTGTGAACCTATTCATAAACAGATATTTATAAAAGACTGATACATAGGCCTATATTACTAATCTTTACACATTAGCAATATTGAGTATAAACCTACATTAAGGAAACCACTACACAGACTTTAGTTGGTATCTTATGTAGTGTGCATTTTAAAGCTAGATTCATAGAACACAGGTATCATGTTCCATTTCAGTCATGGTGAACCAAATGAATTGGCCTGGCTACCACTGTGGTTATGTGCTACAGGTTTAAAAAAAGATATCATGTTTAGATTTTTTTTTTGTGTGTGGACAACAATGTGGAAGCTAAAATTGACATATTTTTATGTAAAGTTTTTCTATTCTTTGATTTTTAATAAACTTTGGAAACCACTTTTGTCTTTGTCTTTGTGGATATATATCTTTGTTAAATTGCATGTTTTTATGGTTTGGACCATCTAAATGGGATTTTAAAAAAATCATAACATAATATTTCCTTTCTCTGTATTCTCAGATCACTTATTCTCTCACAGGTTAATAGTTATTCTTATTTCAAGCATACTAATTTTAGTAGGATTTTAGTTTTTCCGGACCTCCACTCTTGATGAGCTGGGACAGTTTTGTTGGTATAGTGAAGGTGTGCATTTTAGATATCAAATCAAGCACCATCTTTATTAGAAGCTCAAAACACTTTGAAATTGCTTGATGTGATTACATTTTAAAATCTAGTTATGTTTTTGATGGGAATATTGCTCAGAATGTTCCTCACATTGTAATTCAAAGAATAGTATACATTTAGATAAAAGAGTCATACTGTGAAGTATTTCTGTGTTGACTTCATGGAATAGGGTATTCCTGTATTCATTCTGAAAGGCTATGCCAGTGGATGACAAGCTTCTGAAATTCCTGCCTATCTAGAAAGGCTTCAAATGCAGACCTAATAACAGACTTTTGTGTCTGTCACCTGGATCTAGTAAAATTCAGAGAATATTTATCACCAGAATTTGGCCACCAGATAGCTTTTCTTTGGTAGAGGGGAAGGAGGGGATGAGAAAAAGAATATATCAATGTGGATAAATCATAGATCTTCCCAAATAATCAAGTAAAGATGAAATTTAAAATACAAAATTTTGAAGGTAAGTTTTAGACATTGCATTTTTTCAAACAGGAAAACTTAACAAAATGGCATTAAATTTAGCTTCTCTCTAGAGAGGAGTCTGATTCTCTACTTCCCTTCCTTCCCTTCTCCTCCCCTAACCTTCTTCTCTTCTGTCCCTTTCTCTCTCTCTCTCTGTCTCTGCCTCTGCATTTCTATCTCTCTCTGTTTCTCTTTCTGACACACTCTCTCCCTCCCTCCGATACTCCCGCCCCTCCCTCCCTCCCTCCCTCTCTCTTCCTCCCTGTCTTTCTCCCCGCCCCCTTTCCATGAACATCCTGATGAGAGGAAAGAATAACTACTTGTTCTAGATCATTATGGCAAAGTCCAGAATTAATTTTTTACTGGCATTATCACTTGTCTTTCTAAGCTTTGTGAACTTGCTCATTGAAAAGAGCAGGAATTGTTTGAATGAACAATACTGAATTAATACTAAAAACAACCATTTCTGCCTCTTTCACTTTCTCCCCTTTTTCTCTGGAGTGGAAGGGTTGAAGAGAAGTGTCCAAGTATCTTTTTAAACATTAAAAACAGCAATTTGTGAATGAGAAAAGTATAGCTAATGCTGCTGCTCATAATTGTTTATTCCAGGATTTGCAGGACTCAAAGTTATGAAAACTACAGCTTATAACTAGAAACTCTTTCCCAAAAGGCTTCATATTTTCTCAGAGGAAAAAATATTTTCTGTTTTGCTTAAATGGATCAAGTTTTTAAAGAAACATTGAATAAGACCCCATCACAGATGTTTTTAGATAAGCATATTAAACCTAAGCCTTTGGTCTCTATACAAACATTTGCCCAAGTTCATCATGTTTAAGGGCTCAAAGGAACCTTTGAAGTAATTTCTCCCCTCCTTCCTTTTCTTTAGTTAATACAAGGTCTAGAGAGGTTGTGATTTACCTTGGTCAGTCATTCATTAGTTAAATATTTATTATATGTGTTACATATCAAGCACTGTGCTACTCAATGGAGACACAAAGAACGTAAAAGAAGCCCTTGTTCTCAGAGCATATATTCGGAAGGTAGAGACAGCATGTAAATAATTAGGAAGGTCCAAGATACATACAGAATAGAGAAAATAGTCTGGGAGGGAAAAAAGATATTAGCATCTGGGGAGCCTGGGAAAGGCCTTCTTATAGAAGGTGAGTTGAGCTGAAAGAAATATGGGAAACTTAGTGACTAAAGGTCTGTGGGCTGAGCATTCTAGGCATGGAAACAGCATGTTGTGGTAGGCCATTGTATCTCAAACATAGCATCAGAGAGGCTTTTTATATGTAAGGAGTTTGGAAAGGTAGGAAGGAGCTAGATTATATTAGCTATGAATGTCAAAATTGTTTCTGTTTCATTGTGTAGGTAATAGACATTGGAGCTTCTTGAGAGATTGGGGTGTAACATGATCAGACCTATGCTTTAGAAAAATCACCTTGGCAGCTAAGTAAGTAGAGAGGAGAGACAGGGTGACCAGTTAGAAGACCATTGCAGTAGTTCAAGTGAGAGGTGATGAGGGCCTGAGCTATGGGTTGTAGTTGTGAGTAGAGAGAAGAGGATACAGTTTTAAGCTGCTATAAGGCTTGGGGTACACCTTGTCTAAGAAATATAAAAGTTGGCAGTGGATTAGGATATGTGTAATAAATGTGAGTAAGGAGGATAGCAAGGTTGTGAGCTGAGATGACTGAGAGGATGATAGTGCCTAATACATTCTGAAGGAGGGAGAATTTATGAGGAAGTAGCTCTATTTTAGATGTGTTAAGTTCAGGGCACCTAAAGATTATTCAGTTCAAGATGTCCAAGAGACAGGAAATTTGTTATTATATATAGCTCAGTAGAGAATCTAGGGATATTTTTCTGTCTGTCTATCTCTCCATCAATCCATCCATCCATCTAAAAGAACCTAGGGGAGTTGATGAAATAACCAAGTGAATAATATGGAGCAAAAAGCAAGTAGCAGATTCAGGATATAAACCTAAGCCAATGGTCTTTACATTGCCTCAGTAGTTTTTTGTTATCACAATACGATGAAAGTTTTAATGGAACATTGATACTTTGCAACCATGCTGTCTTGGGCACATTGACTCAACTTTTTTTTGTAAAGTTTTAGGAATGTTTTCAGACAACTTAGGTTTTAAGCTTAGCAATAGGTCCCAAAGCAAATTGTAGAATTGGCGATGATATCTGGGTTCCCAGGCTGGTTATAGCGGTGAGAACATTGAGTGTTGGGAGCTCTGGCTTCTATTCTGACTTCTGCCACTCATTGTGTTAGTCACAGAACCTGGGTGAGTAATTTAAACTCTCTGGCATTGTTTGCTCATTTGTAAAATGAATACGGACTAAGTAATCACAACATCCCTTCAGTTCTAATATATCTTATTTAAGCCCTATTTCAAATTGTCCCTTAGCAAATGTATTTTTGTAAATTAGCTTAGAACCTCAATTTATTAGGGATCCTAATAAAAGATAGCTAGGTCCAGGTAAGTAATGTATATTTAAAAAGCCACAAAATATGTATATTACTGTTGCACTAAATGAAGGGGTAAATAGCTTTGAGAAAACAATTTCTACAAAAGTCAAAGTTAAAAGATCCTACTATGACAGTGGTTAAAGCTGTGTCTGGTACATTAGTATAGTGCTTAGGTCCTTGCCTGTTTGCCTTTTGGAAGATCAAGTGGTAAATAAATTACAAGCAAACCCATGCAGCATTACCTACAAATATATACAATGTTTGGAAAAGTCCAGGGAGATTACACCTTGACTGTACATTCCTTTCAGTCCAACATGAACGTAACTTTCTAGCTTGAATCTTTTCATAGAAATATTTTTCCTTTGTTATTTTTTCCTCCTCTTTTTTTTTTTTTTTTTTTGGAGGGCAATTGGGGTTAAGTAACTTGCCCAAGGTCACACAGCTAGGTTTTGTTTGTGTGTGCATTAAGTGTCTGAGGCCGGATCCGAACTCAGGTCCTTCTGACTCCTGGGCCAACGCTCTACTCACTGCGCCACCTAGCCGCCCCTTTCCCTTTGTTATTTTTACTAGCATCATAATTTATTTTACTTTTCAAGGTTGCTTAAACATATCCTGTTATCTCTTGGCAGCTTCAGCTGGGATATGTGTAATTCACTTAAAGTATCTGGATATAGGCTGTATCCAGACCCATTGTGAGATGGAAAATTGAAGGACCTCATAGCATATAATTAGTATTTTTGCTATTTGGTTGTTTTCAGTCAAGTCTGACTCTTTGTGACCCCATTTGGGGTATTCTTGGCAAAGATAATGGAATAGTTTGCTATTTCCTCTCCAGTTCATTGTACAGATGAGGAAACTGAGTCAAGCTGGGTCAACTGACTTTCCCAGGGTCACACAGCTAGTAAGTGTCCGAGGCCAGATTGGAACTCATGAAGATGTCTTCTTGACTTCAGGCCTGGCGCTTTATCCATGGTAATGCCTAACTTCCCAATAATTAAGCTAGACTAGTAAATTTTATATGTTGATGTATGAGAGAATTGAAGGGGGCAAAAATAAGGGCTGAATTTTCCATAATTAATGAAGTCATATTTCTTGGTGCATGCCATGCTACGTGTTCTACAAATGAATGTTTTTATAGGTTGCATAGTTATGGATACACATGAAGGAAAAACAAATCATAAACAAAAAGTCCTAGTTCAAAGGGTTAATAATATCATTTATATTAGGTAACAACTTAAGTGAGAATTTTGTGCTAACATACATGGATGGAGAAGAGAAGGGAAAAAAAAACCAAAACCTTGCAACCACTCCAAGAAAATTTCAAGGAGGAAATTGAATTTTGACATTCCTTGTAGGTAGTATTGTTAAAGCTAAAAGGAAAAAAAAAGATTTCTAGGCATTAGGAGGAGTAATAAAGAGGTGTGGGATTAAATGGGAGAACTGAGCCAAGAGCCCAGATGTAGTAGAGAAAGCAAGGACAAAAACTGTTCAATAAAGGGGAGAAAGCAAAGCTACATGAAGGTTCTAAGGAGAAAGGCCATATTAGAATAATGATGGTAGGAAGAGTTAAAGGGTTGATTGTGAGTTATGATATCCAGGAAATAAAAGTTTAGGATAATCTAGTCAGGAAATACTTTCCCTAGGAATTTGTTGTGGAACTAGAGTGGAAGTGGTGATTCAGTAGTCTCATTCTTGTCTGTCTCTTCATGACCCCATTTGGGGTTTCTTGGCAAAGACACGAATGGTTTGCCATTTCCTTCTCCAGCTCATTTTGTAGATGAGGAAACTGAGGCAAGTAAGGTTAAGTGACTTGCCCATGTCATAGGACTAGTGTCTGAGTCTGGATTTGAACTCGGGTCTTCTTTAGCCTCAGTGCTCTATTCACTGTTACACCAAGCCACCCTGGAAATCAGTGGTACTTAAGTTATTCTTACAAAATGGAAAAACTTATCATTATATATGGGCTATAAAGAAGTCAAAGGTTAGTCTTGTTTAAAGAGCTAGTAACAGAACAGCGGCCTCAACAGTGACTAAGAATTTGGATGTGGGAAAATTGTAGGAAGACAGTTCTGTCTAATAATAGGTCAAACATACCTAAATTTTTCCTTTTAAAATACTGATCCACTACCCCTGACTTCCCACCACCCTTGCCTTTGTTTGATTCCTACCTTCCATTTTGTGTTTCAAAATTCCATAATATCTATGTGTTTTTCAAATACTCTTAAGAATGGTAAGTTCTCACATGTACCTGTGAACCATCTTTCTCAGGTACCTCATAGTTTCTAGGGATGACATTCTTTTTTTTTTTTTTAAAGCAATTGGGGCTAAGTAACTTGCTCAAGGTTCCAGGCTAGTTATTTTTATGTGTGGGTGCTAAGTAACTGAGGCCTGAAGGATCCCAGGTCCTCCTGGACTCGGGTGGAGCTCTTACTCACCATGCCACCTAGCCACCCCTCGGGATGACATTCTTAAGCAGGATTTTGCTTTGTTTTCCTTGGGATGGCAAAGAAGGAGATGCATTGATACCTTTTGTTTCTTTATCACCTGTAGTTCCCAATACAGCCCTTCAACCACCCACTCTGTGAGAGAAATTTTTTTATTAGAACTAAAAAAGAGGAAAACATAGATTCAGTAAAACTAACCATGTTGTTGAAAAAAATCTGACTTCATATACAATTTTTATGCCCATAGTCTCTCACCTCCGCAAAGAAGTTGGGCTGGGGGTCTTCTCATATCTTTTCTTTGGGTCCAAGCTTGCTTATCACAACCTCACAGCATTTCGTTTCAATAAATTTATTGTTCTTTCTATTTACACTGTTTAATCATGAATATTGTTTTATATATATATATATATATATATATATACATATAATTTACTAAACCCTCATAAGTTTTCCTGTATCCCTGTATTAATCATGTTTTGTTTTGTTTTTTTGGAGGGCAGTTGGGGTTAAGTAACTTGCCCAAGGTTACACAGCTAGGTTTTTGTTTGTGTGCGTTAAGTCACCGGATCCGAACTCAGGTCCTTCTGACTCCAGGGCCAGCACTCTACTCACTGCGCCACCTAGCCACCCCTGTATTAATCATGTTTTATGCCATTACATTCACATGCTACAAATTATTGAACCCACCTCTCAATCAGCAAACATCAGATGACTAAATTACTTCAAATATGCATTGAAATAAGTTGGGGAAAAATGGATTCATTTCCTGTTATTTAGTAGGCTGTCAAAACTTTTAACAATCGGGGCTAAAAATTTGTTGTTTCTCTCTGTATATATAAAATTATACATGGACTATTTTGTATTAAAGACAATTTAATGACACATGTTAAGTACCTACTATGTGTAGAGCTATACTAAGTGCTGGGTTAAGACTGAGGTTAGAAAAATCAGTCCTTGCCCTCAAGGGAGACAGTGTAGAAGGAGAAAGCTGTGGACAGCACTTTGAGGGGCACCCACTGTAAGGAACTGGGAATAGGAGAAGCCAGAGAAGGCTGGTGTATGAAGGTGGTCTAGTGTCTCTGAAGGTAAGGGAAGCAGGAATGTCAATATCAAATGCTTCAGAGAAGCCGAGGAGGAGGAAAATTGAAAAAAAAAAAAGACAGCTGGATTTGATGATTAAGAGGTCACTGGTGACCTTTAAGAGAGTAGTTCCAGTAGAATGATGAGGATAAAAGCCAATTTGCAAGGAATTGTGGAGTGAGAATTGAATATATCAGGTACAGACAAGTTTTTCAGTGTTGTCAATGAACACATTAGGAGTAAGAGATCACATACACAGCAAAAGAGAAGAGATTTAAGATTTCATCAATTTAAGATTTCATCAATATAGTAGGCACCCTCTACCAATGCAATTTGGTACCTTTTCTGCAACCTATAGTCTAAGAGAATTTTCTTAGATCCCTGAGAAATGATGTGAGTTAAGTGACCTGGGATGAAACAATCAGTAAGAGTTAGAGGTGAGACTTGGAGGTCTTTCTGACTTTGAGACTTCTACAATCAAATAGGGTATAAGGGCATTTTAGATAACTACAATGTAAAATAAAACACGATATATGCAAACAAAATACTAAGAAATGATGAAGTATGAGTAGGCTTACAGTAAATTGGAGGGAAAGTATTTTCAAAATAGGAAATGCTGTGAGCAACACAGAGGTGGAGAATCCAAGGATATGTATGGGGGCTATTAAGTAATAGTTCATTCTTGTTGAAGTATAAAATATGTGAAAGTGAGTGGCATAACATGAGACTGGAAAGGTGGCATGGTAGTAAATGCAGATAACCTTAAATGCTGGACTAAATAGTTTAGACAGCATGCTATAGATAACAGGGAACTATTAAAAACTTATGTGTATACAAGTGGCATGGTTAGCTCAGTTCAAAAAGAAGATGAATCTGTAGTAACTGTGAAGGATAGATTATGGGTAAGAATGGAGGTAAAGAAAAAGGTATTTGCAATAGTAACGTGAGAGAATTAGACTTGGAAGATCACAAATTTTAAAGAGTTAAAAGGGGGGGCGGCTAGGTGGCCCAGTGAATAGAGCACCAGCCCTGGAGTCAGGAGGACCTGAGTTCAAATCCACCTCAGACACTTAACACTAGCCGTGTGACCTTGGGCAAGTCACTTAGCCCCAATTTCCCTGCCCTCTCCCTCCAAAAAGCCAAAAAAAAAAAAAAAAGAGTTAAAAGGGATGTCAGAAGCCATCTAGTCCAACCGATATAGAGCCAAGAATCTCTCTCACTCCTACCCTCTAACATAATGATAGCTTGCATTTATTTATCTAAGGTTTACAAAGGACTTTACATATACCCGTAGCTGATCCTCACAATAGCCCTGTGAAATAGGTGCTGCTAATAGCCCTACTCTAGAGAGGATTTTTTAAAAAAAGGCTCTGGATTTAATAATTTTCCCTGGTCACACAGGTGGTAAGTGTTTAAAGCAGGATGAGAAGCTATGTCTTCCTCACTCCAAGACCAGCACTCTGCATACTCTACAAACTACCTTCTTTTCTTTAAGACCTTCTGTGAGAGAGAACCCATTATTTTCAAGGTACTTATCCACTTTTGGTTAACTTTGAATGTTAATCAACCTGTGAGCATTTAGTAGGGGATTCCAATGTGTCAGATGTTAAGCACTAAGGATATAAAGTAAGGCAAAAAACCAAATCAGGCCCTGCCCTCAAGGAACTTATATAATAAAAGCGAAGTTTTTATTTTTTTCCAGCAAGCCGAATTCTGCTTTCCTACAGTATCTCCTTATTGCTTCTAGTTTTGTTCTCTGTAGCAATGGATAACCTGTCTAATTCCTCATTGACATAGTGATCTTTTAAATCCTTAAAAGGCAGCTATCATGTTCCCACTGCCCTTTCTTCTTGAAGCTAAACATACTTCAATCACACTTTCTATCAATTATGGCAGGATCATCAGGTTCTTTACCATCCTGATTGCCCTTCTCTGGATGCTCTCCAGTTTATGTCAATGTCCTTGCTTTTAACTCATGCCCAGAATTGAGCACTGCTCCTAATATAGCCAGACTAATGCATTCATTTTGAGGAAAGCTATATTACACTGTTACTTATACCTTACTTGCAATTCACTGAAAACCCCAGATCTGGGGCGGAGCCAAGATGGCGGAGTAGAAACAGCTCTTCCAAGCCTCTCTGCCCCCAGATTCCCCACAAACTATGTAAAAAAGGACTGTGAACAACTTCTGGAGCCCCAGCACCCACAGAACGACACAGAGAAGCTAACCTCCCGCTGAGGACAGCCCAGCAGCCCTGCAGGAAGGACCAGCGCAGCAGTCTGGGAGCCGGCAGCGTGCAGAGCGCAGAGCGCAGGAGCCGAGCGGAGCCGGGCCCAGGTCCGCGTGAGCCGAGGTTTTAGCCCCAGGGCGGCAGGGCCAGCAGCCGGCTGGAGGAACCCCAGAACACCAGGAGCTGTGGCGACTCCAGAATTATCAACATAGACATGCCTAGGACAAAGTAAGAGGTTAGTATCCTATGGACTTTGGGACCTGTATTTGGGGAATGCGTCAGCTCCCTCCCCTGGGGGCTAGAAGCTGCTGAGGAGACACACCATTTTGTAGTTTTCAGAGGCAGGTCTGGCTCCCAGCCTACAAATCCTGGGGAGATCCAGCGATCAGTCTTGGGGGGTAATCGCTCTTGCTTTAACCTCCCTGGATCTGGATTGTGATCTAGGGTAGAAGTTGTGGGTGGGTTTACAGCTTGCCAGAAACGGAAGTTGCCCCCCACACGTTCGGGACGAAAATTCCTCTATCTGGCCTTAAAGCCATAGTGTGGCAACAAGCCCAAAAGTCAAGCAATTAAGTGGCAACATGCCAAGGCAAAGGAAACAGAAAAATGCAACCCTAGACTCCTATTTTGGGGGCATAGAGCGGGAAAAGGACTGTGAGGTCAGAAATCCTGCTCCAAAAGCCCCAGGGGAAAACATGAATGGGTTGCAGGCCATAGAGGACCTTAAGAAGGACTTTAAAAATCAAATAAGAGAAGTGGAGGAAAATTAGAAAGAGAAATGAGAAGGATGCAGGAAAAGTATGAAATGAGGGTCAACAGCCTGACTGAGGAAAACAACACCTTAAAAAATAGACTAACTCAAATGGCAAAGGAGGCTCAAAAGGGCAATGAGGAGAAGAATGCCTTAAAAAGTCGAATTTGCCAGATGGAAAAAGAATCTCAAAAGTTCACTGAGAAGATTCATTCCTTCAGAGTTAGACTGGAGCAAATGGAAGCTAATGACTTTATGAGAAATCAAGATGCTGTTAAGCAGATCCAAACAAACGAAAGATTAGAAGGCAATGTGAAATATCTCATGGGAAAAACCACTGACCTGGAGAATAAATCCAGGAGAGACAATTTAAAAATTATTGGACTACCTGAAAGCCATGATCAAGGAAAGAACCTAGAAATCACCCTTCAAGAAATTCTCAAGGAAAACTGCCCTGATGTTTTAGATCCAGAGGGCAAAATAGAGGTTGAAAGAATCCACCGATCACCTCCTGAAAAAAATCCCAAAAAGAAAACTCCCAGGAATATTATAGCCAGGTTCCAGAATCCCCAGATCAAGGAGAAAATACTACAAGCAGCCAGGAAGAAACAATTCCAGTGTTGTGGAAACACAATCAGAATAGCCCGGGACCTGGCAGCTTCTACACTGAGGGATAGAAGGGCATGGAATATGATATTCCAGAGGGCAAAAGAACTGGGAATGAACCCAAGGGTCACCTACCCAGCAAAACTGAGTATTTTGTTTCAGGGGAAAATATGGTCATTCAGTGGAATAGAGGACTTTCAAGCATTCTTGAGGAAAAAACCAGAGTTGAATAGAAAATTTGACATCCAGACGCAAGAAGCAAGAGATGCCTGAGAAGGTAATCAGGGAAAAGAAATCAAAAGGAACTTATCAAAGTTGAACTATTTACATTCCTATATGGAAAAGCAATAACTGTGACTGATGATATCTTTCTCACTATGAAAATAATGGAAGAAGGGGGTGTGGTCATATGAATACATATGTGAATGTGTGTGTATAAGGTTACAGTTATATATGGATAGAGGGCATAGGTTGAATTTGTTGGGAAGGGAGAATACTCAAGGGATGAAATTATGAGGTGAGAGAGGAAAGTGGCAAGAGGAGATGGGGAGAGACAGGGTAGGGTAAACTATCCCATGTAGAAGAAGCAAGGGGAAGTGGTTGCAAAGGAGGGGGAGAATAAGGAAGGCTAAAAAGACAAAACCACATTCCCATTGAATTTGGTTCAGGGAGAAAATGACATACATACTAAATGGGATATCTCAACCTGCAGCAGGATGGGGGAAGGGGGATGAGAGGAGGGATGATGGATGGGAGGGCATCCTTGGGGGGAGGGGAGGTTGGAAGTACCCACTATAGAAGAGGGACAGGATTATGTAGGGAATGGACCAGGTTGGGGGTGGGATGAGTGGGAGGGAATTATAAGCAGCCTTGTACAATATATCTACTATGATAATGTTTTGCATAGCTAGACATGTACAACATATACTGAATTGCTTATCTCCCAAGAAGGAATGGGTGACAAGGGAGGAAGGAAATGGATCTGAAATTCGAGGTCATAACATTAAATGTTTCAAATATATATAAATACTATTAGTAATACTCTTTCGCTTGTAATAGGGAGATAAGATGTGCAGGCATTGGGACACAAAGATTCACCTTCCTCTAATGGAAAAGTCGATGGGGGTATGGGAGAAGGTATGGGAGAGAGCAGATTGGAGGAAGCGATATCTTGTGGGACTACTATTCTGGGAGGTTGGATAGGGGAATAATGGGGGGAAAATGATTGTAACTCAAAATCTGGCGGAAATGAATGATGTAAAACAGAAGTTAATAAAGCATTTGTTTAAAAAAAAAAACCCAGATCTTTTTCAGGTACACTATTATCTAATCGCCCGATTTCAATATTGCTATTTTGAAATTTACTTTTTGTTTTTTTAAATTAAATTTTATGTTTATTTTTAGTTTATATCATTTATTTCCACAAGATTTTGAGTTACAAATCTTCTCCCCATCTTTCCCCTACCCACCACCCCAAAACAGTGATCCCACTGTATACCCCCTCCCCCAATATGTTCTCTCCTATATCCTCCCCCACTACCCCCTCCGACTTTCCAGTAGGACAAGATGGATCTCTATACCCCAATGCCTGTATGTCTTATTTCCCAGTTGCATGTGTGTATATATATATATGTATATTTAAACATTTTATTTTAAAACTTTGAATTCCAGATTCTTTCCCTTCCTCCCTTATCACACACCCTTATTGGGAAGATAGGCAATTCAATATAAGTTGTACACGTGTAGCTATGCAAAACATTTCCGTAGTGGAAATATTGTGAAAGACTGACTATATTTCCTTCCATCCTATCCTGCCCCCCCCCTACTTGCTCTATTCTCTAATTGGACCCTATTCCTTTTCAAAAGTAGGTGCAAATACATATGTATATACATATGCATGCATGTATACATATATGTATACATACATGTATGTATGTATGTATGTATGTGTGTGTATACACACACACTTCTATTTCCTTCAACTATTCTCATACTGAGAAAAGTTTCATAAGTTACAGTTATCATTTTTCCATGAAGGAATGTAAATAGTTCAACTTCGGTAAGTTCCTTATAATTTCTTTTCCCTGTTAATCTCATGCTTCTCTTGCTTCTTGTATCTGAATGTCAAATTTTCTATTCAACTCTGGTTTTTTCATCAAGAATGCTTGCAAGTCTTCTATTCCATTGAATGACCATATTTTCCCCTGAAACATGATACTCAGTTTTGCTGGGTAGGTGATTCATGGTTTTAATCCCAGCTCCTTTGGCCTCCAGAATATCATATTCCAAGTCCTTCAGTCCCTCAATGTAGAAGCTGCCAGATCCTATGTTATCCTGATTGTGTTTCCACAGTATTAAAATTGTTTCTTCTTGGCTGCTTGTAATATTTTCTCCTTGATCTGAGAACTCTGGAATCTGGCTATAATATTCCTAGGAATTTTCTTTTGGCAATCTTTTTCAAGAGGTGATCAGTGTATTCTTTCAACCTCTATGTAGGGCAATTTTCCTTGAGAATTTCTTGAAGGATCATTTCTAGGTTCTTTTTTTGATCATGGCCTTCAGGTAGTCCAATAATTTTTAAATTATCTCTCCTGGATTTATTTTCCAGGTCAGTGGTTTTTACCATGAGATATTTCACATTGCCTTCTATGTTTTCATTTGTTTGGATCTGTTTAATAGTATCTTGATTTCTCATAAGGTCATTAGCTTCCATTTGCTCCAATCTAATTCTGAAGGAATGATTTTCTTCAGTGAGCTTTTGATAGTCTTTTTTTATCTGGCAAATTTGGCTTTTTAAGGCATTCTTCTTCTCATTGCCTTTTTGAGCCTCCTTTGCCATTTGAGTGAGTCTGTTTTTTAAAGGTGTTATTTTCTTCAGTCAGGTTATTGACTCTCTTTTCATGATTTTCTTGCATCATTCTCATTTCTCTTCCCAATTTTTCCTCCATTTCTCTTATTTGGTTTTTAAAATCCTTCTTAAACTCCTTTATGGCTTGTAACCAGTTCATATTTTTCTTGGAAGCTTTTGGTACAGGATTTCTGACTTATTTGTCTTCCTCCCGTTCCATGCTTTGATCCTTTTTGTCCCCAAAATAGGAATCTAAACTCAGATTGTGGTGCTTGCTTTGCTTCCTTTGCTTGCTCATGTTGCCTCTCAATTACTTGACTTTTGAGCTTTTTGCCACAATATAACTCTGCTTCCAGAGAGGAGAGCTGTGTCCCAAATCACTTGGGTTTTCTCAGCTGCCGAAGGTATTAGTTGGGTGCCCTCTCAGAAGCCTACACGGGCTCTGGCACCTGGTCACATACCCCAGGACCTCCACCCTAGACAGTGATCCAGATCCAAGTGGTTTAAAACAAGAGCAATTACCCCTCAGACTGGTTCTCCTTACAATCTGTAAGCCTGGAGCTCTGAAGTAGCAACATGGTGGTGACCCCCCGCACCTCAGCCTCTTCTCCCTCTGGGGCCAGAGGTCAGACACACTCCTGGGCCCCCTGTTCCCAAAATCTACACTCACCTTTTACTTTGTCTTTGGCATTTATGGATTGATAATTCTGGAAACTGCCACAGTTGTTGGTGATCTACTCTCCTGAATTCCCTCTAGCTGTGGCTGGTTGGGCCACCCTGAGGCCAAAACCTCAGGCTTAGGCAGGGCTGGACTCTGCTCCCAGTGTGCTACAATGAACCCTTCCTGTCTGCCTGCCAGGCTGTCTTCAGTGGAAGATTTGTTTCTCTCTGTCACTTTCTGGGTTCTGTAGCCCTAAAGTTTGTTTAGAATCATTTTTTATAGGTATTTGAGGTGGTTATGGGGAGAGCCCAGGGAATTTTCCTGCTTCTATGCTGCCATCTTGGCTCTGACCCCTGAAATTTGCTTTTTGAATCCAAGTGTAAGTTTTCATATTTATTCAGTTACATTTCATTTTATTTGATTATGCCTAATATTTTATCCCCTTGAGATATTTTTGCATCTTGATTTACTATCTAATATGCTAACTATGTGCTTTAATTTGTGGCACATGCAAATTTGACATCTATACCTTTGTATAAATGCTTGATTTTTTTTAAGTCCTAAACCACACAGGACCAAGGATAAAATTCTCTCCTCATAGAAACCTTCACTAAAGTTAACACCAAATCATTAATTAGTATCTTTTAGTCTGACCATTCAACCACTTCAGAAGGTATTCACTTATAATCTTCTGTGGCCTACATTTTTAATTTTGTTCACAAGAATAGTATAGACATTTTATTGAGATCTAGAAAAACTCTACTTTTGTTATTCCCCCCAATCTACCAGTCTCATAATACTATCAAAAAAGGAAATGAGCTTGGTGGGGCATAACCAGTTCTGATGAAACTCTGCCTTTTACTTTTCTAGATATTCATAACTCTCCCTTTAATTATATATTCTAGATGTTTGCAAAGAATTGGAATTTACAAGAAGAGACTCAGAATCATGGAGTTGCCTAGTAGTTGCACAGATGGTAAGTGTTAGAGATGGGACTAGAACCTAAGACTTCCTGACTCCAAGTCTAGTACTCTGTGCCATACTTTGTGCATTTATATCTAGACATCTGAGGCCATGGATTTTTTTGCTAGCTCTTTTCTTTAATTGTGTCTTTTGTGGGTTTCTGGGTTTCTCCACTATTTGTCCCAGCATTATAGGTAATCTCTATAGTATCTAGCTTAGATAGATTTATAGGCAGTTTTCTCCCTTCCTCTTTCTTTTTAATTAAACCCCCTTTGATTAGATTTGCAAGACTCCAGGAAACTATACCTTTATAAAATGTAACTTTACCTTACTCTACTATGTACATTCCATTCCTGATACTATTATTCTTGTATTTTAAGCCAGGGGTTATAAATCCAAAACTCATTCTCAGATACCAGATTTGTAACTAAATATGCCTTTCTCGTCTGAAACTCTTGCCTTCTTTCTTGGTTAGCAATGATAGAAACACATTTGAGACCCTAAGGTCTCCAGTTTCATGACCAAGATATCATAAACTTAGTGCTTTTCATCATAATGAATTTCAAATTCCTTCTTCTTATACCATTTATGCATATGTGAATCATTAGAAAGTAAATAATAACCCTCATATTGGATACACCTTGGGTGGTTCTATATCCCTTCCTGAATATATGCCCTGGGATGAAAGCAAATCTCTCTTTTGTTATTTTGAAGTAAACATTGAATATTTTTCTTCCTCTGACTCTCACTGGGTGATTGCTCACCTGATACCATTTATTGGACTACAGTGTTATATACATATGTAAAGGAAAATCTTAAGCATGAATATGCAGGATAAGGGGTCAGTGAATGGTTTAGCTACATTATCATCATTCCTTGCATGACAAGCAACAACTTCCTCTTCAGATTGTCCAGCTGCATCCTCTTTGAGGATAGACTCATCTCTATTACTTGATTTCAAGTGCTCAGTGATCCTTCTTCTCTATCTCTTCTAATTCCTTTCATCCTCTAATTTCTTGTTGCATCAGCATTTCTCTGACTCTTAACCTCTCAGTTTTTACATTGATTTCTTTTTTCAAAATTTTCTTTTTTACATTCTTTCTTTCATTTTTTTTTAAAGAAATACATCAACTCTGATAATCCAGAGTGGAGAAATGTTCCTGGAGACCCTTTGACTTATCTTCAAGGAGGGAGACTACAGTGGTGATTATGGTAAGAAAATAAATTGAGGGATCACTAGAATAGTTGTGATAAACAGTCAACAGGACTAGCCAACTGATGGATATGGGAGGTAAGGGAGTCAGAAAAGTAATTTTCATTTTTTGAGCATTAGTTACTGTCAGAAACTGGGAAGTCAGGAAGAACAGATTTTCATAGAAATATAATAATTTAGTTTTTGGTATATTAGGTTTAGGGTACAATAGTATATTCAAGTGAGATAATCCATAGAGAATAAGAATCTGTCTGAGGGATATTAGGAGTAGGTACATAAGTTTAGGAGTCATTCACATAGAAGTCGTGTTAGCAAATGAGAGAGTAAGTGGAGAAGTAGAGAAGAGGACTGAGGAGGTAACCTTTCCAAATGTAAATATTACAGTGTTGGAAAGTAGAATGAGAGCCAGGAAAGGAGTCAGAGTAGAAGTAGTTTACAAGGTAGAAGGGGAACCAGGAAAATGTGATGTCCTATAAGACAAGGGAAGAGAGATTATCAAGGAAAGATTACCTTCAGTATCAAATTCTGGAAAGAGGTCAAGGGGAATTGAGACAGAACAAAGGACATTAAACTTGGATGTTAGGAGGTCATTCAAGATATTAATGACAGCAATTTCAGTAGAGTGGTGAAGCCATATCTGGAGGGGTCAAAGAGTGGGTGTTGAAGTGGAGACATCAGTTATAGAATCCTTTCTAAAAGTTTGTTTGGGTTTGAAAAGGGAGTAGGGCAGTGGGACTACAGGTTAAAGGAAAAGGAGTGTGTGTGTGTGTGTGTGTGTGTGTGTGTGTGTGTGTGTGTGTGTGTGTGTGTAGATAGAGAGGGAGGGAAGGAGGAAGGTAGGTAGATAGGTAGATGAGGAGACAGTAGAGAAGACAGAGATTAAAGATGGCTTGAGAAAGATAATGATTGATGGTGCAAAGGTCCTGAAGAAGTAGAAAGGAATGGGATTAAACCATTTTCTCAGTTTACTTTGGTTCCATTTCAGCTTCTAGAAAGAGTCACTTTGCAGGGATGTTTGTAATGTAATGATAATGATAATAAGAATAACCACTAGCACTTAGTGTGCCTTAAAGTTTTTAAAGTGCTTTACAAATATTATCTTTGATTTTCACAAAAACTCTGGAAGATTGGTGCCATTATTCTCCCCATTTTATAGATAAGGAAACAGAGGCAGACACAGGTTCAGTGAATTGCCCAGGGTCAAGCAGCCTGTAAGTGTCTGAGGTCAGATTCGAACCCAGGCCTTCTTGATTCCAGGTCCAGTATGCCACCCACTGAGCCACCTTGCCACTTAACAACTTTCATCCTCTATATGCTTCCTGCAACAAGCAGCAAACCAAAAAGCAGAAAGAACAGAATATGAAGAAGAGACATGAAGATCTTCTCCCTTGCATTGCAAATTATCAGGGCCTAATTTGACCCTTAAAAATAAAAGGCTGTCTTAATTTAGAAGAACTGTTGTTTTCCTATCTCTTATACTGACACTTGACTTTTAACCACTGGCCAAATTTCTAAGAAACAATTTATAACAAACTCAATCCAATGAACAGTGTTCAAACAAGTGCTTTAATACCTGTCACCCTGAAAACCAGTATGCTCCTATATAGTGACGCTGCACTTAGTCTCTAGTCATTTATTGACAAAATCATCTCAAAAAGTAATAATTCAGAGACTTGCTTTCAATAAGTTGATAATTTTTATGGTTCTTGAAAAGCCTTTTTTTCATGGTTGTTGGAAGAATCTTTGTGGCCAGTATCATGTTAGTGTCTCATTAGTTCTAACTCAAAGTACAAAGACAAAGTGAAAAATGGTCTCTGCCATTAAGAAACTTAAACTCTAATGATTTTAACCTGTAAAGAGATAAGTGTATGTGTGATCATTTGAGAATGAGGAGGGCACTAGCAACTCCAGGGGATCAAGAAAGGCTTCTTGTTGGAGGTGGCACATGAACACTATGTTTGATCAACACACTCTACTTATTTCTATGCAGATTTGTTAAGTAGATCATTTAAAAGCCTTGAAACATGTTTTAAAACATCAATTAGGTCAAATATTTAATTTTAGCTTAATTTTACATTTTTATAGATTCAATTTAAGTTGATATATGATAAAAAGAAAGTACAATGAAGACTGTATATTAATAGTTTGTATTAATGAATGTGACAAGACACAAAAGCCTTAGTGAGTTTTTTTGTGCAGAACAATTATTGTGAATAGAAGTATGAAGCCAGCAAAACTGAAAGAACAATTCACATCTGTCTGTCCTGTAAATGCATCTTATTGATATAGGTTCTTTCTGTGAAAAGAAGTTCAATTTGAAAAAGCTGGGATTGGTTCAAAACTTAGATTTGCTATTTCCTAAAAAAAATTTTTTTTGACACATCCTGTAAATTTCTTACTGGATTGCCAAACCAAACAGACCTCACACTATCAGAGAGACTTTATAGAAGGACTAAAACAGAGGGGAAAAAGGTAAGTGCTTCATTGTCATATGAAATGATATGTTCTAAGATAGTCTATGTTAACATGAAGGTCATTGAGGAATTGAAAGCCTTGCCATCCCCTTCAGTATGCAACTGGCTGAGACTATAGACATTATAGACAATGTAGCCAGTTTTTTGTTTTTGCTCACTATGCCATCAAAGAATAATTTTTGATGGTATACTAATGACATAAAATAATTTTTATTTTGTAAGTCCCTATGAGAAACAACAAGGGCCACTGACATTTTAGAAATGGTAGGGGTTTTTCCCCTCTCCCAAACAAAATTTTGACTTGAAAGAAAAGCCTCATACTTTTTGTAAATGTGGAATTCCTTGTTTGGTAACATGTCTATTTAATTTAATGACATTTAATGAAAAAAGCAGCTCCTCATCCCATTGTCACTTTTTTTTTTAATGGTAGCATGATGCTGGAAACAAAGACTCTTCCAACAACCCTGAAAAAAGTCTTATCAAGAGCCATAAAAGTTATCAACTTATCAAAAGCAAGTCTCTGAATCATCCCATTTAAAAGATGATTTTGTCAATAATGACAGCAGATTAGGTAGTGAAGTTTGTATTATATTTGTATTATACCATACAGAGGTATACTGGCTTTCAAGATGACAAATCTCAAAGTACTTGTTTGAAATAAATATAGAAGTTTCACTTTTTCTGAAAGGAAAAATCCAGTGTTGGAGCACTTTGAAAAGGAGGGATTTTATTTACTGGTTGGCTTATCTAGATTACATTAATTTGTTAACCACATGAATCATAAAAAATGAATTCAAGATCCTAAAGTCATTATTATGGATACTTCTGAAATATTACAAACTTTCTTGGCCAAGGAGGAAAAAAGAGTAGAGGTTGACATCTATGAAAAACTTCCAAATGTTGGTAAAAGCACTTTATCAATCTGGAGTTGAGATAAAAAGATTCTCTATCAATTTTTCTGAAAAGAGATATCTTGCAAATACCTGGAAAGAATTAGAACACTTTTTTGGGGGGAGGAAATGGGCTAGGCAGGGTTAAATGACTTGTCCAGCTAGTAAGTACCAGGTATTTGAGGCCAGATTTGAGCTCAGGTTCTCCTGAGAATCCAGGGCTGCTGCTCTATCAACTGCACCACTTAGCTACCCTAACTTAGAATACTTTCAAAAGTTATTTCTATCTTCACAGCATTAAAGCTGAATGAACCATAGATTCATAATCCCTTTCTTTCTGATATAAACTTAAAGATGTTGACCTAGCCAAGGATGGACTCAAAAAGCCTTGGAGAATTCTGGTATTCCTTGAGGATACCCTTATCCTCACTTTATAAAGAGAACTATAGAGGTGTTAATTTTCATTTGCAACAATATCTCTTTGTTAATAGAGATTTTCAATATGTAATCATCAAAACAAAAAGTAAAAATCAATTAAATGTCCAACATTGCATGCTTGTTTGTTACATTGTTAAAGACTACCCCACAGTTTAATATTCTTATTGATGAGGAGAAAATAGCCTTCATGATGTATCTTTCTTTAAAATTTAAAATTTAACACCTATATTTTAAAATGTATTTCCTTGTAATTTAGTGTATTAGTAAAGAAGCATATATTACTGTTTCACAAATTTCTTTAAAAGACTTTTTATAACTATTTTAACATAACCAGTTTCCTTTGTCATCTCTTTTATTTTATGTGTTTAAAATATTATTGTGAAAAGTCTACCATATTTGCCAAAGAGGTCCATGACAAATAGAAGACTAAGACAGTTGAAATGGAAAAAAAAACAACAAGGGCATATTAAATTATTTCTTCCCTACCTTAACCTTCTCCTCTCTGCACTGAGCAGCCTTTGTTAGATTAGCTAAAGAAAACAAGATTGGTTAATCTCGATTCTTTCCCTAGAGCACATGGCTATGGTCAGATTACAATAATGCTAAATTATCCTATAGTCCTCAAAACTGACTCTTAAACCATAAATTTTCACATTCTATTTCATTTAAGCATTATATGGAATCATTTTGACCTAGATCAGTGGAGGAAGTATCTTCACCTATGAGATCAGAAATAATGAATGATTTCTTATTGGGGCACTCGTAGTAAAGCTACAGAACAATGAAGGGTCCACCAGACCTTCTGAGATGGGGAGAAAAAAGAATAGCAAAGAATTAAGAATTAAGAATTAAGCTGCAAATTCATGACCTATTTTTAGCTAATTCCTAGCTAACTAGGGATTGATAGAATCTGAGTAGTATGTGAAGAATCTTCTCAGAGTGAATAATACCAACAAGCAGATTAGTAAATTGGTGAACTAGAAAAACCCAAACCTGTACAGGAAGCCAATTTTTATTAGTCATTATAATCAAAATTGGAATTTCCAACCCATTTTGCCTTTGTTTGGTATGTTGTACAGTATAATCTCATTACTTTGACCCCTCCTATAGAAGTTTTGAAGAGTTGACTGTATATGTGCTTGATTGACATATACCTTTGTACCACCTATGAAAAACAGGTTTGCTACACAGAATATATAATGTCATTTAATTTATTTAGAGAGAACAAGTACTTCAGGAATTTTAGAAGTATTTGCTTATATGTAAGAAAACTGATATGCTCCAGTTAAAGATCGTTCTTTGAAGTAAGTGTCAAGATGTTACCTTAGATAACCTTTGGTTTGCCTACTTTAAGTTACTGTGTGGAACTGGAAATCAATATTTTAAAAAAATTTTGTTCATTCATACTGGCACATCCCCAGTTAGCAAGGATTATTTAGGTTTTTCCAAATGTCAAAATGCCTTCAATTTCTAATCATAATGAGTACCATATCTTTTTCTCCACCTTTGATTGAATACCAATATTTTCTAGAACTACTTTATTCTTTTGCAGATTTACAGCTCAAAAACCTGCTTTACCCCCAAACTCTCTTAGTTTTTCCTATTTTAAACTTCCCTTTTCAGAAATAATACAATAAAAATGACTAAATGGCTAGAAAATATAGAAAAACTATAAGGAAAAATGAAAATAATTTTGCCTACACTATAAGAAGTAGATAAATGACCTAATAATACTCTTTATATGGATTACAGCAACTTAAAGTTTTTTACTTTTATTATTTTCTACAATGGGAGTAAATGGCTTTAAATTACAATGTCAGTACTTGAATGGATACAAGATCACGTAGGTGTCAACTACAACCTTATGCGACTTCTCAGTCTGGGGAAAAGGAACAAGATCAGAGGGAACTTCTACAGTATATAGCAAGAAAGGCTGGAAGGGGTAGGGAGGAGAGAAGGGAATAAGCACTGATATAGCTCTTTCTATATGTAGGCAGCTTCATGATTTCCATTTTACAATTGAAGAAGGTGAGACAAAGAGAATTTAAGTGACTTGTTCAGGGTCATATATCTAGTAAGTGTCTGAGACTGAATTTTGTTTTGCTTTTTGGAGTGGGGGGAGGCAGGGAACTTGGGGTTAAGTGAGTTGCCCAAGGGCCCATGGCTAGTGTGTTAAGTCTCTGAGGCTGGATTTGAACTCCAGGCCGGTGCTCTATTCCCTGTGCTACCTAGCACCCCAGAGACTGAATTTGAACTCAGATATTCCTTACTCCAGATCTAGAGCTCTATTCCAGCATATCGCCAGCTGCCTCTAGAAGAGGTAAGAAGATTTTTTAGTTTTTAGTTTTGGGAGGGGGGCAAGGCAAGGCAATTGAGGTTAAGTGACTTGCCCAAGGTCACACAGCTAGTAAGTGTCAAATGTCTGAGGCTGGTTTTGAACTCAGGTCCTCTGGACTCCAGAGCCTGTGCCCTATTCATTGTACCACCTAGCTGCCCCTAGGAAGTTTTTAAATGGCTGCTTGACACATGCTCACAGATAAGAGATGCAGTTACCTTTATACTTGGTTTTTGGCAGTGGCAACTGGCACTTGGAAATGGCCAAATCAAAGATTCAGACAACTAGTTCATCTTGTGAGAAAAGCCTTCAACAAATAACTAAAGCTTTCCTTCAAGAGCTCTCAGCAGATGATTGCTTATAAGGAACAAACAGATATAACAAAGAAGCAGTTGGTCATGAGACCTTGAATAAAAACACAGGACAATAAAGTTCTCACTCTTAGCAAATATGAAGGACAAGAGGAATTTCCTAATGACCCATGAGGGTGTTCCATCAGAATCAATTAACAACTATACATACTGGTGCAGAGAAAATGGAAACAAACATTTCCAGGAAAAAAATGAAAGAAGTATTTCAAAGTAACAACAAATTGCCTTTGAAGAGGCAGAAAAGAAGTCTGGAATTTGGCTATTGATTCATAGAATGATAGAATTAGAGCTAGAAAGAATCTTAGAACCAAAGGTGAAAAGGACCTCAAAGGCTATCTAGTTCAACCCCCTCAGTTTACACATGAAGAAACTGAGACCCATGGATAGGTGAGTCAGTCAAGGTCACACAAAAAGAGAATGGGATTTGAACACAAATCCTGTGACTCCAGATCCAGGACTCCTCCTGTTCTGCAAAGTTGAAAAGTGGAATAATGTGATATGTAGAAGAAAGACAAGAACAAGCACTGAATACTTATAGTAGAATATAACTCTGTGAGAACAAGGCCCTTTTCTTTGTATCCCCAGAGCATAACTACACCCTGGACAAAGCAGATGCTCAATAAATATTGAATTTAATTAAATTGAATACTTGGTGCTGAATGATAGGTATGTATTTTTTCCAGAAGAAGGTGACTAGGCTAGTGAAAAGACTAGCCACCATGCCACGGGAGGATGGGTTGATTGGCAGTGGTTATACTGAATATTTGAAGGGCAGTCAGAGTGAAAAAGGATTTAGTATAAAAGGATTTTGTCACATAGTACAGCTCTAGGAAGTGATGGGCGGAAGCTATATAGACAAATTTAGGCTCAATTGAAGGAAAATTTTCTTAACAAGAGATATCACAAAGAGGAATGTGTTATCTTGGGAGTTAGTGGATATTCTTTCTGTCTCTGTTTGTATTTGTCTGTCTCTCTCCTAGATAACCATGTATTCCTATTCACGTGTGAATTGGAATACCCCTAAAATTCCCTGTCTGCTCTGTTACAGGTGTTTCAATAAAATCCTTCATAGAAGAACTGAATACCCTTGATAAGGTTTATGAAGGCAGAATAGAATTGGACAGTCACCACCTTATTTCTGGAAGCAGCCTCTCTTAATGCAGCCCAAGATTGTATTAAATTTTGGCGACCACATCATGATTTCCAACTCATATTCAAGAAGTTCTAAATTCACCTATTTGTACTATCTTTTACCCATCTCTCTCCAACTTTAATACAAGGACAGCATGATAGACTGTCCATAATTTGATGACTTCTATCTATGTGTAACACCCCCTTGGGGATACTTGGAAGTGGAAGAATCCTCCATCAAGCATTGTCAAGGAGATGCCACATATATGTGTCTCTATTATTCCTCTGACCTAACATTCTAGGGAGCTGGTAAAAAAAAAAGGAAATGAAGTTAATGTGGCATGGTCTGCACTTGATGAAGCCATATTGTTATTTATTGCTACTTTCATTTCTATGTATCATGAACAATTAAGAATTTTTCCAGGAACTGAAGTCAAGGTTACTGGTTTATAATTTGAAAGAGAGATTAGATTTGCTTTGTCTGACTTTAAATATAGAAACAATGAACAGTGGTTTGAGGTTGCAGATTTAGGCTTGATACAAGAAAAAAAAAGTTCCTAACTATTAGAGCTAACAAAAGAGGAATGCACTGCCATAGTGGATAGTGATTTTCCTATCATTAAAGATATTCAGTGGAGGATGGATGACGACATGTCAGGGGCATTGCAGATGGTATTCTCGGAGGTCAGGTACCAGTTAGGCTACATGTTATCCAAGGAAGGATCTTTTCAAATCTGAAAATCAGACTCTAAATTGGTCCTGAACTTGTTTTAGATTTATTTAATTTTTTTTTGCATTGCTTTGCATTAAGACCCCTTTAATTGTCTTGTTACTCTGTTTTTGTTTGTTTTTGGCACAGTTTTTCTCCAGCTATATATATTACTTTCAAAGCTGTTTCCCTTGTATTTATTCTCTTCAAAACTTTATAACAGATGCCACTAGGTGGCAATAGAGAATTACACAGGACTAAAGAAGCATACTTCTAAGGATTAGAAGAGAAAATGGACTTTTTCTTTTTCTTGCCAGAAATAGCCTTTTATTTAGTTGTGCTTGAAAACTTAATCTCTAAACAAAGCACATCAAATGAATACAAACACATTTTAGAATTGAATAGTAAAGTTGAACTGGTAACTTTATATCTTCTCTTTAGATTTGTTCTTTTATTTTGTTCAACACCCCGATTCTGTGTATAGCTTTGGGGGAAAAAATCTTGCCTTTTGACTCAGTTTTCTTTTTTTTTCTTTTTCTTTTTTTAATTTTTATTGCACATCACTCATTTATTATGGTGAACAACAAAAAAGGGGAGGCGGGGTTAGGTTAGTACAGTTATGCTAAAACTGATGAGGACCCAGGTGGCTGGACATGAAGTGGAAGGCAACTGGACACTGAGACACTTCAACATGATCTAGGGGCTTTTTACTGCCACAGAACAGAGCAGGGGCTGTAAAACACAATGAGATATACTAGTCCACCCCCCCTTAGAAATCAAAGAACTCTCCCTTCTCTGACATATCTTGAGATCTCTGATGACTACCAAGAGGGACAGTTTAATTTCAAAAGTCACTAATAACCAGCCTAGAAGGGTCTTTTGTGAAAGCAAATGTGACAAATATTGGGACATAATCTCAACCTCTCAAATCCATTTTTCTTGGATTAGGGAGGAAATAAGACTTTCATGATTTGTTAAATAACCACCAGAGTTATAGGTAGCTTACTACAACAGCGCCTGAGAGGGCTGCCCTACCTGCAGGACTGGCTCATAGCAATAACTGGACCAACTGCTTCTTTCAACTCCCCACATTGGTCATTTCTTACTATGTCCCCATCCCTAACCCCTAACCAGGTCCTTACTGAGCCAAACCAGCCAGGAGGCATTTTGACTAATGTGGTTGAGGGGAAGGGCAACAAGAGAGAAAAGAATTGGTCTGAAACAGGGAGAAAATGAGAAAAGGAGCCATCGGCCCCTCACCTGCAGCTATGTGTTATGTTCCCTATGGCTATGGTCAGTGTGTGGAGCAGGCAGGGGAGAGATGTGGTGGGACAGTGAGAAGGGAAGGACCTGGCTACTGCTGGCACATGCTGGTAGCCTGCTTTCACTTCTTGGCCTTGCCTTGGGCTGCCACAGCCTCCATGGCTTTGCGAACGGTCTCTTCATCCCCGAGGAACTGCGTGGGCTTGACGTGTTTCAGATTCTTGTCCAACTCATACATGATGGGAATGCCAGTGGGCAAATTCAGCTCCATGATTGCTTCTTCAGAAAGACCCTCAAGATGCTTAACAATCCCTTGAAGACTATTGCCATGAGCTGCAATCAGAACACATTTTCCTTCCTTGATCTGGGGGACAATTTCTTCATTCCAGAAGGGTAGAGCCCGGGCAATGGTGTCTTTCAGGCTCTCACAGGAAGGCAGCTGATCCTCAGTCAGATCTGCATAGCGTTGGTCCTTGCTGATGTTGCTGTAGAAGGGGTGGTCGGGCTCCATTGGAGGTGATGGGTGCATAGGATCACCGCCAGATCTTCACCTGGGCTTCACCATGCTTAGCAGCTGTCTCCGCTTTGTTGAGGCCTGTCAGACCTCCATAATGCTGCTCATTGAGGCGCCAAGTCCTCACTACAGGCAACCACATCTGGTCAATGGCATCTAGTACTGTCCAAAGGGTACGAATTGCTCTCTTCTGGACAGAGGTGAAGCAGATATCAAATTCATAGCCAGCATCTCGCAGGGCTTGGCCGCCGCGCTTGGCCTCCTCGTGCCCGGCGGGGCTCAGATCCGCGTTGTACCGGCCGCTGAAGCGGTTCTCCAGGTTCCAGGCGCTCTCTCCATGGCGAATTAGCACCAGCTTATAGGCGGCCATGGCGGGGCAGAAGCTTGAGACAGTGGGGGGATAGAGGAGACCAGCAGACAGACGAGCCCGCACTCGACTCAGTTTTCTTTTAAAAACCACAGTGGTCTCTCTAAGAGTCATAAAATCTCAGAGTTGGGAAAGACCATTTTATTTCATCATAAGCTATTAGACCATGAGCTAATTGGGTATGACTTTTTTTTTTTTTTAAATCTTTCTGCCCTCAGGACTTAACATAGTGCCATGTTCATTTCAGATACTCATTAAATGTTTGTTTATTAAATTCCCTTATCATGATTTCTTCAAACATGATATTTATGGCAGAGCCAAGATGGCGGAGTAGAAACAGCTCATCCAAGCCACTCTGCCCCCAGATTCCCTCCAAACTATGTAAAAGGGAACTCTGAACAACTTCTGGAGCCCCAGCACCCACAGAACAACACAGAGAAGCTAACCTCCCACTGAGGACAGCCCAGCAGCCCTACAGGAAGGACCAGTGCAGCGGTCTGGGAGCCAGCAGCACGCAGCGCACAGAGCACGGGGAGCCGAGCCCAGGTCCCCGTGAGCCGAGGTTTTAGCCCTAGGGTGGCAGGGCCAGCAGCTGGCTGGAGAGACCCCAGAACACCAGCAGCTGTGGCGACTCCAGAATTATCAACATAGACATGCCTAGGACAAAGTGAGAGGTTAGTGCCCTATGGACTTTGGGACCAGTATTTGGGGAATGCGTCGGCTACCTCCCCTGGGGGCTAGAAGCCACTGAGGAGACATGCCATTTTGCAGTTTTCAGAGGCAGCTCCAGCTCCTGGCCTGCGAACTGTAGGGAGATCCAGTGATCAGTCTTGGGGGGGTAATCGCTCTTGCTATAACCTCCCTGGATCTGGATTGTGATCTGGGGTGGAAGTTGTGGGTGGGTTTATAGCTTGCCAGAAACGGAAGTTGCCCTCCCACACGTTCGGGATGAAAATTCCCCTATCTGTCAGCAAAGACATAGTGTGGCAACAAGCTTAAAAGTCAAGTAATTAAGTGGCAACATGCCAAGGCAAAGGAAACAGAAAAATGCAACCCTAGACTCCTATTCTGGGGGCATAGAGCAGGAAAAGGACTGTGAGGTCAGAAGTCCTGCTCCAAAAGCCCCAGGGGAAAACATGAGCGGGTTGCAGGCCATAGAGGACCTTAAGTAGGACTTTAAAAATCAAATAAGAGAAGTGGAGGAAAAATTGGAAAGAGAAATGAGAAGGATGCAGGAAAAGTATGAAATGAGGGTCAACAGCCTGACTGAGGAAAACAACACCTTAAAAAATAGACTAACTCAAATGGCAAAGGAGGCCCAAAAGGGCAATGAGGAGAAGAATGCCTTAAAAAGTCGAATTTGCCAGATGGAAAAAGAATCTCAAAAGTTCACTGAGGAGATTCATTCCTTCAGAGTTAGACTGGAGCAAATGGAAGCTAATGACTTTATGAGAAATCAAGATGCTGTTAAGCAGATCCAAACAAATGAAAGATTAGAAGGCAATGTGAAATATCTCATGGGAAAAACCACTGACCTGGAAAATAGATCCAGGAGAGACAATTTAAAAATTATTGGACTACCTGAAAGCCATGATCAAAGAAAGAACCTAGAAATCACCCTTCAAGAAATTCTCAAGGAAAACTGCCCTGATGTTTTAGATCCAGAGGGCAAAATAGAGGTTGAAAGAATCCACCGATCACCTCCTGAAAAAGATCCCAAAAAGAAAACTCCCAGGAATATTATAGCCAGGTTCCAGAATCCCCAGATCAAGGAGAAAATACTACAAGCAGCCAGGAAGAAACAATTCCAGTGTTGTGGAAACACAATCAGAATAGCCCGGGACCTGGCAGCTTCTAAACTGAGGGATCAAAGGGCATGGAATACGATATTCCAGAGGGCAAAAGAGCTGGGAATGAACCCAAGGGTCACCTACCCAGCAAAACAGTATTTTGTTTCAGGGGAAAATATGGTCATTCAGTGGAATAGAGGACTTTCAAGCATTCTTGAGGAAAAAACCAGAATTGAATAGAAAATTTGTCATCTAGACACAAGCAGGAAGAGATGCCTGAGAAGGTAATCAGGGAAAAGAAATCAAAAGGAACTCATCAAAGTTGAACTATTTACATTCCTATATGGAAAAACAATAATTGTGACTGATGAAATCTTTCTCAGTATGAAAATAATGGAAGAAGGGGGTGTGGTCATATGAATACATATGTGAATGTGTGTGTATATGGTTACAGTTATATATGGATAGAGGGCATAGGTTGAATTTGTTGGGAAGGGAGAATACTCAAGGGATGAAATTATGAGGTGAGAGAGGAAAGTGGCAAGAGGAGATGGGGAGAGACAGGGTAGGGTAAACTATCTCATGTAGAAGAAGCAAGGGGAAGTGTTTGCAAGGGAGGGGAAGAATAGGAAGGCAAAAAGGCAAAACCACATTCTCATTGAATTTGGTTCAGGGAGAGAATGACATACATACTAAATGGGATATCTCAACCTGCAGCAGAACAGGGGGAAGGGGGATGAGAGGAGGGATGATGGATGGGAGGGCATCCTTGGGGGGAGGGGAGGTTGGAAGTACCCACTATAGAAGAGGGACAGGATCATGTAGGGAATGGACCAGGTGGGGGGTGGGATGAGTGGGAGGGAATTATAAGCAGCCTTGTACAATATATCTACTATGATAATGTTTTGCATAGCTAGACATGTACAACATATACTGAATTACTTATCTTCCCAGAGGGAATGGGTGACAAGGGGGGAAGGTAATGGATCTGAAATTCGAGGTCTTAAGATTAAATGTTTCAAATATATATAAATACTATTATTAATACTATTTTGCTTGTAATTGGGAGATAAGATGTGCAGGCATTGGGACACAAAGATTCACCTTCCTCTAATGGAAAAGTCAAAGGGGGTATGGGAGAAGGTATGGGAGAGAGCAGATTGGAGGAAGTGATATCTTGTGGGACTGCTATTCTGGGAGGGTGGGTAGGGGAAAAACAGGGGGGAAATGATTGTAACTCAAAATCTGGCAGAAATGAATGATGTAAAACAGAAGTTAATAAAGCATTTGTTTAAGAAAACATGATATTTATGCCTTTTGTCATAGCTTTTTGCAGGTAGCATGATCCTTAAATTTTCTCTCTTTATTGTGTTTTCCAGGTCAGTTTTTGATATGAGGTAATTTCCATTTTCTTCTATTTTTTTCCAGTTTTTTTCTTTGTCTTGGTATTTCTTGTTGTCTCATGGAGTCATTAATTTTTATTCCATTATAATTTTCAAGGAGTCTGTTGCTTAGGTAGAGATTTGTATCTTTGGGCTAAGCTATTGATTCTCTTTCCAGATCTTTCCTTGAGTATTTTCATTTCACTCATGAAATAACTTTTTAACTCTTTCAAATTCTTTTTTTTTATTTGGAAGGGGTAAGGCCAGGCAATTGGGGTTAAGTGACATGTCCAAGGTTACACAGCTAGAAAGTGTCAAGCGTCTGAGGCTGGATTTGAACTCAAGTCCTACTCAACTCCAGGGCTGGTGCTCTATTCACAGTTCCACCTAGCTGCCCCTCTCTTTCAAATTCTTGCTTCATTTCTCCTAAGCACTCTCGTAAAAGTAGTGCCCAAACTGTGTTTTACTTTTGCTTGAAGATATTTTGGAGTCATTATCTTATCCGGAGTTTCAGTCTTGCTCATGCCTATCACAATTCCTACAATAATAACACCTTATAATAGGATTCTTCATTTGTTTACTCATTTTTTCCGGTCATGTATGCCATGTAAAACCACGCTCTACATATTTTGGGAGGGAATTTCTGGGCCTTGCCTGGAGGTGTTTGGTTTTCTCTTGCATCTTCTTGCTGCTGCTTTCTCTGGGAATTTAGAGCTGTGTTCTTCAAGGATCTCAAAGGTAGATCAGGTTGAAGATTCATAAGCTTTCAGTGTGTTCACAGTGATATAAGATATAGCCAGAGTCTATCCAGTTCTAAGCTTTGCAAATTCTTGACCTGGGTTTGAATCTAAGCAACCTGATTGTAGGCTTGCCCCATTTGGAGATCTAGTAGACTGCTTCTAGATTCAACAACTATTAAATAATTGGATAACTGCAGATTTAGAGTCAAAGAACTGTTGTTTTCTTTTTAGTGTGAGTTCCCTTCCATGGTTATTCTGTCACAGATTTCAGATCCAGCTAGAGGTTAGATCTGAGAACCCAATCTACTCCTGGGGTCAAATTGAATTCCTTGCTCAGTACACAGCCTTAAACCTACAGCTACTCCTAGCCCTGGCTCACCATTTCTAGATGGAGGTCCCCTCCTCAATCTAAATGGCATCTGTAACTCTGTCAGTGTTTATTATTGTTCCTGCACAGCCTCAAGCCCTGCCATGGTAGGACCAGGACCCCTAGGACACAGCCCTGGCTATTTACTGCTAGACACCTAGTACCTTCCTGGTTAGGCCCAGCTCCCAATGTCCATAGGCATCTCTTATCTCCTTATGCCAACATGGTCTGGGGGAAAATGACCATGATTTTTCCTTGGATTTCCCCATTTCTCAGTAAGGAGTTGGTCTGGTACATTTTCTTGATTGAATTAACTACTCTGTTCATATCACTTTGTTCATGCCCTCTGCTCAAAAATCTTGAGTGGCTATTGTCACTGAATTATTGCCTTCCAAATAAAGTTCAAACTCCTTTGCCTGGCATTCAAAGCTTTCAGTCATCTAATATCATCCTGTCTCTCTAGCCTTTATATTAGTCCTGTCCATTACTCTAGTTCTAGTCAAACGGGATTGTTGACTGTTCTCAAAATGTGTGATGTGTTTTCCATAGAATATAAGTTGTGTATAATAAGTGCATAAAAAAGATATCTTCCAGGAAATTATTTATTGGAAAAAGAACTAACAAGTATTAAGAGCAAGAGACAAAATGTAGACACATTTGCTACAATGGAATCTGCACAATATTAAGACCTAAAGGAAGACATTAAAAATTCTTGGTAGCTCCTCTATGGAGAATTTAGGGGAGCAAGGATACAAGAGCCATAGTAATTTTTAATTGTTAGCTATAACCTATTTTCATCCACTGTACATTCCTACCCCCACCCCATGTATCTCTGTGTCTGTCTGTCTCTGTCAGCTTCTTTTTGATTTCTTACAGACTGAGGTGCTAATATTTACAGCTGTATATACACATATGCATATATATGTATTATTTACACACATACATATAAATAAAATCACTGGAAGTAATGTTGGTATTTCATTTTGGGGAAACACTGGAAATGTTTTGAATTTTCCCAAATAAACCATATGTTTTCTCTTTTCCTGTTTTTATTCTAGGACCAGTTAATTGTCACATTGCAGTGTCTATTTCAAGTGGCATATACTGATGAACTAGTTCTGTGGACTATCCCACTGCATATTTTAATGTGGACAGTAAGCATTCTTTCATTTGATTTTTCCTATTAGGCAGATAGAACTGTCTTGAGTGATTGTGGATCTCAGTTACCTATTTTTGGTAGTAATAGGGTCCATAAATCTTCCATTTGTTTGGTATGCTTCCCTTTTTAGTTATCCTGAAATAGGAAAAGCACTGAAAACATATAAAACATGGGAAATAATTTATTATTTTTCTGGTAAGTCAGTGATCTCATCAATATGGGAAAATATGGTATCAGGAAACACCCTCTGCCATTTTAGGTAGTTCTTTGCTCTGCAATGTAGACTTAATGAATTCGCCAGGACATTAAGTTGCTTGCCCAGATTCATCCATTCAGCATGTGTCAAAAGTAGGACTTAAGCCCAGGTTTTCCTGAATCTGGAAAAATTTATAATCATTATTATTCATAATGACCACCATTATGAATAAATGTGATTAAGAATAGAGATAGAGATAGGGACTGGGAGATTTATTTTCTGATATTGGCCCAGCCCTGAAATTCTGGTAAGATATAGGTTATGTTCAGTGGGCAAATTGAAAGTATGACAGAAGGAGGGGGGCAGAGCCAAGATGGTGAAGTAGAAACTGCACTTCCATGGTGCTCCAGCCCACACCACTTCCAATCTATGTAAAAGGGGGACTCTGAACAAACTCTGGAGCTACAGAGCCCACAAAATGACACAGAGAAGCTAACCTCTCACTGAGGACAGCCTGGAAGCCCAGCAGCCCAGCAGGGAGTGGCCAGCTTAGTGCTCTGGGAGCCAACCCCAGGCCAATGTGAGTCAGAGGTTTTAGCCCCGGGTGGCCTGACCAACAACCAGCTGGAGGGACTCCAGATCACCAACAGCTATGGTGTTTCCAGAATTACCAACACATAGATGCCAAGGATAAAGTGAGAGGTCAGTACCCTGTGGATTTTTGGACCGGTACTTGGGAATATGTTGGCCGCTTCCTCTGGGGGTGAGAAGAGGCTGAGACACTGAGCAGCTTGCACCATGATGCAGCTTCAGTTCCTTACCTGTGGATGGCAGGGGGAATTCAGTGATCAGTCTGGGGGGTAATTGCTCTTGCTTTAACCTTCTTGGATCTGGATTGTGGTCTGGGGTGGAGGTCTTGGGGTGTGTGAACAGTTTACCAGAGCATGTGGAGGCTTCAGAGAGGGCACCCAACTAATACCTCCAGCAGCTGAGAAAACCCAGGCGTTTGGGATGAAAGCTCCCCTGGCTGGTGGCAGAGTCCTACTGTGGCAACAAGCCCAAAAGTCAAGTAATTGAATGGCAACATGCCTAGGCAAAGGAAACAAAATAAGCAGAAAAATTCAACATTAGACTCCTATTTTAGGGGCAAAGAGGATCGAAGCATGGAACAGGGGGAGGATTGGGAGGTCAGAACTCCTGCACCAAAAGCCCCAAGTGAAAATACGAGCTGGTAACAGGCCATAGAGGACCTTAAGAAGCAGATAAGAGGAGTGTGGGAAAAATTGGGAAGGGAAATGAGAAAGATGCAAGAAAAGTATGAAATGAGAGTCAACAGCCTGGCTGAGGAAAATAACACCTTAAAAAATAGACTAACTCAAATGGCAAAAGAGGCTCAAAAAGGCAATGAGGAGAAGAATGCCTTAAAAAGCTGAATTTGCCAGATAGAAAAAGAATCTCAAAAGCTCACTGAGGAGAATCATTCCTTCAGAATTGGACTGGAGCAAATGGAACCTAGTGACTTTATGAGAAATCAAGATGCTGTTAAGCAGATCCAAACTAATGAAAGAATAGAAGGCAATGTGAAATATCTCATGGGAAAAACCACTGACCTGGAAAACAGATCCAGGAGAGATAATTTAAAAATTATTGGACTACCTAAAAGCAATGATCAAAGAAAGAATCTAAAATCATCCTTCAAGAAATTCTCAAGGAAAATTGCCCTGATATTTTAGAAGCAGAGGGCAAAATAGAGGTTGAAAGAATGCACTGATCACCTCTTGAAAAGATCCCCAAAAGAAAACTCCTAGGAATATTATAGCCAGGTTGCAGAATTCAAGGAGAAAATATTACAAGCAGCCAGGAAGAAACAATTTGAATATTGTGGAAACACAATCAGGATAGCACAGGATCTGGCAGCTTCTACACTGAAGGATCAAAGGGCATGGAATATGATATTCCGGAAGGCAAAGGAGCTGGGATTAAAACCAAGAATCACCTACTCAGCAAAACTGAGTATCATGTTTCAGGGGAAAATATGGTCGTTCAATGGAATAGAGGACTTTCAAGCATTCTTGAGGAAAAAACCAGAGTTGAATAGAAAATTTGACATTCAGATACAAGAAGCAAGAGATGCTTGAGAAGGTAAACGGGGAAAAGAAATCATAAGGAACTCATCAAAGTTGAAATATTTACATTCCTACATGGAAAAAATGATAACTGTAACTGATGAAACCTTTCTCAGTTTGAAAATAGTTGAAGAAGGATATATGGGCATATGAATACATATGTGAATGTGTGTATATATGTTTACAGGTATCCATAGATAGAGGGCACAGGTCAAATTTAATAAGAAGGGATGATACTTCAAGGGTGAAATTAAGAGGTGAGAGGAATATAATGAGAGGAGATGGAGAGAGACAGAATGGTGTAATCTATCTCATATAGAAGAGTCAAGGGAAAATGGTTCCATGGGATGGGAAGAATAGGAAAGCAAAAAGGCCAAACCTTATTCTCATTGCATTTGGCTCAGGGAGAGAATGACATACATACTAAAAAGGATATCTCACCTTACAGGAGAGTAGGTGGAAAGGGGATGAGAGGGGCAATGATGGAGTGGAGGGAGACTGGGAGGGAGGGAAGTTGGAAGCACCCACTTTTGAAAAGGGATAGCATCAAAGTAAAGAATAGAACAAGTGGGAGGTGGGATAGGAGGGAGGGAAATATAGTCAGTCTTTTATAATATATCTACTTATCCTATGGGACTGCTACTCTGGGGTGGTGGGTAGGGGAAAAATGGGGAAAAATTGTAACTCAATATCTGGCAGAAATGAATGATCTAAACCAGAAGTTAATAAAGTGTTTGGGAAAAAAAGAAAATATGACAGAAGGATAAAAGAAAACAAAATCACAATCCTTATTCCCAACTAACTCACAATCTGATAGGAATAATAATTTCACCTACTTCCCAGGGTTGTGAGGATAAATTGAGTTAATACTGTATTTGTAAAATGTTTTGCAAACCTTTAAATGCTATATAAATGCTAGGTTTTGGTGGTAGTGGTGGTGGTAGTAGTATGCAGGGCTTCCTGTCTTCTGGAGTACAATCAAATTTTTTTCTTAGGAACGCAAGGGTTTGTTATTGTTGTTCTTCATGCCTGACTTATTTGTTCCTTTTTTTTTAAGCCAGAAGGTCCCTCTAGGAGTTCTATCCTGCTTGTGAACCTAATTAAAATTTTGGTCATTACTCTTATCAAAATTCACTGAAATGAATAATTATTGGTATCCTCTAGGATTCTTATCATTATTTACATTTATATATAACAATTTTTGGGGGGTCCCTATTGTGTGCTGCAAGGTACTGTTCTCATTTTTGAAGTCCCAGCTTAAGTAAATTTCTGCTGCTCCTCTGTGAGGTATTGCTTGCTTATTCTGGTCTCTGAATTTCTCCATTGGTTTCTCTATAGAATTTGGCAACTAATTAGTCACTTACAATATTGTGACTTTGAATTATTGAACTGATATTTATCATACCATTGCTATTCAACTTTTCATGTTTTTAGTTATTTCTCCAAGTAAAAGCTCCTAAAGAGTAGGCACCACATCCATAGATCTTTGATGTAGCTTAGACAAGACATTCACTTTCATTCATTTTTATTCTCAGGGATAATTTACTAATGGTAGCAGATTTGGGGTTCTCAGATGACTCATAGTCAGGATCTTAGGACTGACCCTGGCATAGAAGGCAAGGTATGTACTCATGATACTTATTACCATACCTCTCAAACTCACACTGGCATGCTTTCCATTTATACAAAATCAGACATATGATACCATTAACTTTTAAACAAAAAAATATTTACTAAAGTGTAAGACAAAAGCAGGAATAATTAGTCTTTGAAGTCAATAAAAGAAAAAGGCAGGAAGACTCAAATACCAAAGTTACTTGATAGAAGGCAAAGGTTGGAATAATAAAAAAAATAATCACAGTCCATTCATAAACCTGGGTCAAACTATCCCATCAATGCATCCAGTATCCATGAGGAAGACTGGGTACAAACTTAAAGAAACCCAGCAGAGAGATACATGATTGGGGAAACTCAACATTGCCAGGGAAATTCACAACGCTGGACTGTAAACCTTGATATTTAGTCCCTTCAGGAATAATTTGAACCACATAAAGCCACTTTTCTGCTAGTTATTTCTCACATAATGCTTACTATTCTCCCTTTGGGCAAAGCTTTTTGTCTTCTTCCTGAGCTGACGAAGCAGTGAGTTCTTTTTTCTCACAGACACCCTAAACAGGACATCGAGGGAAAGAGGTGTTGTACTCTGTCAGTGACAAGAAGTTCCTTAAGCCAAAAAACTGTCAAAGTTCTCAGATCTGCAATCGATCAGCTCCAAGTCTCCTCTCATAGCAAAGTGTAGCTTACAACAAAACAGATGCAAAACCTGTTTATCCCTCTGAAACTAGAGAAGTGGAAAAAACCCATATGTATCCTTATGTCATCACCGGAATAGACCTATACAACTTGGCAGTAGGTAGGGGACAAAGTTAAAATAGGCTAAACTTCTTCTGGCCACAGATAGGTTTTTAGCAGTTTACTTTTCAAATAAAAGTATAATTAATAATTAAACTATTTGACAAATAAACCATATTTAAAAAGGGAAATTTCAATTAATATCAATTAATTACAGTTATTAAGAGTTTTATCATGAAATCACATTAATGTTAAAAAATTACTTTGCTAAGAGTTCAATTTTTAATACATTTTTTCAGGTTTTCTTGCTGTTTACATTTAGTTAATGGGATATGTTACACTTCTTGTCAGCAATCAGTTTGTCATATTATGGAACATGTTTGAAATTGATTTCTTTAGAAATCTGAAAACTAGCCTTACTAGTCACCTCATTTTCTGAGTTTACTTTCTTGAAAAACCATAGTTCCCTACTGAGATTTTTTTCAAGAATTTGAAGACTTTGTTTTTCACTGGTGTCTAATTTGCTTAAGTCAGGATGTTTTGATTTGAAATTGCAGAGGAGATTGTATTCCTTCAGAAGGGCTATTACTTCTTGGCAAACAAGGTACAGTAGTTTGTCTTTCATGTAAGTAAACGAGCGTTTATTTGTCCACTCCAGATTAGACATTCTATGTTCTGATTCCATCTTCCATTTCTTTTTATTACCCTTTTTACAAAGTTGCCCCCAAAACTTTAATGTTAGAACCAAAAAATATCCACAGCAACTGCTCACACACAAAGAAATACTGAACTGAGTGACTGACCTTGGAGAGAGTGCTAGACAGTTATGTAACTTGGAGGGCGGCCACACATCAAGGGAGAAGAAGCCCTCAAGTTGTTGCCACTCATGGCATGGTGGGAGTGGCTGCATTGGCGAATGTCTCTGTTCAATGCCAGTAAGGATGGAAAACACAGCAAAAAGATACGACTTTTGCTCCTCTCAGACTAGAGACAGACTATGGTTGGTTGCCGTGGGTCACATGACAACAGGAGAGTTCGTAGTGGCAACCCACTGGCCACGTTACATGACGGGCACAAGAGTGACTAGTGGAAGGCAGGGTAAGTGGGGCATGGACAAAGCACACATCACATCTTTATGTTCTTTTACATCCTCTACCTTTTTTGCAGGTCGCCCCAAATCCTTTGGCAGGCTGTGAGTGGACCATGGGCCATATGTTATGCAGGCCTGCACTAGAACAATAAGCCATCATAGCTCTGCACACAAGCTGCAAGGGTTAGTTTTCTCCAATGAGCTTCCTGCAACTGCTCCAGCATTTCTCCAGACAATCCGTTAAACTATGCCTCTTTAAATCAGAAAGTTTGTAGCTAAACAGCTGAAAAATTAGATGTCAGAGCTGGAAGATTTCTATGTCTTCTGCGTGGCTGCTGCTACTGATGGTGATAATGCTGCTGCCCCTCGTCCTCTTCTCTCCTCCCTTCCTCCCTGCTTCCTTCTCTTCTTCCTCCTCTTCCTTTCATCTTTCTCTTTTCTTCCTCACCTCTTCCTTCTCCTCCTTTTCTTCTTACCCTCTTCTTTTTCCTCCTTTCTTCTTCTTCCTCCTCCTTTCCTCTTGCTTCTCCTGTTCTTCCTGTTTTCCTTCCCCTCTTCCTCCCCAACTGGTTTGCTCCTCCTTAGGCAATCTAAACACTTTTCATAGGAAAGGGGCAGTACCTGATATTTGTGTTTCCCACAGCATCTAGAACAGTGCTTTGCCCAGGATAGAGGCTCAGTAAATATTTGTTGAATTATGCTTGCTTCTGTGAACTTAATCTTGCCTTTGGTCAAAGGCTGTTTTGCAAGTCCCTAAATTCTCTCCATCATCTTCCCCTCCAGTCAGAAATAAATATATAACAATGCTTCAGTATTTCAAAGGTTTAAAAATGTGCTTTATTAATTTTGGGGGGCTGTGAATACAAGTATAAAAGTTTAATCCTGAAGGTAACTTTTTGAATTTCGAATTTGAAACTTAAACTTTTCTAAGAACTTTGCAATAAAAATAATAAACCTCTATCTGTAGAACCATTAATTTTATTAGTTTAGAGAGGGGAGTACATTTAATAAAAGGAGAGACTTGAAAACATTGAAGGGTTTGAAGGAGGAGGAGGTAATGACTCATATTTCTATAATGCTTTAAGATTTACAAAGCTTCCTAAATGATTTTAACTCCTGGTCTTGTTGCTGTGGATTTCTGGGTGACTCCAACTGTATCTGGGCTAAGCTTGCAGTTGCTTTGGCTGCTTTTGTGTTATCTGACCCATTGTGCAGCTCATCAAAGGAGACAGCTCTCTGGCTGTTGATGCTCGTTTACTAAATGCCCTACCATTTGCCTGCAGCATACAAACTGAGAGCTTAAGTTTTCAGGAACCAAGCACATTGCTAGGCCCTGGCTGAAACATTTGCTGTTGCTGAGCAGTCTTGCCAGAGAGAGAGGGCACTCTTGTATCAGGCTTTGCGTTATTTCAATGCAGCAAAAATAAACACTCCATTACTTTCCCTTTTCTTAGTTGCTGGGGGAGGGCCCTAGGTGCTGCTTTTGTGAAGGAGTGATTTCTTTTCAAGTCAGAGGGTGGCTCTCTAAGTTAGGTTTATGAATTAAGTTAATTCTAGGAGAGAAACATTGTGCCCAGGTTTTAAAATAGAACATTAAAAAGGGTAGCAATGATTATCCATAACAATCTTGAACCTCCACCCACACCCACCCCTTTTCTACTGAAACAGTGTCTGGGAAATCTCTACAGTCAGAATCAGGGCATTTTAAATGAAACCTTGTTATTCCCACCCAGGAGGATTTGGCTTATTTCTTCCAGCAGCAGAGGCCCCAGACAAAGCAATTCAGCTTTGATGTGTCATTTGCTCTATTGTTTTAGTGGCCTATCAAGATTAATTTTTGCCGTAGTCATTAGTAATCATGACAGGGAAAACTGTCAATTCCTATAGCCTTGGAAAATGTTTGTGTCTACAGTTTTAGTGGCAGTGAAAAACATCTGAACCTAGAGTTCCCCATAAGGTGTAAACAGGACTCTTAATAATCAGCTCTTTCAGATCTGCTTACCTTCCTGATGAAGACATCGAGTGGTTTGTTTGTTTTTGTTAGCTTCAGATTTACCTGCTTATTATTGATCTCCAGAAGATGATGAGAAAAGTGGGAAAGGACAAGAAGAGGAGTGATGACCTGTATAGGTCCATTGAGGTCGGCTAGGAATGATATGACTAAATTTGTGTTTTTTAACACTTTACATGTTCATGATTTCTTCAGGGCTGAATGCAGGAATTATGGAGCCCTAGAAATGATTCAGTTTCTTCTAGAGTCCTCTCCCCTCCCATATAAGCTCTGCGGGTTCTTATCCCAACTCCCACCCACTCACAATAGTAATACTAGCTAAATCACATCTTCCTTCAGGGTTCATTGAGGTACCCTTGAGAGGTTGGTGGTGGATTTTTCTCTCATGTATTCACCTTGTATTCTGGCCAGTCAATATACATTTATTAAGTGCCTAATACATGCTAGGCACTGTGCTAATTGGTGAGGATGCAAAAAAAAAAAAAAAAAGTAAAAGATAGTCCCTACTTGGAAGGAGTTCACAATCTAATAGGGGAAACAACTGTACAAACAAGTTATATGCAGGATCATTTGGAAATAGTCGACTGAGGGAAAATACTAGAATTAAAGAGGGTTGGGAAAGGATTCTTGTAGAAGGTGGGATTTTAACTGGGACTTGAAGAAAGCCAAGGAGGCACAGATGAAGAAGGAGAGCATTCCAGGTATGGGGGATAGCCAGAGAGAATGCTTGAAGCAGAGAGATGGAAAGTCATGTTCATGGAATAGCCAAATAGAGGATTTTATATTTTATTCTGAAGGTGATAGGGAGCTACTGGATTTTTTTTTCCATCTTTCATCCCCAAAGAGGACCAATGGCATCACAAGAGTGATGCCTTGACTTGCTTATGAATTGGATTTCCGTGAGGCAGAGCTTTGAAAAGTTGTCAGCCTCACTCTCTCATCCCATGATGTAAATAGCAATTGTTTTCTGTTCTGTCCAGAAACTTTGAGGGTCTTCCCCTCCCAGACTAGTATTTATAGTCAGACCTGAACTGTAAACTTTGATAACTTGATTATTCAGGAACAATTGGTACCATACAAAGCCACTTCTCTGTTAGCTGAATCCCTTCTGGTTTTTACTGCTCTCCTGCTGGGCAAAACTGCTTCTCTTTTGCTCTTGAACTGATGAAGCAGTAAACTCTTTTTATTTATAGCCACCTTTAACAAGGCACTGAGAAAAAGTGTTATGCTCTGTCAGTGACAAGTTTTCATAAACCAGAAACCCGCCAGGTTTCTTAGATCTGCAAATAGCAGATTACACTTTGACAGATGAGTAAAGGATGGACTTGTGGCAGGAAAACCAACCAGCAGTCTAATTCAAAAGTCCATATATGGGGCAATAAGAACCAGGTTGGTGGCAGGGTCAGAGATAGTACTATATGTTCTCTATAATGTTAACAGTCAGTGATTAGAGAGGATTCAGTATGAAACAATGTTTTTCCATTTCACTAAAACCTGGTATAAATCCTATACATTGTTTTCAAAGTAACCCAGCTTTTCTGTGCTTCCTTCTAGGTTTTTTTTTTTCTCTGCTTTGTACTTTTTATTTTTCTTCTCCTCTTCCCCCCTTCCCATCCTAGAAAAGGATACTATTAAACATGAATACCTGTACTTGTACATACATATCTATAAACATAAATACACACATCTATATATACACATATGGACACACACACATATATGTAAGACCATATTATGAATATTTCTATTTGTCAATTCTTTCTTTCTCTGCAGTTGGATAGCATCTTCCTTCATAGACCTAAGTCTTTCCATTTTTCCTAAATCCACCAGCTCATCCTTTCTTATATCATAATAGTATTACATCACAATCATACCCCATCTGAGAGATTTATCTATGAAAGTTTCCCCTTCCCCTCCCCCAATTTCCTGCTTTCCTTCTAATCTTGACTACATTGGTTTTACTTATACAAGGAAATTTTAATTTAAAATTATCAAAATTATGCATTTTACACTTCAACAATGCTCTTACCTTTCAGTATAGTTTAAGGTCTGGTACTGTTGGATCTCCTTCCTTTACATTTTATTCCCTTAGTTTCTTTGAAGTTCTTGACCGTTTGTTCTTCCAAATGAATTTTGTTATTATTTTTTCTAATTCAGTGAAATAGGTTTTTTTTTAGTAATTTAATTGGGATGGAATTGAATAAATAGAATAGTTAAGTAAAATGGCCATTTTTATTATATTGCCTTTGCTTATCCGTGAACAATTAATATTTTCCCATTTGTTTAAATCTGACTTTATTTTATAAGGTGTTTTTGTTTATGTTCATGTAACTCCTGTGTTTGTTTTGGAAGATATGCTCTTAGGTATTTTATACTGTCTATTTATCTCAACTGGTATAAAACAATATTCAATAATATTGGGGACACATAGTGTAGTTTCCCTATTTTTCTCTTTTAATGAAATCTGCTTTAGCTTTAACTTTGAGATCATGATTACTACCCCTGCTTTTTTATATAATAAATTCCCTCCAGCCCTTTATTTTATCTCTGTGTGTCTTTCTTTTTTATTGTGTTTCCTGAAAGTGACATTGTTTAATTCAGATTTTTAATCTGTTCTGTTTTCCCTTTTCTGTTTTATGGGCAAATCCATCCCATTCACATCTTAAATCATAATTACTTGTTGTATATTTCCTTCTATATTATTTTTCTTATTCTTTTTGCCCTATTTGCCCTATCTATCCTCACTCTTCTACTTTACTTTTATGTACTACCTTGCCTTCCTATTCCTTAATCTATCTACCCTTCTAAGAGTTCCTCCCTTATCCTTTTCTCCAACCTTCCACCTTAACCTGCTTACCTTTCTTACCCTTATCCCCTCCCCCTCCTAATTTTTAATCCACATAACTTTCTAACAGTCCCTCCCTTATTCTATCCTCTCACCCTCTTATTTCTTTCTAAATTTAAAATTTATGTTCTATGTATATGTTGTTCCCTCTTTAACCCATTTCTGATGAGAGTAAGGTTTAAGCACTACTAACCCTCCCCCCCACTTGCTTCTTCTGTATCAATTCTTCCTTTCATGCCTCATTTGTATGATAATCACTCCTTTTATCTCTCCCTAAGTGTTTTTTTTCCTTAGAATTGCTCCATCATATACAGTTCAGCCCAAGCCTTTCTTCCACACTACCCAAATAATGACAACAGTCATGAGAGTGCTGATAACATTGACACATGTAAGAAATAAACAGTTTGATCTTATTGAGTCCCTTATAATTAGTCTTTAATGTTTACCTTATATTTCTCCTGTATCTTATATGTTGAATTTTCCATCAAGTGCTATTCTTTTTGTCACAGAGAATCTCCTCTAAACCATTTTGGTCACTGAGGAAAGTAGACTCAAACATAAAGCAATTTCTAATAAAGTATTCTTCCTCCTTCCTCCCAGTTCACTTCTGAATGGATACAGATGATGGCAGAGTAGTTCCCTTGTGGCTGCCTTCAGTTCATCTACTACAGAACATCTAGATTGAGCTTGGCTGTTCACGAATTCTGGTTTCTGAAATCTCTGTGCTCCTCTCGCCTTTCAAAGCCCACAAGGTTTTGAGTGGAATGAGATTTTGACTGGACCTGGAGAATTGTAGATAGGCAAGTGATTTATAATTGCTCCAAATATTAAACTAATTGCAAAATATTTATACTACAAGGTATTTTTTTGGGTGGGATGAACCACATTTAGAGTCCAAATATTCTGAAGCAATTTTATAGGGACATTTTGTTAAATATACATATAGAAGATAGGTATTGGATCTGTGAATTCATCTTTATAGGGAAGTCCCAAGTAAAGTAACTTTGCCAATGCAGACCAGCACTATCTCTGCAACTTGTGGTCTTAGAGAATTGCCTAGAGCAGGGTTTCTTAAACTTTTTCCACTTGCAATCCCTTTTCAAGTTTTGGCAGTTTTCCTTGGCGTTGTGTGACTTGAGGACTTGCACAGTGCGAAGTGCGCATGTTTTATGTTTAGAACCGATGCTGCAGTGAAGTTCTATGATGAAACACAGACAAGTACTGCCAGAAACACCTTGGATTCATTATACATTTGATTTTTAATTAACTTTTGGTTCTTGTGCGTTCAGAAGCCTTTTACTGTTGCCAATTTTTTTGTGACCCCATATGGGATGGTAACCCACAGTTTAAGAAGCATTGGCCTAGATTATACAGGATCTAGGCCAATATGGGGGATAGGTAGGGACTTGAACTCAGGTCTTCTTGGCTCCAAGGCCAACCCACTGTATATTATACTACATTATCTTTCTTAACTTAAGATAATAGATTTCCTTGGAGTAAATGGATTATATTTTTTGAAGAGAAGGGAACTGTTTCATGTCACTGAGGCATCCATTTGATAGCTTAAGTAATGGCAGACAGAGTATAGTAAAGAAATCTAATTTCATCTATCATTGGTAGAGGACCATCTGGATAACTCCCGGGGAGATCTTATGATGGAAGAAAGAGCACTAACTAAGAATAAAGAGACTCAGGGTGAAGCCAAGAGGGTGGATTAGGGGCAGCCACTCAGCTGAACTCTTCCAACATTCTCTTCCAAACAATTTAAAAATAAAACTGCAAATCAAATTTAGAATATTAGAATCAACAAAAAGTTGGGGTGAGACATTTTTTCTAGCCTAAGAAAATTTAAAAGGTCAGAAGGGGAAGTCTATGACACCAGGGTAGAGGTCGGTCCAGAGTCTACATTGGCTAAAGCAGCATCAGCAGCCTTGGAAAATCTCTGCCCAGAGATGGTAAGGGGGTTGAATGACAGGTCAGAAAGAGATTACAAGGGACTGTTTGCTAGTATTGGGTACAGCTGGCTCTAATTGACAACTCTATTGCTCACATGCAGTTCTGGGTTGCCGTTCCAAGGTAGAGAGGAGCCCTGGTAGTCAGCCACAAGGAAGCAAGGGCTGTGGTTACAGTTCCAAGGGAAAGAAGAGCACTAGTGAATGCAGCTGCAGGTGACCATGGACCCTTCCTGGGTAAAAACCAGAGGGAGCACAGACAAAAAGAACAGTGATCATACCTACTTACAACACCTTGGGAGCAACAAACAAGTTCAGATCCCCAGAAACAGCTCTGAAAACAGCAGCATGAAAAGTCTGAAGCATGGGTCAGTGCCTCCTCACCCCAAGTGAGAAAAGCCTAACTTTAACATAAAGTTCAAAGTAAAAAAATAGTCTAGAAAAATGAGGAAACAACCTCAACAAAATGTGACAATGTGAAAACAGCTACAAAACCTCAAAAAATTAGGCCCAAACCCAATAAGAATTCCTGGGAGAGATAAAGAAAGAGGTAAAAGTGGTGAAGGAAATGTTGGGAAAAGAAATGACCATGGAGCAAGAAAATTATGAGAAGGAATTAACAGCTTTGTAAATCACACACACACTGAAGAAAATAATAACTTAAAAACCAGAATAGGCCAAATGGAAAAAAGAGGTA